>CM055079.1:3759825-3783604 GCA_029204045.2 Tillandsia leiboldiana
CCACGATCAACAGATCGGTAACTCCAAGCTCAAGCACAACCCTCAGTCGGAAAAAAGAACCTCGACTCAAACAGGATAGCCCAAAACACTCTCACAGCTATGTCGGAGAACCTCAACGAATCAATCTGATAAATGCACGACCATGGCTGAGTCGGGAAACCTCCACGACTCGATCTGCCAGAACCCCAAGATCCTCAAGCTAGGTGGGAGAACCACCTCCACCACTAAATCAGAAAAACAACCTCTATCACACTCTACCAACTCATAGCACAAAGTCGCATCCACTGCGAGAAACTGCCTCAACAGGCCAACATCGCATCCACTGCGACAAAACCCTCAACAGGCCAACATCGCATCCACTGACACGAGGAAGGGTCCGGGAACCCCGAAAGACTAGACCTACAATCCAAATCAAACAAGAACAGGCTCTAGGCATAGCCTCTCGTTGTTCTCGTCCCAAGAAGAAGGCAGACCTTAGAACCCAGACCACTCGAATCATCTCGGGTGGTTAATTTTATAGGAAAAGGTGACATTTCTTACTGAAGCCCTTTGATCTGTAAGAAATCCATATTTAATGATTTTTAGTTATTTTAGGAAACAGTTGAAACCAAGTTTTATATCCAAGCCTCGAAGGGCTAATGCCTTCGTCCAATCAAACAAGAACAGACTCGGCGACCCTACGATGCTTGGAAGAAACCATTGGTTGATAAAAATCATATGTGTGTCCAAAAAGGTTCTGGGTTTAAGGTCCTGCTAACATGATATACCGCTGCCACTAACACAGCGGCGACAGATAAAACAAGAGAATAAAACATCTCGGGACCGCCGTCTACCCAAAGGCTCCCGCTACAGATGAACAACCAACTACATCTACCAGACTCCACTCTGCTCCCAAGCACGAGTGACATGCATCCCACGCTAAAAGATAACTCCTGACCACTCGGCCCACTACCCGGGCGAGGAAGAACACTATGTCCAGGAAAGTAGAAGTGTGGATGTCTAAGCAGAAATAACCCTAGCCCAAGTGAGGGTTTTCTACTAGTCTGGTACACATGCAACATATGACAGGGGTGCTAGGTCAAATTCCAAGATAACAATAATCAACAGCTTGTAGGGAAAAAATAAAAACAGATATCTGACAGCATCAGGAACATCAATTCCTAAATTCTAGCATGCTATACAAAATACATCTACAACATGCAAGTCCCTACATGATAGAATTAATGTACAGTCCATAGGTCATGAAGAACAAGGCCACCACCTGAAGAGCTGACTATCCAAGTCCCACAGCTGAAAATACCCAGAATCCCAAATCTCCAACTCCAACGGGTCCAGCAATACCGCAAACTCTCCTGGGTACAACATACAGTCCAAGTTACACTTAAATCCCATAAATTACCCAAATAATCACACTCTGAAATTCAGCCTCAAAGATGTCCATTTTTCACCTGCAGATAAGGCTCCAAAAATTCTGAAATAAATATCACAGCGATCCTTGCGTCGAGACCTTCGAAACGGGTACCTGCACGCCCAATTCGGAGCCCCGTAGGCCAAGTTACAAATTCCACAGTACAGGTGCGCAAACACTCACAACCACACAACTGTAAACTCAAACACAGATAAAAAGGGAAAGTATACCTTCGGGCAAGCCTCAAAAAATCCCGGAAAAAATACGATGATAATCCTGTGACGAGTAGATCCAAAAAGTGTATAGGCTCGTCTCGATCTGATGCTCGAGTGCGGAGATAAAATTCCGGCAAGGAACCGCTGTCCAAAAACTCCAACAGAAATAAGGGGGTTCAGAAACTCCTCGGAATCCGTGTCAAAAGCCCCAAACGAGACTAAACGATGAATACGAAATCGACGGCGTACCTCTCGTGATTCCAACGCCGTGAAAATCGTCCAAAAATACGATCGGGGTAGCTCTGTGGGCCTCTCACACTGAAAGAGTGACACTAACGGGCCTCCGACGGAAGAACGTCGCTTCGTACTCCGATGCCGAGATCGCCGTCGCCGGGTCTTCCAAAAATCCGGGCCTCTGCCAGAAGATGCGCGACAGGGAGCTCTTCAACTTTGCTTGAGGGTGCAAGGGTGGTGGAGCTCGGAAGAGAGGAGAAAATCCAAGGTGAAGCAGCTCGGGTTCAGAATAAACCAACCAAACGAAAACAATAGAAAAATGCCATCCATGTCCCCGGTTTTTATCTCGTGCGCCGGACCACGTACGCCACCCACTCGGAATCCGACACGTGGCGCTCCAAAGATGCGCGGGAGCCAGGGCGGGTCAGCGCGCCCACGCGCGCCCACGAGCGCCTGTCGGGCACGCATCCCGAGGCAACCACCCCACGTTCCATGAACCGCACGCACAACACCGCACCAACCACCAGATGCCACGCGTCCACCCCCGGTCCACCGTGCACCCACGACACTGCGTGGACCGCGCGCACCAAGACCGTCCAACCACTAGGTGACACGTGGCCTAACCTCGGTCCACCGTGCACCCCGCCACAGCCCGTGGACCGCGCCTGCTGCGCCGGCCAACCGGACCGCGCCACGTGGCCCGCGCCCGGTGCACGCCTCCCGCGGTGGACCGCGCGCCCTGTGCCGCCGCGCTCCGTCGCCGCCGGCGCCGCTCGGCCGCCGCGGAACAGTAGCCCTTGCCTCGAAAAACGTGTTTTCGCATCCGGGCTCCGAAAAATTCGAGTAAATAGTCCATTTCGATCGTTTTCGCGCGCGCTGATTCCAAATCCGAAGTCCGATCGGCCAAAATCCAACTCTAAAATTTCTCGAAAATTCTCGGAGAAGCAAACTTGATCCGTTTTTCATGCCGGGTCCAATCCTTGAGTCCAATATGCGCGCAAACACCTCTAACACCCAACATGGGTCTCCAGAAGCCGCAGATCCAACAGTAATCCAAACGTGGGAATTTTCGGGTCCTCACACCCTCCCCCACTAAAAGAAAGTTTCGTCCTCGAAACAAACACGGCTCAAAAGGGAGTTCAAAGCCAAGGGTAAGCATCCAACAACACAGTCTCCAACTCCCCAGTCGCTACTCATCCCCGTGATTACTCTCAACAAAATAATAATCAGTACGGCATGGCCCGGTTACGCAATTCTCTCATCACACGAGCCAGAATTCGCAACGGGCGTCCCTCGTACTCCCACAACCCAAATCTTAGCTGGAGCGAGTCAATCACGGGCGAGAGATCCAAAAGGAAAAACACTCCTGAGCTGAGACGTGAAACACCACGGGGGCTCCGCCAAAAGCTGGGGGAAACAAAATAACCACCAGTGCCATACGCACCAAATCACATCCTGTGTCAACACAACAAAGCAACCGAAGCATACCCCACGATCAACCCATAAGGAAAGAGCAAACAAGGAGGGGTCCTCACTCGGTCACTCCCGAATCCTGACCATCTGAGTGAACTACTCAGCCGCGGTCTATCATCCAAAGGAACCCTTAGAGACACAACCAGAAGCCATGTTTCCCTCAACAGTCCACACCGCGCCAGCTGTGGAATCATTAAACTCAACCCGAAAAGCTATCGGCTCCAGGTATCCGCCACCACAGTGGCCCTGTGGGGTGATACAGAATGCTCACAATAATACTGTAACTCCAAAGCCACTATGGAGGCATCACTGTAACACGCAAATCCAACTCCCATCACTGGCGATGCTAAAACGGCGCTGGTATCAGCCTAATCATCCATTCGTCCAGGTCTGCTGGCACTGTCCAGTCCAGGAAGCTTCTCGTCTCGACAATAGATGTCAGTCTCGGCCAATCCCAGATAGCATCCATCTTGGCCGGATTTCACCGCCACCCTAACGGCTAGAATAAGGTGACCAAAGAAGGCATGCACTTGGAGCTAAAACTTGTATCACAATAACTTGGCATACAGCTTCGTCCACACAGGCCTGGTAGCACATCCACAAGTGCTCCTCGTGCTCCAAGTCGCTCTGGGAGTAAACCATAAAATTCCTGAAGAATTTGCTACCAATTCATTCAAGTACAGCTGGAGCACAATTCCTCAATTCATAAGAGCGGCAGGGCATTAATCAATCCAATTGGCCTCACTGTGAGCTCATAATGCCCCTACCGTGTCCTAAACGCCGTCTTGGCAAAATACTCAGCTGTATGATTCCATATAGGTACTCGCATCATACAATGACTGTCGGAGTAGGACTCCCCAAAATGTCCTAAATAATATCCGGACCTGCATGTGCCTCAAGTCACAATGAACCCCCATCGTCGTGTATCAACGACGTGGCAAGTGATCAACTCACCAAAAGAACCCTCAATCCATCAGATCCTGTAACTCCGCCATCAGCTCTCTAACTGCTCCACTGGCGATATCCAATGAGGTGCTGTCGAGGGTGGCGCGGTTCCCGAACCACGTCAACCGCAATCTCTGTCCCCCTAACCGGCGGCATCATCAACAGCTTAGGTGAAATCTCACCCGGGATCCCGTGGGCAACACGGGATATCCTTGAGTCCCAGTGCCGCCGTAAGCACCTCACACACTGTCACTATAACCTGTGTGCCCTAGCAATCTCGACAACCAAGCCTCCTCTCGTCTGCCTTGTAGAAGGTCAAAATCCTCTCTTTCCGCAGCCAAACATCCTGTGACCACTGTGCTAACTAATCCCAAGCACTGGGTCAAAACACTGAACTGCCACAATTACCAATTCAGACTGCTGTAAGAAATCATGCCGGTGACAACCCGGTCCGCTGCTGTGGCGCCCTCCAACCGGGCGGCACAGACTCATCCGCTCGATGTAGGTGGTCGTCGCTCAGTCTACCTCGACGTCAATGTCCAGTCTGTCGAAAAATATCTAGACTATCCACATAGGGAGCACGGTCTCTGCCTCTGCTCATACTGGGGTGACCAATGCGGTCCTCCGTAGATAACCAATCCATGCTACCGCCGCGCCACTCTGATGTAGATGCTGATGCTGCCATCGGGGTCCACCCGATCTCTGGCATCGCAAAAATCCGCTACCCTGGAAAAGAAATCAGGAATGCCTCCGCCGACCGATCTATCCTCCATCACCCGGCGCGAAGCACCAAAATCCAGAACTCGCCTCTGGCGGCAGATCCCTATCCAAAAGAACTACAACGCCACGCTCCACACACAAAGCCTACCCATCGAGGCGTCAATAATCCAAAACGGAGGGACCAACTAAACTGAAAGGTATCCTGGCGCAAACCATTCCCCGTCAAACATATCCTATGCGCCTCGTCCCTCGAAACCTGGAGCGTGCAGTTCAACAACTGTATAAACTCCCTAGCACATGAAGGCTCTCAGATAGTCTCTCCATCACCACCAACCCCAATTTTGCCTACAAAGGCTCCAACTCAAACCTGTGAATCGGGATGGTTCAGACTGCCGGGACTGGCTCCATCGACCAATGACGTCCCGAAGCTCAGCTACTATCCACTATCCACCCTGCCTCGGTGCCTCGGCACTGCTCGTCGGCACGGAGGGGGCTGCTCGCTCCATTGGCGCCACCGGTACAACTGAAGGTACCACTGCATAGGAAGAAAGTACAGGATGACACTCAAGCGGTACTGCAATTAACTGTGCTCTCTGCTCCAACAAGCGCATCAAACGTTCCATGGCCTCCTCCTGGCATCGGACAGCCTCCGACATCTGTGCCATCTGGATCCATTGCTCTTGGGTCTCGCTCTGCTCTGATAGCTCTGCCTCCCGCTGCTCGGGTTACCAATCAGATGCGGAAAGCGCATTCCTCACAGCACGACGTCTCATAAGCATCGTAGACCACTGCACAATAACAAACATCAGGACACAACAATCATACGACCCAATCCAGCGAAAGTCTAAGACATGTTATCAATTCCACAGCATTATGTTGTCTGCAGCCAACATAATCGCTTAGGAGCATAAACATGCCAATCACTCATCCCGTCTCTTGGGAGAGGTACAAAACTCGATCAGGACTCTCGCTAAAAGTCACGACTCTCACGTAGTCATCCTAATGTCCAACCACAAGCCTAGGGTTTCTAAGTCCTCAATGACCTACAACCTAGGCTCTGATACCACTCTAATCGATCACGCCCCGGCGTCGAAACTGCGACCCGGGCTCGCCAACAGATCCGCCGCCCATACGGTGAACCCCGTATAGACGAAGCGTCAAACCTGCAAAAGATAGATACTAACTAACCAGATATCAGAGCTGAAAATAACCTGCTAGAAATAAAAATAAATTAATACAAGGTCCTCACCAAAGTACAAGTCACTCAACTCTGAAAGAAAAGTACAACTCTATACCTCACTACAAAGTCTCTCAACAAGAAACTCTCAAAATAATAAGGGTACATCTACTCTCTGGACGACGACTGGTAGGGATCTAGCTCGCGACTCCCTCACCTCGATCTGAAGAAGCAGCAACAGGAGCAGCAGGAACAGGAGTAGAAGTCCCTGTGGGAAAATACACCACGACGGGTGTGAGAACTACGTCCCAAGTAGTTCTCAGTAGGTGCCGCCAACAAGCCCAACGGTCTGCCCACTAAGTCTACTAGAGGCATAAAGTAACAAATACAGTGCTGTAAGGAAAGTAGGGAAAGGTAAACTCTACAGCTACTATGCCTCTATCTAGATGCTCAAAGAGTGGAACAGAAAGAACATGATGCCACAACTAACTCTCATCTCTGATCACCCAATCTGAACTGACTGCCTCCTCGGGTCCAGTCAAACCTGCGCCAACCTACTGCCGTTACGTCCCGGAGGAGCGGACTTATGTAGGACGTCCATGACTGCCAACACCAGCACAGTCAGAGGGACAAATGCAACGACAAGTCGCGATAGAAAAGCTCAATCTCACGCCGGTAAAACAACCCGGTCTCGCCTACTCCGGAGTGGCACTCGAGGGGAGCGACCCGCTCGAGTAAAAAGTAACCCATCTCAAGTATCTCTGTAAAGTATCTCTGTCAAGCTCAAATGTGGCTCATGCAGGCTATGATCCACGATCAAACAGATCGGTAACTCCAAGCTCAAAGCACAACTCAGTCGGAAAAAAGAACCTCGACTCAAACAGGAATAGCCCAAAACACTCTCACAGCTATGTCGGAGAACCCTCAACGACTCAATCTGATAAATGCACGACCATGGCTGAGTCGGGAAACCTCCACGACTCGATCTGCCAGAACCCCAAGATCCTCAAAGCTAGGTGGGAGAACCACCTCCACCACTAAATCAGAAAAACAACCTCTAGATCACACTCTACCAACTCATAGCACAAAGTCGCATCCACTGCGAGAAACTGCCTCAACAGGCCAACATCGCATCCACTGCGAACAACTGCCTCAACAGGCCAACATCGCATCCACTGACACGAGGAAGGGTCCGGGAACCCCGAAAGACTAGAACCTACAATCCAAATCAAACAAGAACAGGCTCTAGGCATAGCCTCTCGTTGTTCTCGTCCCAAGAAGAAGGCAGACCTTAGAACCCAGACCACTCGAATCATCTCGGGTGGTTAATTTATAGGAAAAGGTGACATTTCTTACTGAAGCCCTTTGATCTGTAAGAAATCCATATTTAATGATTTTTAGTTCTTTTTAGGAAAACAGTTGAAACCAAGTTTTATATCCAAGCCTCGAAGGGCTAATGCCTTCGTCCAATCAAACAAGAACAGACTCCGGCGACCCTACGATGCTTGGAAGAAACCATTTGGTTGATAAAAATCATATGTGTGTCCAAAAAGGTTCTGGGTTTAAGGTCCTGCTAACACTGATATACCGCTGCCACTAACACAGCGGCGACAGATAAAACAATAGAATAAAACATCTCGGGACCGCCGTCTACCCAAACGGCTCCCGCTACAGATGAACAACCAACTACATCTACCAGACTCCACTCTGCTCCCAAGCACGAGTGTAACATGCATCCCACGCTAAAAGATAACTCCTGACCACTCGGCCCACTACCCGGGCGAGGAAGAACACTATGTCCAGGAAAGTAGAAGTGTGGATGTCTAAAGCAGAAATAACCCTAGCCCAAGTGAGGGTTTTCTACTAGTCTGGTTACACATGCAACATATGACAGGGGTGCTAGGTCAAATTCCAAGATAACAATAATCAACAGCTTGTAGGGAAATAAATAAACACATGATCATCTGACAGCATCAGGAACATCAATTCCTAAATTCTAGCATGCTATACAAAATACATCTACAACATGCAAGTCCCTACACTGATAGAATTAATGTACAGTCCATAGGTCATGAAGACAAGGCCACCCACCTGAAGAGCTGACTATCCAAGTCCCACAGCTGAAAATACCCAGAATTCCAAATCTCCAACTCCAACGGGTCCAGCAATACCCGCAAACTCTCCTGGGTACAACATACAGTCCAAAGTTACACTTAAATCCCATAAATTACCCAAATAATCACACTCTGAAATTCAGCCTCAAAGATGTCCATTTTTCACCTGCAGATAAGGCTCCAAAAATTCTGAAATAAATATCACAGCGATCCTTGCGTCGAGACCTTCGAAACGGGTACCTGTACGCCCAATTCGGAGCCCCGTAGGCCAAGTTACAAATTCCACAGTACAGGTGCGCAAACACTCACAACCACACAACTGTAAACTCAAACACAGATAAAAGGGGAATAGTATACCTTCGGGCAAGCCTCAGAAAAATCCCGGAAAAATACGATGATAATCCTTGTGACGAGTAGGTCCAAAAAGTGTATAGGCTCGTCTCGATCTGATGCTCGAGTGCGGAGATAAAATTCCGGCAAGGAACCGCTGTCCAAAAACTCCAACAGAAATAAGGGGGTTCGGAAACTCCTCGGAATCCATGTCAAAAGCCCCAAACGAGACTAAATGATGAATACGGAAATCGACGGCGTACCTCTCGTGATTCCAACGCCGCGAAAATCGTCCAAAAATACGATCGGGGTAGCTCTGTGGGCCTCTCACACTGAAGAGTGACACTAACGGGCCTCCGACGGAAGAACGTCGCTTCGTACTCCGATGCCGAGATCGCCGTCGCCGGGTCTTCCAAAAAATCCGGGCCTTTGCCAGAAGATGCGCGACAGGGAGCTCTTCAACTTTTCTTGAGGGTGCAAGGGTGGTGGAGCTCGGGAAGAGGGAGAAAATCCAAGGTGAAGGCAGCTCGGGTTCAAGAATAAACCAACCAAACGAAACAATAGAAAAAATGCCATCCATGTCCCGGTTTTTATCTCGGTGCGCCTGGACCACGTACGCCACCCACTCGGAATCCGACACGTGGCGCTCCAAAGATGCGCGGGAGCCACGGGTCAGCGCGCCCACGCGCGCCCACGAGCGCCTGTCGGGCACGCATCCCGAGGCAACCACCCCACGTTCCATGAACCGCACGCACAACACCGCACCAACCACCAGATGCCACGCGTCCACCCCCGGTCCACCGTGCACCCACGACACTGCGTGGACCGCGCGCACCAAGACCGTCCAACCACTAGGTGACACGTGGCCTAACCTCGGTCCACCGTGCACCCCGCCACAGCCCGTGGACCGCGCCTGCTGCGCCGGCCAACCGGACCGCGCCACGTGGCCCGCGCCCGGTGCACGCCTCCCGCGGTGGACCGCGCGCCTGTGCCGCCGCGCTCCGTCGCCGCCGGCGCCGCTCCGGCCGCCGGAACAGTAGCCCTTGCCTCGAAAAACGTGTTTTCGCATCCGGGCTCCGAAAAATTTGAGTAAATAGTCCATTTCGATCGTTTTCGCGCGCTGATTCCAAATCCGAAGTCCGATCGGCCAAAATCCAACTCTAAAATTTCTCGAAAATTCTCGGAGAAGCAAACTTGATCCGTTTTTCATGCCGGGTCCAATCCTTGAGTCCAATATGCGCGAAAACACCTCTAACACCCAACATGGGTCTCCAGAAGCCGCAGATCCAACAGTAATCCAAACGTGGGAATTTCCGGGTCCTCACAAGAAGTCTTAGTTTCTTCTTATGTATCGTATGTTATATCTACCATATAGGAAAAGGGGTTCTATTTATAGGTTATTATGACCCCTTAGGATATTTTCTTTCTCACGTAGAGATAAGAGAATATCAGTTAGGATATGGATTAAGATATGTTTCTTAACCAATAAAAAATATATCCTTATCTTTAACCTATGAGGATAAATCCTATCCTTATCCTTAACATATAAGAATAAAACTCGATCTTATCTTTAACGAAAAAAAAAAGATAAATACTAATCAACATCTCATATGGATTGAGTCGAAATAGAACCGGCTAATGTGGACACACCACATGGCAACAGTCTCCTTTCACTGTATTCCTCCTAGGTGAGATACGTTATTAGCCTACACGGCCTCACACATATTCTATCCTAATCTCCGCTCTACAATCTAAAACCTCTACTAGCTAGATAGCCACCTTCATTGCTAGTAAACAATGGATTATTCACCTGGCTTACATATCTTCGTACCTCTACCCAACAGTCTCTTTGGTCCTCTATGCTATACACACAAAATCCTTAGGCCTCTGCTTGGTATTCATCTTATATATATAACTATGTCCATTGTCCAAGGGGTTACAATCTACTGTTTAATGTAATATACATATCAATCGATCAGCACACCCAACCAAGGTGGCCCACACAATACGGTCTAACCATGTCATGAATTTCAAGCTCAGCATACACCGTATGTGCATCAAATATGATGCTCGACTCAATCCACCCCACACTACATAAAGGTCAAACTCGACATAATCAATGCCACACTAATATATTATTGTGAATCATACAATCCTACTCGGTCAATAGCAAGTAAATATAACTATTACGTCTGGATACAACATGATTCATATTGCCTTTACGATCGTAGAAGAGAAAGTATTGTAATTGTTGTCTAATGAGATAATATCCTACTCACAATTTGTCAATGGAATTCGAAGAAGAAATTGTCTAGTCTTTGGGTGTCCTTGGTCGACCTAGGGTCCAAGCTTAGTCGACCATCCTTACAAAGTTGACCGAACTAGCTGACCACTAGTACCCGAAAGCAATCCACTATTCCTTCCCTTGTGCACTCAGTCAACCATACCATATCAAGAACACCAAAAATAAGTCTAAAACTCATCAAACAAAAGCCCAAACAGCACCAAAACTCATCAAGAGAGAAGAATATTGAGAAAATTCAACATGCAAAGGATTTCACTTGGGTTTCAAGCTTCGAAGACAAAGAATGAGGCGAAATCTTCATTCTCAATTCCGTGTTGTGGGGTTGCCAGTCTCCAAGTCTTACTAGAGCTCAGGAATGTGGAGGTTAAGCTTCGCAAGAGGAGGGATAGAGGAGGCGGAAGGAAGAGAGAAAGAGAAAAAGAAGGAAACGGATGATGAAGTGGCAAAGAAGGTGAAGATGGAGAAAGAGAAGAAAAAGGAAGAGAAGGGGGAAATGGGAGATAGCAAAAGAAAAGAGGAAAGAGAGGGAGCTCGGAACAAGAGACAAAAAGGAAAAAGAAAAAAAAAGAGAAAAAGGAGAATAAAAGGAAAAAGGGGCATGGAGATAGTGGATGTAGGAAAGGAGGGGAGGCATGTGGATGCCTTTTCTTCTGTGAAGAGAAATGGAGAAAAGATATAAGAGTAGGGTGAGGAATGCGAAAGTTGTTGTCTCAGTATCATGTTTCAGGATGAAAAAACGGACTTCTTTTTTATAAATTAGAGTTAAAAATGTTTATCCTCATGATGTGAACAGATCCACCACATGTATAAACGGACAGAGTCTTCTCTATACACGAACGGTTAGACAATGTACAAGACACATCCGATACACATCTTAGAGCTTGCTAAATGAAAGGCAATCATAATAAATAAATCAACCGAGTCAACATCCATTATAATCCAGATAAACAAAATAAAAGATGTCTAATTAATCAAATATAATATAGGGATGTTTCTATCAATCGCATTAAGCATCCTCACAATATCATCCCATATCCCACATCCTAAAGTACCTGAAAAATGAGCAACCAGCAGAGTGTGAGACACAACTGAATATATCCTAATTGGTATAACGAGCCGAAAACCAGCAAGTCGTACCTACTGATATACTATAAGCAATATGGACGAGAATAATCAAATATAATCAGCAAGTAATAACAGTAAAATCAGCATGTAATATCATGTATGATCAGCATAATATGAGCAGGTAAGATCAACAGGCAACGCAAGAAAGTAATCGACCTACAATGAAATCAGTGGGTAATGCATGGTAATAACCAACAGCGATGAACAAGTAAAAGGTATAAACAATAACGTGCAAGATATAGCGTACTACCAAAACCGGAAGATCTGAATAAGCAAAGTACTAAATATAACGTGCAAGATATGAAACAAACATATCAATAAGCAGAAACGGGCAGGTAAAGAGTGTCAGCAATGTAAATAAGCAGGTAAGAAAAAAAAACAACTGAACATAACAAATGTGTTGAATGTACTGATACTCAAATAACCCAATTGGGGGTAATGGTCGCTAGGACCTCAGGATAAAGCCATAGCAAAATACCCAGCTAAACTGACAACTACAACGTACCCGCGGGTACAGCTAAAAAGGCTCACAGGTAGATCAGACCACTCTATCGGTAAAAAATACCAATGTGGGGGATCAATCCACAGGCATACGCGATATGTGCAGCAGATGCATGGCGAATATAATGCGGATGCTCAATACTCGTGGTCCAAAGACCGGACTACGGTGGTAAGCCGAAAAACTCACAATCGGGATCAACTTAACTATGCAACAAATATCAAAAGCTCACGGTCCAATGACCGACAATCAGCACTATGCCGAGAAACTCTCAATCAGAGACATCACAAATCCACTGTAAATACACAACCCAAGAAGGGTGATCAAGATTACGTCTCTGATAATGACAGGCACCTACTCAATAGGTAATCCAATAACAATCAAACTAAAGTGAACAAAAATCAATTGACGGTGTCATGAGTAGGTGACATCAATCAAACATAAAGTGACATAATTGTATGAACAGATATATACTAATCTGATGACCGCAATCCCAAATAAGCAATAGCAAAGAATCAAGAGGTCGGTATAGCATAGAATCAGACAACTACTATCCATCAAGCATGGTCGCAATCACAAGTATATATGATGATGTATACATATGGGTGAGATCAAAATGCCATGCTATGGTTGAGTATTAGATCAAATGTCACGGTAATAACAAAAAGCAAGATCAAGGTATCCAATATCAACCATGTAGGGATGCAAAGCACATGTGAAATGATATAACTATACAAGTATAGGGCAAGCGTCAAGTAAGAGATCAAATGGTCCAATCGGATATGGTACCCAGTGAGGTTTCACTATGCTAATGTCCGTATCGAAATACCCACCTAAATGACGACTGCCCTAGTCCACGACTCTGCCAAAACCTCTAGGCGCCAAGTGAATCTAGACATCACATGTGACATCCCCGGAATTTGGATTAATCCTATATATAAATGATATAATAGGATTAAATCTCTTAACCCGGCTATAGTATTTTGTGTGGTAGCTAGACCCAAAAGATTAAGAGAGTTGAGCATGCTAGAGCTAGAGTAGTTTTAGGATGGGTGACCCCCTGGGAAGTTGGGGCGTCACAATTGGTATCAGAGCCATTCACCAGCCGAAAATATGAGATAAGTCTCGGCTGAGTCAGGGTTATATAGCGAGTAGAACGAGACTCCCCGGCTAATGATTGTTGTGGGTGGAGTGCAACTCCCCACAAGGCCGGCTAAGGCTAGCGAGACAAGTCTCGCATCGCCTGGTGCTTGTGAGTGTGTTAAGCCTGACGTGGACGTCAGGGCTTAAAGGAGGGAGGAATGTGGCACCCCCGGAATTTGGATTAGTCCTATATATAAATGATATAATAGAACTAAATCTCTTAACCCGGCTATAGCATTTTGGGTGGTAGCTAGACCGAAAAGATTAAGAGAGTTGAGCGTGCTAGAGTTCGAGTAGTTCTAGGATGGGTGACCCCCTGGGAAGTTGGGGCATCACATCACATATCCCGTGTCAGTAAGTCCCTCACGAGTCAACTAACTAACCAACACGCCTACCACAGCACTAGAGTGCAACGTGAAATACCTGGAGCGTCGATCCCGTAACCAACCACCAATAACTCGACCAACTACTGAGCCACTCTACCAGAGTCCAATAGGCTCTCACAATGACCGACATCTCTCTGCGACCCTAAGTTGCCAATATGTCACGCCCCGGAACCCGGGCTCGCCAACAGATCCGCCGTGCACACGGGATTTCCCGAGTACACGAAGCGCTGGTAACCTGCTCCGATATAATATGAACAATAAAAGAGCATAATACAGAGCTGAAGTAGAATAACCACATAGTATCTCAGACTGGAACTACAAATAAAGCAGTAATAAGTACAATAATCTCTCAGCTCACCAAATAGTACAACCTGCTGGCAGAAGCCAGACCCAAATAAAAGGAGAATACCACAGTCTGAGTGAAGGGTACAACGTCTATTTACAGCTCTCAATCTCACAGGAGATCTATTTATTCGGCGATCCCCTTACCTCGATCCGCTGCCGAAGGCCTAGCAGCTCCTGCAGATGACTCTGCAAAATAAAGGAGAAGAAAGGAACAGAAAATAACAATGGGGGGTAAGAACTACCAGATAAACCAGCAGCCTCCCCTAGTGGGTAAAACCTCAACTCTGACGCACCCACTAGGACTACTAGAGGCAAAAGGGAGAAGTGGTAAAATACATAAGATGCTGAAACAGGAAAACTACCACTACTATGCTGTCAAAACTGTATGCATGCATCAGAAATGGTATCTGTCCAAATAAATCCAATCTAGACACCAGTAACAACTGGTACTGCCTGCTCAGCGGAATCTGCACACACGGCTCGAAACCGCGGGATCGGCTCGCACGGCTCGCATCCCAACATAAGTATCAGACCGGCACACACGGCTGGGTCTGAAAAAGCCCACCTCCGGAGTGGCACTCGAGGGGAGCGACCCACACGAGTAAAGCATCTCTGTCATCAGTATCTCAAGTATCTCTGTAGCACATATCTCAATATAGCAGGACTGGATCATAACTATGATCAAAGTGGGAAACTCCATCCACTACAGAAACCCAATCCCCAGCCGATGCAATAAACCAGACTCAACCCCAATCTGATGCAAGGGTAAACATCTGGTCGACCGCCTACTGTCCTGCGGTTACCGCAATACCCCACAAATCCACAATCTAATGCAATCTCGACTACACTATCCCAAACCCCTGCTCACACTTGAGCAACAAACCTCTGGATGCACAGGACAACAATGGAACATGTACAAATCCCAATATGATAGTGTAGCAATAAATAGTGGCTAACTAGATGAGCAAGAAAGCATGCCATTATTTAAAAGCTGTAGAAAAGTGTCAAATATTTATTTTAAAAAGATTGATTATTATAAAGGTTATTGCATGCGAGATTATAGCCATTGTCCCATTCACAGTGTCCCAATATAAGTCATCATATAATCTGTGGGGTTAAATTTTAGGAGAGTTCGTCCTAGCGGTTCTCGTCAATTGTCATATTAATTCGTCCCAATAGTTCTCATCAATTGTCCTGTTAGTTTGTCCTGTTAGTTTGTCCTGTTAGTTCTTATCAATTATCATATTAGTTTGTCCCAGTGGTTCTCATCAATTGTCATATTAATTTTTAGGGGAGTTCCAGTAATCCCAGTGAGCTTGTCAAAAATGAGGTAAGCAACAACCGCCCACCTCGAACAGCTCAAATCACACCCAGATAGTCTCCTGGCTGTCCACAGTTCCCTAGAACTGCTATCTGCCGAAAACGGTGCCCTACAGCAACACACATTGCACAGGGTGTAACGATATTATTCATAATAATACAGCTTTTGCTGTTTTTCAAATAGCACGAAAAGAGAGGAGTTTTTCACCTCTGTATAGTGGTCAGAAAAATCCAGAAAAATTACGGTTGCGTTCCTCGCGAAGAGTAGATCAAAATCGACTCGTTAAACGTCTCGATCTGATGCTCCTACGCCAAGATAAAAATCGGAGAATTCGATGCTGTCCAGAAATTTCCACAGCAAAAAAGGGGGGTCAAAGAGACCTCAGGAATCATGCCAAAAGTACGAAATGGAGCAAAGTGATCAACACGAAAATCAAAGCCTTACCTCTTAGGAACGCGCTGTCGCGAAAATCGTCCAGAAATTCCTCCTGGTTAGCACTCAGGGAATTTCCGACGGAACTGCGACGGAAATGGGCCGAAAAAGAAAACCGTCGCAGTGCGCCGCGTCGGAGATAACTCACTAACTGTAACTCCAAAAATTCTAAAATCTGGAGGAAAGAGAGAGGAGAGAGAGAGGAATATTTTTCCTAAAGGGCCCAACCTCTGATTCTCTCTCTACGGCATAGAAATCGAGGTGGGAATGAGGAGGGGTGGGGGACCCTATTTATAATGGGCTGGGGCTCCACACAGGATCGGATCCGAACAGGAAACACCGAAACGGGCCAACCAAAACGCGCCACGTGTCCACAAAACAGGAAACAGCCTGTGCAAGGGCCACTCAAAAGCCGCCACGTGTCCACGTGGTGCACAGGCCCGGTCCCCGCGCCGGGTCTTCCGGAAGATGTCGGCCAACCGGGTGCTGCCACGTGTCACCTTCCCACGTGCTTCTAGAAGCCGGCCAACCAATGGCGAAGCGCCACGTGTCAAGGGGAGACTTCGGTGCACCCGGTGCACGCCATGCCGTGGACCGCGCACCAGCACCCCCTGCCCGCGCTGCCCGCGCCGCGCGCCGCCGCCCTCTGCCGCTGCGCCGCTGCCCGCCGCCGTGCGCCGCCGCCCGCCGCCGCTCGCCGCTCGCCGGAACAGTAATTCCGGCGGCCGGAGTTACTGTTCCGGCGTGAACAGTACCGTTGTGCCGAAAAATTAAAGTAAATATACCGTTTCGATCGTTTTCGCGCGCTGAGTCCAAATACGACGTCCATTTCGCCAAATTCTCATCCGAAATTTTGCCGAAAGTCCTCGGAAAATCCCATTTGCTCCGATTTTCGTGCCGAGTCTATTTTAAATGTCCAATTTCGATTCTACAAGCTCTGTTTCACCGAATAAGCTCCCTACAGTCACTGTTTAATGTTGCACAGTTCCTGCGGGAGTCCGGATCATCACATCCTCCCCCACTAAAAGAGTTTCGTCCTCGAAACGAGACTAAACAATAATCCTCAGTCCGATGTCTCGAATAAGTAGGGGTGAGCATCCCTCATCTTCGACTCGAGCTCCCATGTAGCCTCGCGCTCGTCATGATTGCCCCATTGGATTTTCACATAGGGAATGGCCCGATTGCGCAATTCTCTCACCTCTCGGTTCAGAATTCGCAGTGGGCGCTCCTCATACCTCAAATCTTCGCTAATCTCAAGCGGTGTGAAGTCGATGACGTGCGATGGGTCGAAGACATACTTCCTCAAGGTAGAGACATGAAATACATCATGGACACCAGCAAGCCTCGGAGGAAGTGCAAGTCGGTAGGCAACTGGCCCGATACGCTCCAATATCTCAAAGGGTCCAATGTTTCGGGGGCTAAGCTTTCCACGAATGCCGAATCTCCTGATTCCTTTGGACGACGAGACTTTCAGGAATACATGATCTCCAACTTGAAATTCTAGGTCTCGTCGCCGAACATCGGCATAACTCCTCTGTCGGCTTTGGGCGGTTTGAAGATGCTTTCGAATCACTTGGACCTTCTCCTCTGCCTCTAACAATATATCTGGTCGCAAGGTCCGCCTCTCGCCCACGTCACTCCAATAAAGCGGTGATCGACACTTGCGTCCATACAACGCTTCAAACGGAGCCATCTGAATGCTCGCTTGAAAGCTATTGTTGTACGCGAACTCAGCCAAGGATAAGTGTCGAATCCACCCTCCGCCGAAATCCAAGACACAAGCCCTCAGCATGTCCTCCAGGATTTGTATCGTCCGTTCTGACTGTCCATCCGTCTGCGGATGAAAAGCAGTACTGAACCTAAGCTGAGTTCCCAAGGTGTCTGCAAACTCATCCAGAAACGCGAAACAAACCTCGGGTCTCTATCTGATACAATGGAGGCTGGTACTCCATGTAATCTAACTATCTCGTCTAGATAAAGCTGGGCTAGTCGCTCAAGTGGCCACGTAGTCTGCATGGGCAGAAAGTGCGCCGACTTGGTAAGTCGATCTACAACTACCCAGATCGCATCGGCTCCTCCTTGTGCCTTCGGTAGTCCGACCACAAAGTCCATTGTAATGTGGTCCCATTTCCACTCGGGAATTGGGAGACTCTGTAACTTGCCAGCTGGCACTCGATGCTCAGCTTTCACCTGCTGACAAGTTAAACACTGGGCCACAAATCTCCCAATATCCCTTTTCATGCCTTTCCACCAGAAGTGTGCCTTGAGGTCCTTATACATCTTAGTCCCACCAGGATGTAGGGTATAAGGCGTATAATGGGCCTCTCGCAATATTTGTTCTCTAATCTCCACATCTATTGGCACACATGCTCGGTTCCTGTACCTCAGTACTCCCGAGGCATCTACCGTAAAGTCCCCTGACTGATCACTCGGAATATGATCTCTAATCCTGGCCAAGTGGGGGTCCTCACTCTGTTTCTCCCTGATCCTGTCCAGCAGAGTGGGCTGCAAGACTAAAGATGTCAGTCTAGCAGTGACCCCAGGGGACACAACCTCTATCTCGAGTCGTCTCATCTCCTCTAATAGTGGCGCTTGGTCCGTGATCAACATAGACAAACTTTGCACCGCTCTTCTACTCAAGGCGTCAACGACCACATTAGCCTTGCCCGGGGGGTAGAGAATACCTACATCATAATCCTTTAATAGCTCTAACCACCTACGTTGCCTCAAATTCAACTCCTTCTGCGTGAACAGGTATTTTAGGCTCTTGTGGTCGGTGTAGATTTCACAATGCTCCCCATATAGATAATGACGCCAAAGCTTCAGTGCAAACACTACAGCAGCAAGCTCCAAGTCATGGGTTGGGTAATTTTTCTCGTATTCTTTGAGTTGTCTTGATGCATATGCAATTACCCTCCCTTCCTGCATCAACACACATCCGAGTCCACTGTGTGATGCATCGCTGTAGATCACATATCCTTTTCCCATAACAGGAAGGGAAAGGATAGGAGCGGTCATCAGTCTATTCTTCAGCTCCTCAAAGCTCTTTTGACAGTCCTCACTCCAGATAAACTTCACTCCCTTACGCGTCAAGCGAGTGAGGGGTATGGAGAGCTTCGCAAAGCCTTCCACAAACCGACGGTAATACCCAGCTAAACCCATAAAGCTACGTACCTCAGAAACCGTCGTCGGTCGGGGCCAATCACGGACTGCCTCAATCTTCGCTGGGTCCACTGCCACACCCGCGGCAGAAATCACATGGCCCAAGAAGACTACCTTCCGAAGCCAAAACTCGCACTTTGCCAGTTTGGCATACAACTTCTTCTCTCGCAGAAGTTGCAGCACAATCCTTAAGTGCTCCTCATGCTCGGCATCACTTCGGGAGTAGACCAAGATATCATCAATGAACACTACCACGAATCGATCTAAGTATAGCCGGAAGATCCGGTTCATTAAATCCATGAATGCGGCAGGGGCATTAGTTAGCCCAAAAGGCATAACTGTGAATTCATAATGCCCGTACCGTGATCTGAATGCCGTTTTCGGAATATCCTCGGCCTTCACCTTCAACTGGTGGTAACCGGACTGCAAATCTATCTTAGAGAAGACACAAGACCCTTGCAGCTGATCAAAAGATCATCGATGCGCGGCAAAGGGTACTTGTTCTTGATGGTCACTTTATTTAATTCCCTATAGTCCACACACAATCAAAGTGACCCATCCTTCTTTTTCACGAATAGCACCGGCGCTCCCCAAGGCGATACACTCGGCCTAATAAAACCCTTATCCATTAAATCCTGAAGTTGCGCCTTAAGCTCTCGCAACTCAGCTGGTGCCATCCGGTAAGGAGCCTTAGAGATTGGCGGAGTTCCTGGGACTACATCAATCACAAACTCAATTTCCCTATCTGGCGGCATGCTAGTAAGCTCAGGGGGAAAAACATCCGGGAACTCGCGGGCAATAGGGATATCCCGAGTCCCGGCACCGTCGTAGGCCCCTCAACAACACTAGACAAAAAGGCTACACATCCTCGACGGATCATCTGCTTTGCTCGGGAAGTCGAAAACCATAGAGGCAAAGAAAGCACTCTGACATCCCCGATATACCAACATCTCCTGGCCTGGCTCTCTAAAAGTGACGGTCCTTGCGGCACAATCAATAGTCGCAAAATACCGAGCCAGCCAGTCCATCCCGAGGACCACATCAAAGTCCTTCAATTGTCTCAGGACCAACAGGTCTGCTGGCATAATCCAGGACTCGATTTGCATCGGGCAGGACCAACAACACTCCTCTACGTGCAAGGTATGATCGGGAATCTGAACCACTCGTGCACGTGGTAGAAGTCCTACCTCTAACCCATGTAATGATGCAAATGTTTTACTAATGAAAGAATGTGATGCTCCCGTATCAAATAAAGTACGAGTCCTAATGTCAGAAAGTAAGGTGATACCTGCCACCACATAATCTGCGGCTGAAGAGTCCTCTACCTGCGCCGCATACACCCGCCCACTTTGAGCTGGAGGGTGATACTCCGTGGGATGGGAAGAAGATGGCCTGCTTGCTGGAGCGTATGGCCGCTGAGCCGTCGACCGCTGTTGAGATGAAGATGGAGCAGATGCTGAAGAAGGGGTGGCGGGGGCCGAAAAGGGGCACGAAGCTTGAATATGCCCGGGCTGTCCACATCTATAGCAGCGACCCCACCGCTGGTCGCAGGTGTTGGAAAATGCTGACCTCCACAGAAAATACAACTGCCGGGAGCCGTGGCTGTCGTGATTGCTGTTGCTGTTGAGACTGCCGTTGTCGCTGAGGCTGTCGCTGCGACCCACGCTGCGACGGCTGGGATCTCTGCTGTTGCTGCTGCCGCTGCTGGGGCCTCTGGGGTCCACCAGGGCCCTCGCCGCTCAGACCGTCCTTGGCCGGAAGACTGTGGCAGAGACGGTCGTGGCGGCCTCCACGAACTAGCTTGTCCCCCAACCTCCGATGCCGGTCGCTTCGCCCCCGGGATCACCACGGGAGCTGGAGCTACCTCCTCCATCACTACCTCCCCGCACTCAACGTAGAGTGCCTGCTCCATTGAGGCCTCCAAGGTCTGCAACCTTCGCGAGGCGAACAAGTTGAAAAAGGTCCCGGCGCAACCCTCGCTCGAACATGTAAATACGGTGCGCCTCATCCCTGGCCACGTTCGGTACACATGCCAACAACTGATTGAAATTGGCAATGTATTCGTGTACGGGCCGATTCCCCTGGCGAAGGTTTCTCATCTGCTCCTCCAATCTCTGTCGGACGCTTTCCGGGAAGAAAGCCCCAAGAATGAGACTGCGGAACTCCACCCAGGTCAGGAGCTGAGCCCCAGGCGGACCAGCCGGTCGAACACGCCGCCACCAGCCTCGGCGTTGTGCTCCAAAAAGTTCATCGCTAATACCACCTGATATCGCTCCTCGATAAATAACGTCTCAAACCGTCGCTCCATTGCCGTGATCCACGACTCTGCCTCCCACGGCTCTGTATTTTGCCCCGAAAAATGGGGTGGGTCAAACTGGCGGAACCTCATCAACAGGTCGACCACTCCCCGCTGTTCTGCCGGGGTCAGAGATCCTGTCAGCCCAGTCGGCTGTCCACCAGTACCCCGAGCAACAAGGGATGCCGGGGTCACCGGTACAGCTAGGGATTCACAGCAGGGGAAGAAGGTACGGGAGAACTCTCCGAGGGGTGCTACAACAGGCTGCGCCCTCTGCTCTAACATCTGCGTCAGCCGACCCATAGCCTCCTCCTGACGCCGAACAGCCTCGGACATCTAGGCCATCTGAGCTTGTAGCTCTGGCACCACACTCTGCTGGCCCTGCCCGGACTCCTCCTGGTCGGGCTCAGGGGAATCAGGCTGAGAACGCGTCAACATCCTACGTCGCGGAGGCATCCTACCACAAGAAACCACACTCAGTATCATATCCCCACACGACCCCAATCTAGCGAAAGTCAAAGACATCCCCATATTTCTGTGACTTTATGTTGTCTGCAGCCAACATAACGGTTCACCAGAAATTTGGGCATGTCGATCCCTCTTCTTTCACTGGAAGAGACAAACAATAAATCAACGACTTCCGCAAATATCACGTCTCTCATGCCCTATCATCCTAGGGTCTGCCAAAAGCCTAGGATTTTCTAAGTTCCAACTGACCCTATCCCTAAGCTCTGATACCAACTTAATCTGTCACGCCCGGAACCCGGTCGCCAACAGATCCGCCGTGCACACGGGATTTCCCGAGTACACGAAGCGCTGGTAACCTGCTCCGATATAATATGAACAATAAAAGAGCATAATACAGAGCTGAAGTAGATAACCACATAGTATCTCAGACTGGAACTACAAATAAAGCAGTAATAAGTACAATAATCTCTCAGCTCACCAAATAGTACACCTGCTGGCAGAAGCCAGACACAAATAAAAGGAGAATACCACAGTCTGAGTGAAGGGTACAACGTCTATTACAGCTCTCAATCTCACAGGAGATCTATTTATTCGGCGATCCCCTTACCTCGATCCGCTGCCGAAGGCCTAGCAGCTCCTGCAGATGACTCTGCAAAATAAAGGAGAAGAAAGGAACAGAAAATAACAATGGGGGGTGAGAACTACCAGATAAACCAGCAGCCTCCCCTAGTGGGTAAAACCTCAACTCTGACGCACCCACTAGGACTACTAGAGGCAAAAGGGAGAAATGGTAAAATACATAAGACGCTGAAACAGGAAAACTACCACTACTATGCTGTCAAACTGTATGCATGCATCAGAAATGGTATCTGTCCAAATAAATCCAATCTAGACACCAGTAAAAACTGGTACTGCCTGCTCAGCGGAATCTGCACACACGGCTCGAAACCGCGGGATCGGCTCGCACGGCTCGCATCCCAACATAAGTATCAGACCGGCACACACGGCTGGGTCTGAAAAGCCCACCTCCGGAGTAGCACTCGAGGGGAGCGACCCACACGAGTAAAGCATCTCTGTCATCAGTTATCTCAAGTATCTCTGTAGCACATATCTCAATATAGCAGGACTGGATCATAACTATGATCAAAGTGGGAAACTCCATCCACTACAGAAACCCAATCCCCAGCTGATGCAATAAACCAGACTCAACCCCAATCTGATGCAAGGGTAAAACATCTGGTCGACCGCACTACTGTCCGCGGTTACCGCAATACCCCACAAATCCACAATCTAATGCAATCTCGACTACACTATCCCAAACCCCTGCTCACACTTGAGCAACAAACCTCTGGATGCACAGGACAACAATGGAACATGTACAAATCCCAATATGATAGTGTAGCAATAAATAGTGGCTAACTAGATGAGCAAGAAAGCATGTCATTATTTAAAGCTGTAGAAAAGTGTCAAATATTTATTTTAAAAAGATTGATTGTTATAAAGGTTATTGCATGCGAGATTATAGCCTTTGTCCCCAATCACAGTGTCCCAATATAAGTCATCATATAATCTGTGGGGTTAAATTTTAGGAGAGTTCGTCCCAGCGGTTCTCGTCAATTGTCATATTAATTCGTCCCAATAGTTCTCATCAATTGTCCTGTTGAGTTTGTCTGTTAGTTTG
>CM055079.1:3783704-3985735 GCA_029204045.2 Tillandsia leiboldiana
ATCCTTTTCATGCCTTCCACCAGATGTGCCTTGAGGTCCTTATACATCTTAGTCCCACCAGGATGTAGGGTATAAGGCGTATAATGGGCCTCTCGCAATATTTGTTCTCTAATCTCCACATCTATTGGCACACATGCTCGGTTCCTGTACCTCAGTACTCCCGAGGCATCTACCGTAAAGTCCCCTGACTGATCACTCGGAATATGATCTCTAATCCTGGCCAAGTGGGGGTCCTCACTCTGTTTCTCCCTGATCCTGTCCAGCAGAGTGGGCTGCAAGACTAAAGATGTCAGTCTAGCAGTGACCCCAGGGGACACAACCTCTATCTCGAGTCGTCTCATCTCCTCTAATAGTGGCGCTTGGTCCGTGATCAACATAGACAAACTTTGCACCGCTCTTCTACTCAAGGCGTCAACGACCACATTAGCCTTGCCCGGGGGGTAGAGAATACCTACATCATAATCCCTTTAATAGCTCTAACCACCTACGTTGCCTCAAATTCAACTCCTTCTGCGTGAACAGGTATTTTAGGCTCTTGTGGTCGGTGTAGATTTCACAATGCTCCCCATATAGATAATGACGCCAAAGCTTCAGTGCAAACACTACAGCAGCAAGCTCCAAGTCATGGGTTGGGTAATTTTTCTCGTATTCTTTGAGTTGTCTTGATGCATATGCAATTACCCTCCTTCCTGCATCAACACACATCCGAGTCCACTGTGTGATGCATCGCTGTAGATCACATATCCTTTTCCCATAACAGGAAGGGAAAGGATAGGAGCGGTCATCAGTCTATTCTTCAGCTCCTCAAAGCTCTTTTGACAGTCCTCACTCCAGATAAACTTCACTCCCTTACGCGTCAAGCGAGTGAGGGGTATGGAGAGCTTCGCAAAGCCTTCCACAAACCGACGGTAATACCCAGCTAAACCCATAAAGCTACGTACCTCAGAAACCGTCGTCGGTCGGGGCCAATCACGGACTGCCTCAATCTTCGCTGGGTCCACTGCCACACCCGCGGCAGAAATCACATGGCCCAAGAAGACTACCTTCCGAAGCCAAAACTCGCACTTTGCCAGTTTGGCATACAACTTCTTCCTCTCGCAGAAGTTGCAGCACAATCCTTAAGTGCTCCTCATGCTCGGCATCACTTCGGGAGTAGACCAAGATATCATCAATGAACACTACCACGAATCGATCTAAGTATAGCCGGAAGATCCGGTTCATTAAATCCATGAATGCGGCAGGGGCATTAGTTAGCCCAAAAGGCATAACTGTGAATTCATAATGCCCGTACCGTGATCTGAATGCCGTTTTCGGAATATCCTCGGCCTTCACCTTCAACTGGTGGTAACCGGACTGCAAATCTATCTTAGAGAAGACACAAGACCCTTGCAGCTGATCAAAAAGATCATCGATGCGCGGCAAAGGGTACTTGTTCTTGATGGTCACTTTATTTAATTCCCTATAGTCCACACACAATCAAAGTGACCCATCCTTCTTTTTCACGAATAGCACCGGCGCTCCCCAAGGCGATACACTCGGCCTAATAAAACCCTTATCCATTAAATCCTGAAGTTGCGCCTTAAGCTCTCGCAACTCAGCTGGTGCCATCCGGTAAGGAGCCTTAGAGATTGGCGGAGTTCCTGGGACTACATCAATCACAAACTCAATTTCCCTATCTGGCGGCATGCTAGTAAGCTCAGGGGGAAAAACATCCGGGAACTCGCGGGCAATAGGGATATCCCCGAGTCCCGGCGCCGTCGTAGGCCCCTCAACAACACTAGACAAAAAGGCTACACATCCTCGACGGATCATCTGCTTTGCTCGGGAAGTCGAAACCATAGAGGCAAAGAAAGCACTCTGACATCCCCGATATACCAACATCTCCTGGCCTGGCTCTCTAAAAGTGACGGTCCTTGCGGCACAATCAATAGTCGCAAAATACCGAGCCAGCCAGTCCATCCCGAGGACCACATCAAAGTCCTTCAATTGTCTCAGGACCAACAGGTCTGCTGGCATAATCCAGGACTCGATTTGCATCGGGCAGGACCAACAACACTCCTCTACGTGCAAGGTATGATCGGGAATCTGAACCACTCGTGCACGTGGTAGAAGTCCTACCTCTAACCCATGTAATGATGCAAATGTTTTACTAATGAAAGAATGTGATGCTCCCGTATCAAATAAAGTACGAGTCCTAATGTCAGAAAGTAAGGTGATACCTGCCACCACATAATCTGCGGCTGAAGAGTCCTCTACCTGCGCCGCATACACCCGCCCACTTTGAGCTGGAGGGTGATACTCCGTGGGATGGGAAGAAGATGGCCTGCTTGCTGGAGCGTATGGCCGCTGAGCCGTCGACCGCTGTTGAGATGAAGATGGAGCAGATGCTGAAGAAGGGGTGGCGGGGGCCGAAAAGGGGCACGAAGCTTGAATATGCCCGGGCTGTCCACATCTATAGCAGCGACCCCACCGCTGGTCGCAGGTGTTGGAAAAATGCTGACCTCCACAGAAAATACAACTGCCGGGAGCCCGTGGCTGTCGTGATTGCTGTTGCTGTTGAGACTGCCGTTGTCGCTGAGGCTGTCGCTGCGACCCACGCTGCGACGGCTGGGATCTCTGCTGTTGCTGCTGCCGCTGCTGGGGCCTCTGGGGTCCACCAGGGCCCTCGCCGCTCAGACCGTCCTTGGCCGGAAGACTGTGGCAGAGACGGTCGTGGCGGCCTCCACGAACTAGCTTGTCCCCCAACCTCCGATGCCGGTCGCTTCGCCCCCGGGATCACCACGGGAGCTGGAGCTACCTCCTCCATCACTACCTCCCCGCACTCAACGTAGAGTGCCTGCTCCATTGAGGCCTCCAAGGTCTGCAACCTTCGCGAGCGAACAAGTTGAAAAAGGTCCCGGCGCAACCCTCGCTCGAACATGTAAATACGGTGCGCCTCATCCCTGGCCACGTTCGGTACACATGCCAACAACTGATTGAAATTGGCAATGTATTCGTGTACGGGCCGATTCCCCTGGCGAAGGTTTCTCATCTGCTCCTCCAATCTCTGTCGGACGCTTTCCGGGAAGAAAGCCCCAAGAATGAGACTGCGGAACTCCACCCAGGTCAGGAGCTGAGCCCCAGGCGGACCAGCCGGTCGAACACGCCGCCACCAAGCCTCGGCGTTGTGCTCCAAAAAGTTCATCGCTAATACCACCTGATATCGCTCCTCGATAAATAACGTCTCAAAACGTCGCTCCATTGCCGTGATCCACGACTCTGCCTCCCACGGCTCTGTATTTTGCCCCGAAAAATGGGGTGGGTCAAACTGGCGGAACCTCATCAACAGGTCGACCACTCCCCGCTGTTCTGCCGGGGTCAGAGATCCTGTCAGCCCAGTCGGCTGTCCACCAGTACCCCGAGCAACAAGGGATGCCGGGGTCACCGGTACAGCTAGGGGATTCACAGCAGGGGAAGAAGGTACGGGAGAACTCTCCGGGGGTGCTACAACAGGCTGCGCCCTCTGCTCTAACATCTGCGTCAGCCGACCCATAGCCTCCTCCTGACGCCGAACAGCCTCGGACATCTAGGCCATCTGAGCTTGTAGCTCTGGCACCACACTCTGCTGGCCCTGCCCGGACTCCTCCTGGTCGGGCTCAGGGGAATCAGGCTGAGAACGCGTCAACATCCTACGTCGCGGAGGCATCCTACCACAAGAAACCACACTCAGTATCATATCCCCACACGACCCAATCTAGCGAAAGTCAAAGACATCCCCATATTTCTGTGACTTTATGTTGTCTGCAGCCAACATAACGGTTCACCAGAAATTTGGGCATGTCGATCCCTCTTCTTTCACTGGAAGAGACAAACAATAAATCAACGACTTCCGCAAATATCACGTCTCTCATGCCCTATCATCCTAGGGTCTGCCAAAAGCCTAGGATTTTCTAAGTTCCAACTGACCTATCCCTAAGCTCTGATACCAACTTAATCTGTCACGCCCCGGAACCCGGGCTCGCCAACAGATCCGCCGTGCACACGGGATTTCCCGAGTACACGAAGCGCTGGTAACCTGCTCCGATATAATATGAACAATAAAAGAGCATAATACAGAGCTGAAGTAGAATAACCACATAGTATCTCAGACTGGAACTACAAATAAAGCAGTAATAAGTACAATAATCTCTCAGCTCACCAAATAGTACAACCTGCTGGCAGAAGCCAGACACAAATAAAAGGAGAATACCACAGTCTGAGTGAAGGGTACAACGTCTATTTACAGCTCTCAATCTCACAGGAGATCTATTTATTCGGCGATCCCCTTACCTCGATCCGCTGCCGAAGGCCTAGCAGCTCCTGCAGATGACTCTGCAAAATAAAGGAGAAGAAAGGAACAGAAAATAACAATGGGGGGTGAGAACTACCAGATAAACCAGCAGCCTCCCCTAGTGGGTAAAACCTCAACTCTGACGCACCCACTAGGACTACTAGAGGCAAAAGGGAGAAATGGTAAAATACATAAGACGCTGAAACAGGAAAACTACCACTACTATGCTGTCAAAACTGTATGCATGCATCAGAAATGGTATCTGTCCAAATAAATCCAATCTAGACACCAGTAAAAACTGGTACTGCCTGCTCAGCGGAATCTGCACACACGGCTCGAAACCGCGGGATCGGCTCGCACGGCTCGCATCCCAACATAAGTATCAGACCGGCACACACGGCTGGGTCTGAAAAAGCCCACCTCCGGAGTAGCACTCGAGGGGAGCGACCCACACGAGTAAAGCATCTCTGTCATCAGTATCTCAAGTATCTCTGTAGCACATATCTCAATATAGCAGGACTGGATCATAACTATGATCAAAGTGGGAAACTCCATCCACTACAGAAACCCAATCCCCAGCTGATGCAATAAACCAGACTCAACCCCAATCTGATGCAAGGGTAAACATCTGGTCGACCGCCTACTGTCCGCGGTTACCGCAATACCCCACAAATCCACAATCTAATGCAATCTCGACTACACTATCCCAAACCCCTGCTCACACTTGAGCAACAAACCTCTGGATGCACAGGACAACAATGGAACATGTACAAATCCCAATATGATAGTGTAGCAATAAATAGTGGCTAACTAGATGAGCAAGAAAGCATGTCATTATTTAAAAGCTGTAGAAAAGTGTCAAATATTTATTTTAAAAAGATTGATTGTTATAAAGGTTATTGCATGCGAGATTATAGCCTTTGTCCCAATCACAGTGTCCCAATATAAGTCATCATATAATCTGTGGGGTTAAATTTTAGGAGAGTTCGTCCCAGCGGTTCTCGTCAATTGTCATATTAATTCGTCCCAATAGTTCTCATCAATTGTCCTGTTAGTTTGTCATGTTAGTTTGTCCTGTTAGTTTGTCCAGTTAGTTCTTATCAATTATCATATTAGTTTGTCCCAGTGGTTCTCATCAATTGTCATATTAATTTTTAGGGGAGTTCCAGTAATCCCAGTGAGCTTGTCAAAAATGAGGTAAGCAACAACCGCCCACCTCGAACGGCTCAAATCACACCCAGATAGTCTCCTGGCTGTCCACAGTCCCCTAGAACTGCTGTCTGCCGAAAACGGTGCCCTACAGCAACACACATTGCACAGGGTGTAACGATATTATTCATAATAATACAGCTTTTGCTGTTTTTCAAATAGCACAAAAAGAGAGGAGTTTTTCACCTCTGTATAGTGCTCAGAAAAATCCAGAAAAACTACGGTTGCGTTCCTCGCGAAGAGTAGATCAAAATCAACTATTTAAACGTCTCGATCTGATGCTCCTACGCCAAGATAAAAATCGGAGAAGTCGATGCTGTCCAGAAATTTCCACAGCAAAAAAAGGAGGGTCAAAGAGACCTCGGGAATCGTGCCAAAAGTATGAAATGGAGCAAAGTAATCAACACGAAAATCAAAGCCTTACCTCTTAGGAACGCGCTGTCGTGAAAATCTTCCAGAAATTCCTCCTGGTTAGCACTCAGGGAATTTCCGACGGAACTGCGACGGGAAATGGGCCGAAAAAGAAAACCGTCGCAGTGCGCCGCGTCGCAGATAACTCACTAACTGTAACTCCAAAAATTCTAAAATCTGGTGGAGAGAGAGAGGAGAGAGAGAGAAATATTTTTCCTAACGGGCCCAACCTCTGATTCTCACTCTACGGCACAGAAATCGATGTGGGAATGAGGAGGGGTGGGGGACCCTATTTATAATGGGCTGGGGCTCCACACAGGATCGGATCCGAATAGGAAACACCGAAACGGGCCAACCAAAACTCGCCACGTGTCCACAAAACAGGAAACAGCCTGTGCAAGGGCCACTCAGAAGCCGCCACGTGTCCACGTGGTGCACAGGCCCGGTCCCCGCGCCGGGTCTTCCGGAAGATGTCGGCCAACCGGGTGCTGCCACGTGTCACCTTCCCACGTGCTTCTAGAAGCCGGCCAACCAATGGCGAAGCGCCACGTGTCAAGGGGAGACTTCGGTGCACCCGGTGCACGCCATGCCGTGGACCGCGCACCAGCGCCCCCTGCCCGCGCTGCCCGCGCCGCGCGCCGCCGCCCTCTGCCGCTGCGCCGCTGCCCGCCGCCGTGCGCCGCCGCCCGCCGCCGCTCGCCAGTCGCCGGAACAGTAATTCCGGCGGCCGGAGTTACTGTTCCGGCGTGAACAGTATCGTTGTGCCGAAAAATTAAAGTAAATATACCGTTTCGATCGTTTTCGCGCGCTGAGTCCAAATACGACGTCCATTTCGCCAAATTCTCATCCGAAATTTTGCCGAAAGTCCTCGGAAAATCCCATTTGCTCCGATTTTCGTGCCGAGTCTATTTTAAATGTCCAATTTCGATTCTACAAGCTCTGTTTCACCGAATAAGCTCCCTACAGTCACTGTTTAATGTTGCACAGTTCCTGCGGGAGTCCGGATCATCACATCTGTCACGCCCCGGAACCCGGGCTCGCCAACAGATCCGCCGTGCGCACGGGATTTCCCGAGTACACGAAGCGCTGGTAATCTGCTCCGATATAATATGAACAATAAAAGAGCATAATACAGAGCTGAAGTAGAATAACCACATAGTATCTCAGACTGGAACTACAAATAAAGCAGTAATAAGTACAATAATCTCTCAGCTCACCAAATAGTACAACCTGCTGGCAGAAGCCAGACACAAATAAAAGGAGAATACCACAGTCTGAGTGAAGGGTACAACGTCTATTTACAGCTCTCATTCTCACAGGAGATCTATCTATTCGGCGATCCCCTTACCTCGATCCGCTGCCGAAGGCCTAGCAGCTCCTGCAGATGACTCTGCAAAATAAAGGAGAAGAAAGAAACAGAAAATAACAATGGGGGGTGAGAACTACCAGATAAACCAGCAGCCTCCCCTAGTGGCTAAAACCTCAACTCTGACGCACCCACTAGGACTACTAGAGGCAAAAGGGAAAAGGGGAAGTGGTAAAATACATAAGATGCTGAAACAGGAAAACTACCACTACTATGCTGTCAAAACTGTATGCATGCATCAGAAATGGTATCTGTCCAAATAAATTCCATCTAGACACCAGTAACAACTGGTACTGCCTGCTCAGCGGAATCTGCACACACGGCTCAAAACCGCGGGATCGGCTCGCACGGCTCGCATCCCAACATAAGTATCAGACCGGCACACACGGCTGGGTCTGAAAAAGCCCACCTCCGGAGTGGCACTCGAGGGGAGCGACCCACACAAGTAAAGCATCTCTGTCATCAGTATCTCAAGTATCTCTGTAGCACATATCTCAATATAGCAGGACTGGATCATAACTATGATCAAAGTGGGAAACTCCATCCACTACAGAAACCCAATCCCCAGCTGATGCAATAAACCAGACTCAACCCCAATCTGATGCAAGGGTAAACATCTGGTCGACCGCCTACTGTCCGCTGTTACCGCAATACCCCACAAATCCACAATCTAATGCAATCTCGACTACACTATCCCAAACCCCTGCTCACATTTGAGCAACAAACCTCTGGATGCACAGGACAACAATGAAACATGTACAAATCCCAATATGATAGTGTAGCAATAAATAGTGGCTAACTAGATGAGCAAGAAAGCATGCCATTATTTAAAAGCTGTAGAAAAGTGTCAAATATTTATTTTAAAAAGATTGATTGTTATAAAGGTTATTGCTTGCGAGATTATAGCCTTTGTCCCAATCACAGTGTCCCAATATAAGTCATTATATAATCTGTGGGGTTAAATTTTTAGGAGAGTTCGTCCCAGCGGTTCTCATCAATTGTCCTATTAGTTGTCCTGTTAGTTTGTCCTGTTAGTTCGTCCCAATGGTTTTCATCAATTGTATTTTAGGGGAGTTCTAATAATCCCAGTGAGCTTGTCAAAAATGAGGTAAGCAACAACCGCCCACCTCGAACAGCTCAAATCACACCCAGATAGTCTCCTGGCTGTCCACAGTCCCCTAGAACTGCTGTCTGCCTAAAACGGTGCCCTACAGCAACACACATTGCACAGGGTGTAACTATATTATTCATAAAAATATAGCTTTTGTTGTTTTTCAAATAGCACGAAAAGAGAGGAGTTTTTCACCTCTGTATAGTGCTCAGAAAAATTCAGAAAAATTACGGTTGCGTTCCTCGCGAAGAGTAGATCAAAATCGACTCCTTAAACGTCTCGATCTGATGCTCCTACGCCAAGATAAAAATCGGAGAAGTCGATGCTGTCCAGAAATTTCCACAGCAAAAAGGGGGGTCAAAGAGACCTCGGGAATCGTGCCAAAAGTACGAAATGGAGCAAAGTGATCAACACGGAAATCGAAGCCTTACCTCTTAGGAACGCGCTGTCATGAAAATCGTTTAGAAATTCCTCCTGGTTAGTACTCAGGGAATTTCCGACGGAACTGCGACGGGAAATGGGCCGAAAAAGAAAACCGTCGCAGTGCGCCACGTCGTAGATAACTCACTAACTGTAACTTCAAAAATTCTAAAATCTGGAGGAGAGAGAGAGGAGAGAGAGAGGAATATTTTTCCTAAAGGGCCCAACCTCTGATTCTCTCTCTACGGCATAGAAATTGAGGTGGGAATGAGGAGGGGTGGGGGACCCTATTTTTAATGGGCTGGGGCTCCACACAGGATCGGATCCGAACAGGAAACACCGAAACGGGCCAACCAAAACGTGCCACGTGTCCACAAAACAGGAAACAGCCTGTGCAAGGGCCACTCAGAAGCCGCCACGTGTCCACGTGGTGCACAGGCCCGGTCCCCGCGCCGGGTCTTCCGGAAGATGTCGGCCAACCGGGTGCTGCCACGTGTCACCTTCCCACGTGCTTCTAGAAGCCGGCCAACCAATGGCGAAGCGCCACGTGTCAAGGGGAGACTTCGGTGCACCCGGTGCACGCCATGCCGTGGACCGCGCACCAGCGCCCCCTGCCCGCGCCTGCCCGCGCTGCCCGCGCCGCGCGCCGCCGCCCTCTGCCGCTGTGCCGCCGCTGTGCAGCCGCTGCGCCGCTGCCCGCCACCGTGCGCCGCCGCTCGCCAGTACTGTTCACGCCGGAACAGTAACTCCGGCCGCCGGAATTACTGTTCCGGCGACCGGCGACCGGCGGCGGGCGGCGGCGCACGGCGGCGGGCAGCGGCGCAGCGGCGGCAAGCGGCAGAGGGCGGCGGCGCGCGGCGCGGGCAGCGCGGGCAGGCGCGGGCAAGGGGCGCGGGTGCGCGGTCCATGCGCCTGGCGTGCACCGGGAGCACCGAATACCCCCCCGTGCCACGTGGCGGCTCCCGATTGTTTGGCCATCTTCTAGAAACACGTGGGAAGGTGACACGTGGCGCTCCCCTATTGGCTGACAGGATCCGGAAAACCCGGAGCGCGGAGCAACCACGTGCACCACGTGGACACGCGGCAGTTTTTGATTAGGCTTGCACAGGCTGTTCCCGGTTATGTGGACACTTGGCGCACCCTGGTTGGCCAATTTCGGTGTTTCCTGTTCGGATCCGGATCCGGTGTGGAGCCCAAGATTCCCTTGGCCCATTATAAATAGCAATCCCCACCCCCTCTCATTTCCACCTCAATTTGCAGGCCTTAGAGTGAGAATCAGGGCATGTGCCCTCTACGAAAAATTTTCCTCTCTCTCTCTCTAAAATTCCAGAATTTCTGGAGTTACAGTTAGTGAGTTATCTGCGACGCGGCGCACTGCGACGGTTTTCTTTTTAGGCCCATTTCCCGTCGCAGTTCCGTCGGAAATTCCCTGAGTGCTAACCAGGAGGAATTTTTGGACGATTTTCACGACAGCGCGTTCCTAAGAGGTAAGGCTTCGATTTTCGTGTTGATCACTTTGCTCCATTTAGTATTTTTGGCATGGTTCCCGAGGCCTCTTTGACCCCCCTTTTTGCTGTGGAAAATTTTGGACAGCGTCGACTTCTCCGATTTTTATCTTGGCGTAGGAGCATCAGATCGAGGCGTTTTAAGAGTCGATTTTGATCTACTCTTCGCAAGGACTGCAACCGTAATTTTTTTGGATTTTCCTAAGCACTGTATAGAGGTGAAAAACTCCTCTTTTCCTGTGCTGTTTGAAAAACAGCAAATATTGTGCTTTTTGGGATTTGTATTTATACCGGGAGCGTTGATTTGCAGGATTTGAGGACTGTGGACAACCAGAAGACTACCTGAGGTGTAGTTTGAGCTGCTCGAGGTGGGCGGTTGTTGCTTACCTCATTTTTAACAAGCTCACTGGGATTACTGGAACTCCCCTAAAATTTAATTGATAAGAACAATTGGGACAAACTAATATGACAATTGATGAGAACTATCGGGATAAACTAATATGACAATTGATTGGGACCAACTAACAGGACAACTAACAGGACAACTAACAGGACAAACTAACAGGACAATTGATGAGAACCGCTGGGACGAACTCTCCTAAAATTTAATATAACCCCACAGATTATATGATGACTTATATTGGGACACTGTGTTTGGGACAAAAGCTATAATCTCGCATGCAAATAACTTTTATAACAATCAATCTTTTTAAAATAATATTTGACACTTTTCTACGGCTTTTAAATAATTGCATGCTTTCTTGCTCATCCGGTTAGCCACTATTTATTGCTACACTATCATCTTGGAATTTGTACATGTTTCATTGTTGTCCTGTGCATCCAGAGGCTTGTTGCTCAAGTGTGAGCAGGGGTTTGGGATAGTGTAGTCGAGATTGCATTAGATTATGAATTTGTGGGGTCTTGCGGTGACCGCGGACAGTAGGCGGTCGACCAGATGTTTATCCTTGCATCAGATTGAGGTTGAGACTGGTTTATTGCATCAGCTGGGGATTGGATTTTCCTAGTGGATGGTTTTCCCACTCTGATCATAGTCATGATCCAGTCCTGCTGTTTTATGGCACTTCTGATACTTATTACTGAGATATTTTACTCGTGTGGGTCGCTCCCCTCGAGTGCCACTCCGGAGTGTGTTGCAGACATGCTTAGAGTCTTTGAGACTCCTATCCCCTATCGGTGTTAAGCATACCCGATTTGGCAACTATCCCCTATCGGTATTATGCATTGGCCAGCATACCCGATTTGGCAAGGCACAGCAGGCAGTACCAGTTTTACTAGTGACACAAGACTGAGTTATTTCAGGCAGGCATATTTGGTATTGTTGCATACAGTCATTTCGTGCTACATGGCATTTAGAGGCATAGTGGTGATAGTTTCCTTTCTTTTTAGCAGCCTTTGTAGCTTACCACTGTTCTTTTATGTCGCCTCTAGTAGTCCTAGTGGGTGCGTCAGAGTTGAGGTTTTGCCCACTAGGGGAGGCTACTGGTTTATCTGGTAGTTCTCACCCCCATTACTGTTTTTCTCTTTCTTCTTCTTTATTTTGCAGAGTCGTCTGCGGGAGCTGCTAGGCTATCAGCGGCTGATAAAGGTAAGGGGATACAGTTAGCCCAAAAGGCATAACTGTAAATTCATAATGCCCATACCGTGATCTAAATGCCGTTTTCGGAATATCTTCGGCCTTCACCTTCAACTGGTGGTAACCGGACTGCAAATCTATCTTAGAGAAGACACAAGACCCTTGCAGCTGATCAAAAAGATCATCGATGCGCGGCAAAGGGTACTTGTTCTTGATGGTCACTTTATTTAATTCCCTATAGTCCACACACAATCGAAGTGACCCATCCTTCTTTTTCACGAATAGCATCGGCGCTCCCCAAGGTGATACACTCGGCCTAATAAAACCCTTATCCATTAAATCCTGAAGTTGCGCCTTAAGCTCTCGCAACTCAGCCGGTGCCATCCGGTAAGGAGCCTTAGAGATTGGCGCAGTTCCTAGGACTACGTCAATCACAAACTCAATTTCCCTATCTGGCGGCATGCTAGTAAGCTCAGGGGGAAAAACATCCGGGAACTCGCGGGCAATAGGGATATCCTCGAGTCCCGGCGCCGCCGTAGGCCCCTCAACAACACTAGCCAAAAAGGCTACACATCCTCGACGGATCATCTGCTTTGCTCGGGAAGTCGAAACCATAGAGGCAAAGAAAGCACTCTGACATCCCCGATATACCAACATCTCCTGGCCTGGCTCTCTAAAAGTGACGGTCCTTGCGGCACAATCAATAGTCGCAAAATACCGAGCCAGCCAGTCCATCCCGAGGACCACATCGAAGTCCTTCAATTGTCTCAGGACCAACAGGTCTGCTGGCATAATCCAGGACTCGATTTGCATCGGACAGGACCAACAACACTCCTCCACGTGCAAGGTGTGATCGGGAATCTGAACCTTTCGTGCACGTGGCAAAAGTCCTACCTCTAACCCATGTAATGATGCAAATGATTTACTAATAAAAGAATGTGATGCTCCCGTATCAAATAAAGTACGAGTCCTAATGTCAGAAAGTAAGGTGATACCTGCCACCACATAATCTGCGGCTGAAGAGTCCTCTACCTGCGCCGCATACACCCGCCCACTTTGAGCTGGAGGGCGGTACTCCGTGGGATGGGAAGAAGATGGCCTGCTTGCTGGAGCATATGGCCGCTGAGCCGTCGACCGCTGTTGAGATGAAGATGGAGCAGATGCTGAAGAAGGGGTGGCGGGGGCCGAAAAGGGGCACGAAGCTTGAATGTGCCCGGGCTGTCCACATCTATAGCAGCGACCCCACCGCTGGTCGCGGGTGTTGAAAAAATGCTGACCTCCACAGAAAATACAACTGCCGGGAGCCCGTGGCTGTCGTGATTGTTGTTGCTGTTGAGACTGCCGTTGTCGTTGAGGCTGTCGTTGCGACCCACGCTGCGACGGCTGGGATCTCTGCTGTTGCTGCTGCCGCTGCTGGGGCCTCTGGGGTCCACCAGGCCCTCGCCGCTCAGACCGTCCTTGGCCGGAAGACTGTGGCAGAGACGGTCGTGGCGGCCTCCACGAACTAGCTTGTCCCCCAACCTCCGATGCCGGTCGCTTCGCCCCCGGGATCACCACGGGAGCTGGAGCTACCTCCTCCATCACTACCTCCCCGCACTCAACGTAGAGTGCCTGCTCCATTGAGGCCTCCAAGGTCTGCAACCTTCGCGAGCGAACAAGTTGAAAAAGGTCCCGGCGCAACCCTCGCTCGAACATGTAAATCCGGTGCGCCTCATCCCTGGCCACGTTCGGTACACATGCCAACAACTGATTGAAATTGGCAATGTATTCGTGTACGGGCCGATTCCCCTGGCGAAGGTTTCTCATCTGCTCCTCCAATCTCTGTCGGACGCTTTTCGAGAAGAAAGCCCCGAGAATGAGACTGCGGAAGGCTTTGCGATTCCCTCTCTACGGTACTGTTCGGCAGCAGATCATGTGGTGGCAGGTATCACCCTAATTTCTGGCCTTAGGACCCGTACTTTATTTGATACGGGAGCATCACATTCTTTCATTAGTAAAACATTTGCATCATTACATGGGTTAAAGGTAGGACTTTTGCCACGTGCACAAGAGGGCCAGATTCCCGATCACACCTTGCACGTAGAGGAGTGTTGTTGGTCCTGCCCGATGCAAATCGAGTCCTGGATTATGCCAGCAGACCTGTTGGTCCTAAGACAATTGAAGGACTTCGATGTGGTCCTCGGGATGGACTGGCTGGCTCGGTATTTTGCGACTATTGATTATGCCGCAAGGACCGTAACTTTTAGAGAGCCAGGCCAGGAGATGTTGGTATATCGGGGATGTCAGAGTGCTTTCTTTGCCTCTATGGTTTCGACTTCCCGAGCAAAGCAGATGATCCGTCGAGGATGTGTAGCCTTTTTGGCTAGTGTTGTTGAGGGGCCAACGGCGGCGCCGGGACTCGGGGATATCCCTATTGCCCGCGAGTTCCCGGATGTTTTTCCCCCTGAGCTTACTGGCATGCCGCCAGATAGGGAAATTGAGTTTGTGATTGACGTAGTCCCAGGAACTGCGCCAATCTCTAAGGCTCCTTACCGGATGGCACCGGCTGAGTTGCGAGAGCTTAAGGCGCAACTTCAGGATTTAATGGATAAGGGTTTCATTAGGCCGAGTGTATCGCCTTGAGGAGCGCCGGTGCTATTCGTGAAAAAGAAGGATGGGTCACTTCGATTGTGTGTGGACTATAGGGAATTAAATAAAGTGACCATCAAGAACAAGTACCCTTTGCCGCGCATCGATGATCTTTTTGATCAGCTGTAAGGGTCTTGTGTCTTCCCTAAGATAGATTTGCAGTCCGGTTACCACCAGTTGAAGGTGAAGGCCGAAGATATTCCGAAAACGGCATTTAGATCACGGTATGGGCATTATGAATTTACAGTTATGCCTTTTGGGCTAACTAATGCCCCTGCGGCATTCATGGATTTAATGAACCGGATCTTCCGGCTATACTTAGATCGATTCGTGGTAGTGTTCATTGATGATATCTTGGTCTACTCCCGAAGTGATGCCGAGCATGAGGAGCACTTAAGGATTGTGCTGCAACTTCTGCGAGAGAAGAAGTTGTATGCCAAACTGGCAAAGTGCGAGTTTTGGCTTCGGAATGTAGTCTTCTTGGGCCATGTGATTTCTGCCGCGGGTGTGGCAGTGGACCCAGCGAAGATTGAGGCAGTCCGTGATTGGCCCCGACCGACGACGGTTTCTGAGTTACGTAGCTTTATGGGTTTAGCTGGGTATTACCGTCGGTTTGTGGAAGGCTTTGCAAAGCTTTCCACACCCCTCACTCGTTTGACGCGTAAGGGAGTAAAGTTTGTCTGGAGTGAGGACTGTCAAAGGAGCTTTGAGGAGCTAAAGAGTAGACTGATGACCGCTCCTATCCTTTCCCTTCCTGTTATGGGAAAAGGATATGTGATCTACAGCGATGCATCACACAGTGGACTCGGATGTGTGTTGATGCAGGAAGGGAGGGTAATTGCTTATGCATCAAGACAACTCAAAGAATATGAGAAAAATTACCCTACCCATGACTTGGAGCTTGCTGATGTAGTGTTTGCACTGAAGCTTTGGCGTCATTATCTATATGGGGAGCATTGTGAAATCTACACCGACCACAAGAGCCTAAAATACCTGTTCACGCAGAAGGAGTTGAATTTGAGGCAACGAAGGTGGTTAGAGCTATTAAAGGATTATGATGTAGATATTCTCTACCACCCAGGAAAGGCTAACGTGGTCGCTGACGCCTTGAGTAGAAGGGCGGTGCAAGGGTTGTCTATGTTGATCACGGACCAAGCGCCGCTATTAGAGGAGATGAGACGACTCGAGATAGAGGTTGTGTCCCCTGGGGTCACTGCTAGACTGACATCTTTAGTCTTGCAGCCCACTCTGCTGGACAGGATCAGGGAGAAACAGAGTGAGGACCCCCACTTGACCAGGATTAGAGATCAGATTCCGAGTAATCAGTCTAGAGACTTTACGGTAGATGCCTCGGGAGTACTGAGGTACAGGAACCGAGCATGTGTGCCAATAGATGTGGAGATTAGAGAACAGATATTGCGAGAGGCCCATTATACGCCTTATACCCTACATCCTGGTGGAACTAAGATGTATAAGGACCTCAAGGCACACTTCTGGTGGAAAGGCATGAAAAGGGATATTGGGAGATTTGTGGCCCAGTGTTTAACTTGTCAGCAGGTGAAAGCTGAGCATCGAGTGCCAGCTGGCAAGTTACAGAGTCTCCCAATTCCCGAGTGGAAATGGGACCACATTACAATGGACTTTGTGGTCGGACTACCGAAGGCACAAGGAGGAGCCGATGCGATCTGGGTAGTTGTAGATCGACTTACCAAGTCGGCGCACTTTCTGCCCATGCAGACTACGTGGCCACTTGAGCGACTAGCCCAGCTTTATCTAGACGAGATAGTTAGATTACATGGAGTACCAGCCTCCATTGTATCAGATAGAGACCCGAGGTTTGTTTCGCGTTTCTGGATGAGTTTGCAGACAACCTTGGGAACTCAGCTTAGGTTCAGTACTGCTTTTCATCCGCATACTGATGGACAGTCAGAACGGACGATACAAATCCTGGAGGACATGCTGAGGGCTTGTGTCTTGGATTTCGGCGGAGGGTGGATTCGACACTTATCCTTGGCTGAGTTCGCGTACAACAATAGCTTTCAAGCGAGCATTCAGATGGCTCCGTTTGAAGCGTTGTATGGACGCAAGTGTCGATCACGGCTTTATTGGAGTGACGTGGGCGAGAGGCAGACCTTGGGACCAGATGTATTGTTAGAGGCAGAGGAGAAGGTCCGAGTGATTCGAAAGCATCTTCAAACCGCCCAAAGCCGACAGAGGAGTTATGCCGATGTTCGGCGATGAGACCTAGAATTTCAAGTTGGAGATCATGTATTCCTGAAAGTCTCGCCGTCCAAAGGAATCAGGAGATTCGGCATTCGTGGAAAGCTTAGCCCCCGATACATTGGACCCTTTGAGATATTGGAGCGTATCGGGCCAGTTGCCTACCGACTTGCACTTCCTCCGAGGCTTGCTGGTGTCTATGATGTATTTCATGTCTCTACCTTGAGGAAGTATGTCTTCGACCCATCGCACGTCATCGACTTCACACCGCTTGAGATTAGCGAAGATTTGAGGTATGAGGAGCGCCCACTGCGAATTCTGAACCGAGAGGTGAGAGAATTGCGCAATCGGGCCATTCCCTATGTGAAAATCCAATTGGGCAATCATGACGAGCGCGAGGCTACATGGGAGCTCGAGTCGGAGATGAGGGATGCTCACCCCTACTTATTCGAGACATCGGACTGAGGATTATTGTCTAGTCTCGTTTCGAGGACGAAACTCTTTTTAGTGGGGGAGGATGTGATGATCCGGACTCCCGCAAGAACTGTGCAACATTAAACAGCGACTGTAGGGAGCTTATTCGGTGAAACAGAGCTTGTAGAATCGAAATTGGACATTTAAAATAGACTCTGCGCGAAAATCGGAGCAAATGGAATTTTCCGGGAGCTTTCGGCAAAATTTCGGATGAGAATTTGGCGAAATGGACGTCGTATTTGGACTCAGCGCGCGAAAACGATCGAAACGGTATATTTACTTTAATTTTTCGGCACCACGGTACTGTTCACGCCGGAACAGTAACTCCGGCCGCCGGAATTACTATTCCGGCGACCGGCGAGCGGCGGCAGGCGGCGGCGCACGGCGGCGGGCAGCGGCGCAGCGGCGGAGTGCGGAGGCACGCGGCGCGGGCAGCGCGGGCAGGCGCGGGCAGGCGCTCGGGTGTGCGGTCCATGGGCCTGGCGTGCACAGGGAGCACCGAAGACCTCCTGTGCCACGTAGCGCTTCCCCATTGGCCGGCCGGCTTCTAGAAGCATGTGGGAAGGTGACACGTGGCAGCACCCGGTTGGCCGACATCTTCCGGAAGACCCGGCGCGGAGACCGGGCCTGTGCACCACGTGGACACGTGGCGGCTTCTGAGTGGCCCTTGCACAGGCTGTTTCCTGTTTTGTGGACGCGTGGCGCATTTTGGTTTGCCCGTTTCGGTGTTTCCTGTTCGGATCCGATCCTGTGTGGAGCCCCAGCCCATTATAAATAGGGTCCCCCACCCCTCCTCATTCCCACCTCGATTTCTGTGCCGTAGAGAGAGAATCAGAGGTTGGGCCCTTTAGGAAAAATATAACAGGACAACTAACAGGACAATTGACGAGAACCGCTGGGACGAACTCTCCTAAAATTTAACCCCACAGATTATATGATGACTTATATTGGGACACTGTGATTGGGACAAAGGCTATAATCTCGCATGCAATAACCTTTATAACAATCAATCTTTTTAAAATAAATATTTGACACTTTTCTACAGCTTTTAAATAATGGCATGCTTTCTTGCTCATCTAGTTAGCCACTATTTATTGCTACACTATCATATTGGGATTTGTACATGTTCCATTGTTGTCCTGTGCATCCAGAGGTTTGTTGCTCAAGTGTGAGCAAGGGTTTGGGATAGTGTAGTCGAGATTGCATTAGATTGTGGATTTGTGGGGTATTGCGGTAACCGCGGACAGTAGGCGGTCGACCAGATGTTTACCCTTGCATCAGATTGGGGTTGAGTCTGGTTTATTGCATCAGCTGGGGATTGGGTTTCTGTAGTGGATGGAGTTTCCCACTTTGATCATAGTTATGATCCAGTCCTGCTATATTGAGATATGTGCTACAGAGATACTTGAGATACTGATGACAGAGATGCTTTACTCGTGTGGGTCGCTCCCCTCGAGTGCCACTCCGGAGGTGGGCTTTTTCAGACCCAGCCGTGTGTGCCAGTCTGATACTTATGTTGGGATGCGAGCCGTGCGAGCCGATCCCGCGGTTTCGAGCCGTGTGTGCAGATTCCGCTGAGCAGGCAGTACCAGTTGTTACTGGTGTCTAGATTGGATTTATTTGGACAGATACCATTTCTGATGCATGCATACAGTTTTGACAGCATAGTAGTGGTAGTTTTTCTGTTTCAGCATCTTATGTATTTTACCACTCCCCCTTTTCCCTTTTGCCTCTAGTAGTCCTAGTGGGTGCGTCAGAGTTGAGGTTTTACCCACTAGGGGAGGCTGCTGGTTTATCTGGTAGTTCTCACCCCCCATTGTTATTTTCTGTTTCTTTCTTCTCCTTTATTTTGCAGAGTCATCTGCAGGAGCTGCTAGGCCTTCGACACTTTTCGGGTCGCCAACAGATCCGCCGTGCACACGGGATTTCCCGAGTACACGAAGCGCTGGTAACCTGCTCCGATATAATATGAACAATAAAATAGCATAATACAGAGCTGAAGTAGAATAACCACATAGTATCTCAGACTGGAACTACAAATAAAGCAGTAATAAGTACAATAATCTCTCAGCTCACCAAACAGTACAACCTGCTGGCAGAAGCCAGACCCAAATAAAAGGAGAATACCACAGTCTGAGTGAAGGGTACAACGTCTATTTACAGCTCTTAATCTCACAGGAGATCTATTTATTCGGCGATCCCCTTACCTCGATCCGCTGCCGAAGGACTAGCAGCTCCAGCAGATGACTCTGCAAAATAAAGGAGAAGAAAGAAACAGAAAATAACAATGGGGGGTGAGAACTACTAGATAAACCAGCAGCCTCCCGTAGTGGATAAAACCTCAACTCTGACGCACCACTAGGACTATTAGAGGCAAAAGGGAAAAGGGGGAGTGGTAAAATACATAAGATGCTGAAACAGGAAAACTACCACTACTATGCTGTCAAAACTGTATGCATGCATCAGAAATGGTATCTGTCCAAATAAATCCAATCTAGACACCAGTAACAACTGGTACTGCCTGCTCAGCGGAATCTGCACACACGGCTCGAAACCGCGGGATCGGCTCGCACGGCTCGCATCCCAACATAAGTATCAGACTGGCACACACGGCTGGGTCTGAAAAAGCCCACCTCCGGAGTGGCACTCGAGGGGAGCGACCCACACGAGTAAAGCATCTCTGTCATCAGTATCTCAAGTATCTCTGTAGCACATATCTCAATATAGCAGGACTGGATCATAACTATGATCAAAGTGGGAAACTCCATCCACTACAGAAACCCAATCCCCAGCTGATGCAATAAACCAGACTCAACCCCAATCTGATGCAAGGGTAAACATCTGGTCGACCGCCTACTGTCCGCGGTTACCGCAATACCCCACAAATCCACAATCTAATGCAATCTCGACTACACTATCCCAAACCCCTGCTCACACTTGAGCAACAAACCTCTGGATGCACAGGACAACAATGGAACATGTACAAATCCCAATATGATAGTGTAGCAATAAATAGTGGCTAACTAGATGAGCAAGAAAGCATGCCATTATTTAAAAGCTGTAGAAAAGTGTCAAATATTTATTTTAAAAAGATTGATTGTTATAAAGGTTATTGCATGCGAGATTATAGCTTTTGTCCCAATCACAGTGTCCCAATATAAGTCATCATATAATCTGTGGGGTTAAATTTTAGGAGAGTTCGTCCCAGCGGTTCTCGTCAATTGTCATATTAATTCGTCCCAATAGTTCTCATCAATTGTCCTGTTAGTTTGTCCTGTTAGTTTGTCCTGTTAGTTTGTCCTGTTAGTTTGTCCTGTTAGTTCTTATCAATTATCATATTAGTTTGTCCCAGTGGTTCTCATCAATTGTCATATTAATTTTTAGGGGAGTTCCAGTAATCCCAGTGAGCTTGTCAAAAATGAGGTAAGCAACAACCGCCCACCTCGAACAGCTCAAATCACACCCAGATAGTCTCCTGGCTGTCCACAGTCCCCTGGAACTGCTGTCTGCCGAAAACGGTGCCCTACAGCAACACACATTGCACAGGGTGTAACGATATTATTCATAATAATACAGCTTTTGCTATTTTTCAAATAGCACGAAAAGAGAGGAGTTTTTCACCTCTGTATAGTGCTCAGAAAAATCCAGAAAAATTACGGTTGCGTTCCTCGCGAAGAGTAGATCAAAATCGACTCTTTAAACGTCTCGATCTGATGCTCCTACGCCAAGATAAAAATCGGAGAAGTCGATGCTGTCCAGAAATTTCCACAGCAAAAAAGGGGGGGTCAAAGAGACCTCGGGAATCGTGCCAAAAGTACGAAATGGAGCAAAGTGATCAACACGAAAATCAAAGCCTTACCTCTTAGGAACGCGCTGTCGCGAAAATCGTCCAGAAATTCCTCCTGGTTAGCACTCAGGGAATTTCCGACGGAACTGCGACGGGAAATGGGCCGAAAAAGAAAACCGTCGCAGTGCGCCGCGTCGCAGATAACTCACTAACTGTAACTCCAAAAATTCTAAAATCTGGAGGAGAGAGAGAGAGGAATATTTTTCCTAAAGGGCCCAACCTCTGATTCTCTCTCTACGGCACAGAAATCGATGTGGGAATGAGGAGGGGTGGGGGACCCTATTTATAATGGGCTGGGGCTCCACACAGGATCGGATCCGAACAGGAAACACCGAAACGGGCCAACCAAAACGCGCCATGTGTCCACAAAACAGGAAACAGCCTGTGCAGGGGCCACTCAGAAGCCGCCACGTGTCCACGTGGTGCACAGGCCCGGTCCCCGCGCCGGGTCTTCCGGAAGATGTCGGCCAACCGGGTGCTGCCACGTGTCACCTTCCCGTGCTTCTAGAAGCCGGCCAACCAATGGCGAAGCGCCACGTGTCAAGGGGAGACTTCGGTGCACCCGGTTCACGCCATGCCGTGGACCGCGCACCAGCGTCCCCTGCCCGCGCCTACCCGCGCTGCCCGCGCCGCGCGCCGCCGCCCTCTGCCGCTGTGCCGCCGCTGCGCCGCTGCCCGCCGCCGTGCGCCGCCGCCCGCCGCCGCTCGCCGGTCGCCGGAACAGTAATTCCGGCGGCCGGAGTTACTGTTCCGGCGTGAACAGTACCGTTGTGCCGAAAAATTAAAGTAAATATACCGTTTCGATCGTTTTCGCGCGCTGAGTCCAAATACGACGTCCATTTCGCCAAATTCTCATCCGAAATTTTGCCGAAAGTCCTCGGAAAATCCCATTTGCTCCGATTTTCGTGCCGAGTCTATTTTAAATGTCCAATTTCGATTCTATAAGCTCTGTTTCACCGAATAAGCTCCCTACAGTCACTGTTTAATGTTGCACAGTTCCTGCGGGAGCCCGGATCATCACATCTATAATCCAAATAACAATCCAAACATCCGTTCCTTTAACCGATTTTCGAACTATGCGATAAGCATCACTAAGGCCACAAAGGCTCAACTAATTCTCCGGAATATTTCACGACGTGCCATAAGTCTTAGTGGATCACCCGCTATCCCAAACATCAATAATTTCGACGTTGGGCCAGCCGTACAGCAAACGCACCACAACGGACCACTTAGGTCCCGAAATTAGCCAATTTGGTTTCTGTGATGCCCATTTCGGCACCAGAACCACCCGTAGCCCTCTTGATGCAACCAGAGGTATCAAACCTCGCCAAATGACCAAAAAATGAAGCCAACTAACTACTGCGAGTAGCAGCAACTCGCACGACATGAATCCGAGCCCGGTATTGCCCGAAATGCCGTTTTCGGGTCCGATTCGACCCAGAAGTTCTTCGAAATACTCCGAATATCATTCAACTATCTCTGCTCTCTCAGGACACTCCCTTTTGAGTTTCAGGACAGCCACACGCCAAATGGCGCAATCCGGGTGCGAGAAAACCCAAAACAATCATGTCGGGTACCCGAAAAGTGTCGTTTTGGCTCTAAACCCAACGCAAGCCTACTCACTAGCTTAGTCCATACTTCTCACCTGCGGGTCTCCAACCAATATTCAGCACGACCAGACCTTTCTGATAGCGATTTCATTTCATCATGATCAGATTCCGTTTCGATAGATTAGTCATTTCCTCACAATTACCCCTTCGAAATTATTTTTTTAAAATCTAAAATTTTCAAAAATTATATTATTTTGAAATTTTATTCATTTAAATTTTTACGATTACAACACTCAGCATCTCAATCAATCAAACCATAGCCTGCAATCGATCACCTAGCTGATCCGAGCTGAATAAGAATATAGCGGTCGATCGCAACATCATTCGAAAGTAGATCGATCCGTTCTCAAATTCAAAATAATAATATTTATAAAGAAATATAATCTCAAAGTGTATAAATTTGAATTAAGTAGGTGAAAGTCAGGATATTATATATTCAAACACCCTTTTTAAAAAAATTCGTGTCACAATTTAAAAACAAGACAAAGTTAGGGAAAGGAGAGAGAAGGAACTGCCTTAGTAATATAATTTTTAAATCTTATAATTTAAAATACAAAATTAATTATTCTATTTAAAAACTAAATTCAGTGCACAAGGCACATGGGTGCACAAACTTCTCCAATTTAGGAAATGGATCTACATAGTTAAAAGGATAAATTATAGTTTTGTTCCTCAATCCACGTGATGCATAATTTTTTTATTCTCAAATTTTAATTTATTGTAATTTTTTGCTTGAATTTTTAAAATTTTTATAATCAAATCTCACAATCTAATTTTTTTTAACAAAATATTAGATAAATTACTAATTAAAAATAATATAGTATCTTAATTATTACTGCATTACCAATTAAGACATTACTAATTCACTTCTACATTAATAATTGATTTAAAATTTAATTATAAAACTTAATTATAATAATTCAAAAAAATTATTTAATTATAAGACTTAATTATAATAATTCAGAAAGTTTTAAAATTTAAGGACTAAGGCGTCACGCACCTTCATAGTTTGAAGATCAAAAGTATAATTTACTCAAGCAATGCTCATTTGTACACCCGAAATCAGATTTACGATATATATTTCACCTATTCTGAGATGAAAATTTTTTTACTGGTGATTTCAATTATAGCGTTTTTAAAATGAAATAATTCAACGCCAACATTTTGGCAATAACTACAGTAAATCAAACAAATTTTTTATTTTGCTTAGTATTGTACCTAGTTAATAGTTTCAAATGAGCACGCCAAACAACCGCTAAAGATAGTAACTTTATACTGAAATAATAAAGAAAAAATAAATTTACTAAAATCCAAATAATTTTTGTGAATCCTAGAGTTGTACTGTCCTAAGATTTACAAAGATGAAAATAATAATTCAAACTTAATCTAAAATTTAGTTATAGATAAAATTTATTCAAAATATATTTAAAAATTTATTTATAATTATTTATAGTAAAAAATAGATTTGTCATCTGTTATAACTGGATATATATATATATATAGTTAAATCTGAGATATTTAGATGAATAAGATCACAGTAGATATTACCGTACAATGTCAAGAATGATGTTGAGGGTGTAATTAAATATTTTTTATTGATATAATATTATTTTTTTCAATATCTTTTTTTATATTATTTTATTTTAAAATTTTAGATTCAGAAATATATAGTCGATATCAGTGTAAATACCGGCTCTTCAATAATTAGTATCAGAGTTTTTCACGCTTCCTACATACACCCTATATATTATATGGCCTATATTCTCTATTTTGTCTTATCAACGTTTCCTTCTCTTTACTAAAATTTATATTAAATTAAAATAAAAATGAGTGAAAATATAAAATAATTAGATTTCAAATTTAAAACCTTAAATACTGATCATCAAATTATTTACCATTGTACTAAGAAAAACCTAAAATGCTAAATTAAATTAAAAAAAAAATCAATATTAATTTTTCCTCTTGTACTATAAAATGGAAAATAAGGACTGTCACCAAATAAGCATCAGACGAATGCTTCTACAATGGAAATAATATTTTTTTTTTTTAAAAAAAAAAGAAAAAAAAACACTTCATTTTTAGTATCCTTCAAAATATAAAATCTAGTATAATTCATCAATCCAAATTCTAAACCAGCAGTGGATGAATGAGGGCCCCAAAATTGAAAGAGTTAAAAAAACATATAAAACTTATATGAACTTTAGATCTTTTAATTTTTTAAAATTTTTTATTTTGATATGTAATTTTGTTTATTTATTTGATTCAAATCATTTGATACTTTTTTCTGTTTTGTAAAATTTAGACTTGGCATTTACTCTTATGAAATGAAACTATAGTTGTACAAATTATATAAAAAACAAATGAATTAAAACATTAAATAGCAAAATTAAAATTTTTAAAAATTAATTAGTTAAACCAAAGTGAGTCATAGACTCATAATTCAAATAAGCTTTATATATTATTACCATTGAAAATTGGTAAAAACATACTGAATGTACCTAATTTATTATAGTGGACTATTTAAAAAAATTAATTAGTTAAACCAAAGTGAGTCATAGACTCATAATTCAAATAAGCTTTATATATTATTACCATTGAAAATTGGTAAAAACATACTGAATGTACCTAATTTATTATAGTGGACTATTTAAATTTTTCTATCCAGCTTTTTCAAAATTTTAATTTTACTATTTATTCATTCAATTTATTTGGTTTAAGCAGTTCGACGATATTTTAACCTCAAAATTTAAATATATTATTTATTTTTATAAATTTAATTCGTATTCTTCATGTAATTTTTATGACTATAAATTTATTAAAATAATTAATTAGCTTAAATTTTGAAGTAATAGTTTCGCTGACGGATACAAATCAAATAAACTAAAAATTTATATAGTAAAATTAAAATTTTAAAAGATAAAATAAATAATTTAAAATAATTTATAATTCCGGAGTAGAGCTTATATATTTTTAAAAGTAGAAGCTCCTCTCATTAATACTTATAATTTTTTTACAATAAAATAAAATGTATTGAGATTCTATTATTTTAAAAATAATTAAGAAAGAGAGACAAAGTATAATTATATAAATTTTAATACAAATTATAATTAAGAAAGAGAGACAAAGTATAATTATATAAATTTTAAGGGTTAATTGCATACAGCTCCATGCAAATATATCGAATAGCAAATATATTCCTACAAAGTTCAACTTTTCATATTTATTCCTTCAAAAATCCAACGTTATTCATATATATCCTTCCGGTTTATTATCGTTAGTTCACTGTTTATTTTTTAACATATTATATATAAAATGACAGTTTTACTTTTCCAAAAATGTTCATGTAGAAATATCTGAAAAGGTAAAAAGATAAATTTACCTCACTAACTAACCAAGATTAACCATTTAATCTATGGTTAACTAGATTTTTCTAACAGAGATAGACGGTAGGGATATATATGAATAATGTTAGACTTTTGAAGGGATAAATATGAAAAGTTGAACTTTGAAGAGATATATCTGCTATTCGATATATCTGCTATAGTTAACTAGATTTTTCTAACAAAGATATATATCTGCTATGGTTAACTAGATTTTTCTAACAGAGATAGACGGTAGGAATATATATGAATAACGTTAGACTTTTGAAAGAATAAATATGAAAAGTTAAACTTTATCTGCTATTCGATATGTTTACAGAGAGTCGTATGACAAATTTTAAAGAGAGACAAAGTATAAGTATATAAACTCTACTCTCGGAATAATAAGATATTTAAATTTTAACCTTGAACATTTGATAGCTGATCAGGAGGGAGATCTAGAAGATGCGGAGGACGTCGCGGACGGGGCGGTTGCAGAGCGGGCAGGAGCCGCGGCCGAACCACAGCTCGCGGGCGCACTGCCGGCAGAACGTGTGCCCGCACGGTATGAACGCAGCCAGTTTCTGTCTTCCCTCCATGCAAACGCAGCACCACCCGCCATCGCCTTCCTCGTCGTCATCATTCTGGCCCTCATCATCTCCTTCGCCACCGTCGTCTTCACAAGGCATCAGCGACATCGACGTCGACGCTCGCAGCTGCCTCTCCGCCGCCAGCGCCGTCGCCAAGTCCATCTGATCCGAATCCGGATCCTCCGCCTCCCGAATTACGTCGCACCCGAATTCCGCAGCTCCGATAACCTCCTCCTCCTCCTCCTCTTCTTCTTCCACCTCTTCTTGGAATAAGGGTAGGTTGTCGATGTATTCATTGTCGTAGTAGTAGTCGTCGTCGTCGTCGTCGCCGCCGTCGTCGCCGAGGACAGTATGAGTGCCGCGGCGAGCACGACGCTGCTGGCGGCTGCCGCAGCAGCTGGTGATTGCGTCGAGCCGCAGCAGCTGCTTGAACCTCCTCCATGATCTCTCCATCCTCAGTACCTATTCATTCATTCATTCATTCCTTCGTTTATATATATATATATATATATATATATATATATATATATATATATAGATCGAGCTAAAGTTAGTAAATTATGTGCAATAACGAATGAAAGGAATGGATGCAGTTTAAATTATATGGAATTAATACCTGGTTAATTAACCTCCTCTTTTTCTTTTTCTCCGTAGGATCTTAACGAATGCAAAAACAAAGAAGATGAAAAGAAATGAATATATAGAGTTCCAGTTAAAAGAGAGTAACTAAACGAGGGAGATGGAAAAGCATAGCAAGTTTAATCCTACTTTATAGGGGTTCTTATTGGCCATTTCGTTCAGATATAAATTAAAATTATTTATTTTAAAAATAAATATAAATTTAAAATAAATAGAAATTAATAAAATTAATTTTATATTTAAATAAAAATTAGATTGTTTTGAAAAATAAAAAATAATAATATTTGGATGGTTAGATTGGAATAAGTAAGAATAAGATAAATTATAATTTTAAAATAATAATATTTTATCTAATTAATTAACATAAAATATTAATTAAATAATAATTTAATTTATCTAAATAATTAATAATAATAATAAGTATTGCTAATAAATAATTTAATAAATTAATTAGTTAATTATCTAATAATTAAATAATTAGTTAATAAAATAATTAGATTAAATAAAATATTATATTAATTGAAGAGTTAATAAAATAATTAAAATTATATTTACTTTTATTAAGTTTATTTTCTAGTGAGAATAAATTTGTTCCTGGAAAAATACTGTAACAATAGTTCTAATTTTATACCAATTTATTTCAGAAAAATAGGAGAAAAAGGTTGGAACAAGGCCTTTGTTCTCAAAACAAACGGTGCCATCATATACAACTTTGGTCGGTTTTGATTCAACTAATTAATTTTATAAAAATTTAATATTAATATTTAATTTTTTTTAATTAATTAATTAAAATTATTTGATAGTTTTTTTAGAATAAAATTTTAGGCTCATTACTTACTTTAGCAAAATTATAGTTATATAAATTATGTAAAATATGTAAAGCACTAAATTCCACGCAGCGTTTGTTTGTACATTAATAAAATTATTTCTGGGGTTGAGAGTACGAGGACAAGAGAAGGTAATGCATAGTAATATAAATTGTTACTAGTTAGTAAACTATTGGGTGGTGGGCATTGGAATAATCGATGCCACTTCGCTAAGGAGGGGAGGGCAGTTTAAAGATCCAACAAATGGCGCGAAGATTGAGGCAGATGACACCACAAGCAAATGAATTCAGAACGATGCAGCTTTTTTTTTTTTTTCGATCCATGCTAAATGTAACAATAAATAAAATATAAAATTATAAAAGAATATAATTTGTTTCGAATCTGTTTTGATCCGTTGAGAAAATGGAGCGGGAGGCAGAACACTCCTTTCTTTCTTCAATCCGTTTTGATTCATCAAAAATCCGTCAAAATTCTTCTTCTGTCCCAATCCGCCCCGAATAGAACGGTAAGTGGGAGCCAAAAATAAAATAAAAGTTAACCTGCTTTGAATTCACTTCAACTCGATAAGAAACGGGACGGTAGGGATTTTTCACTTCCCAGCCCCCGATCTGTCTTGTTTGCATCCTCGATAAGAAACAGGGCGGGAGGAATTTTTCACTTTTCGCCCCTAAATTTGCTTTGTTTGTATCCTTATCTCCTACGTTATTAGAGAATTTAAGTTTTTGACTTTAAAGAAAGTCTTGTGCGTTGATATTTATTTCGTTATCGGTGAAGGGGTCCAAAAACTTAACCGGTGAAATAACCACAGTACCGGCAGCTGGAAGATATTTTTTTCGAGTGTCGAATAAGTTGGAGACGCTTGAACGTAAAATGAATAAGAAAATAGACTTCGAAATTGGAGTAGAATTGAAGTTCTATAAGTTTCAGGCGCCTTAAACAAGGAACCGGGCGCCCTAATGTGCATAAGAGCACCTACACTAGGTGGTTGGTTTTGGGCTCTAGTTTCGGCGCCATATAATTATTGTAGCAATCTGGAATCCTTGTTGGGTCTCCCCTCGTGAGTATCATCGATTTTCGACACGTGGCAGTGGGTAGGTAGGTTCTCGGGTGCAGGTTTCGAGAGCTCAAAAAACTTTCGGACACTTTGGCAGAGGTCTAGCATGGGCCAGCAGGGTGCGGAATAGGGTTTCAGACGCCCGGATCAACTCGTGAACGCTCGAAACTGCTTTTGCAGTGTGTGGAGTGGGTGGCCTTATGTTGTTCCTCGAGCTCATTTTATTTGACCGATTTGCCTATAAATAGATCTCCTGTGTTCCCTGGAAACCCCCCCCCCCCCAAAGCAGTGTGTGGAGTGGGTGGTTGTTCCTCGAGCTCATTTTATTTGACCGATTTGCCTATAAATAGGTCTCCTGCATCCCCTGGAAACCTCCCCCCATCTCCAACCTCATAGCTCTCCATTCAGCTGAGATTTGGAGCTTTCTTCCGCTTTTTCCACCATTGTTCTTCACTTTGGAGCTTCCACCTGCAGCTGGCAGCATATGATAACTGGGATTTTAAATTCAAAATTAGAATTTTGAGGGGTATAATCAGAAAAATGGCTAACTTGGCGAAACGAGACCAAAGCACTAGCAATACTAATTCATTGGACCCAAACCACTAATCCAGAATACTTTAAACTCAATTATTATTATTATTATTATTATTATTATTATTATCCTAAATCTTATATCTCCGATCACAATCTCATTCCTATCCTTATATTCCCAATTTACCATTCTATTGTTTGTTTGTTCGATATAAAGAGGAGATTGAGCTTTTTGCAAGAAAGGAACACCAATAAAAGACAAAGAACTGTGCATGTTTAGAAGGTTGATAGGGAGAAAACAGTTCTGAAATTTTACTCTCGACCAGAAAAACTGAAAGCGGTTTCAAAGCACAAAAGATAATCAGTCTTCTTATAGCTGCAAATTTGTCACTAAAAAGCCAATCCAAATCATTCGAACTTGTAGAAATACAGATTTAACAGAGACCAGAATTAGCTAAGCAATTTCTGGAGCCATTGAGAGATGCTGTATATTTCTGTCGAAGCAGAAGCAAAAAAAGCTTCAAACTAAAGCTTGTGATTTTCAAGGTTTAGAAGCACATTTCGGTACACGAGACAGCACAAGTTCACCAATCTCTGCATTATTAGAACAGCACAAGTCCTCCAATTTGTGCTTAGATGTCTAATAAAGCAGCACAAGTTGTTCAAAAAGCTTATAAATTTGAAAAGTAAAGACAAAAGAGAAGTGCTCTGTATATATAAATAAACTGCCGTAATAAGTCGTAATCTCTTACAGGTGATAATTAATATTGTCAGTTCTACTCATCTAAACCCATCTAGAAGGACATTGGCAGTTCACTAACTATAAAATATAACTTAAAAGAACTTCGCAAACTGTTCCTGCGCCTAGACCACGTATATTTTCTATTCAACTATTTACCCGCGACAAAGGATAAAAGAGTCAGCTGTATCATATATCCCTATATCCTATTCCCAACAGCCATTTACAAAAAGAAAATTGGGGCCTATAAAAAGAATATTTCTGTATATTCACCAGCAAAATTGGCCGTGTAGTTGTTGTTATCAGATCCTCAGCAGAAGAACATGGAACTGCACACATTTTCGTGCAACTTCGGGAGCTCGGGAACGGCCGGTTGCTCAGAAAGAATGGATGCATCCCCTTGTCCCGACGACGTCTCAGTTATGTCCTCGAACTTCACAAATTGTGACATCTGTTGCGCCGCAAGGTGGGCATAGCAGATAGGCGCCACTGCAGAGAAAGAAAAAGTACAAATATGAAAATTTAAACAATCTGAAGCTGCTTTTATTTGTGACGGCAAGAAAAAAGCTAGAAACCAGCCATCTTGGCTTACCGACGGATATTGCTGTAGTGCTCCTCTGGTACCTGTCATAGGGGCGAAAAAATAAAAAAGGAAAAAGAAAGGATGATCACTCTTTGAGTTTTACTATGTTGCAATGATTTTAACTTACAGATCAACAATGTTACTCACACGTAAGAAAGCGAGTGAACTAGCTTCTGTAGATCGTCGACCGAGAACCCAATTTCGTCAAGCAACACATGGTAATGGGTCGGCCTTGAGGTTCCCTATGGTTTTAAGTACAAGCAGCAGATAACATGTTGGTAAATGCAGCTGATCTAGGGCTCAAGAGGGCCTCAAAAAGGCAAACGGAATTAAGTTCCACACAGTGTATATTTATAACTTGTAATATGCGCTAATTTGAGATTTAAAAAGCTGAGCATCTGTGGTATAACCAACTTACAATCATTCCGGCTTGGGCACACATGTAGAAGTCGAAATTCCTCGAGTGAATGATCTTTGTGTCCACCACAGTTCCTATTTACATCCAGCTCAAGTCAACAACAAAAACTCTGCTTCTAAAGCCGTATATAGCTAACATTATATTGCAAGATAAGGACGTACCAGGAGGAACATTTTCAGGGGCATTGGCCTGGAAAAGCTTTGTGTGGTGGTTCTTCTGGGCGACGATCACAGTGAACTTTGGAATTGAACTCTCGCCCAAATGCTCAAATGCCTATTACGAGTTAAATCCATAGTTTAACAATCAACTAGTTTTATTAACCAAAGAATTGCATTCTACATATCAAGCATCATATAAGCACCTGTATAATTTGATTAAGCTCAATATTCAGAACCTGGTTGAACTGAGACTCACCTACACCATCCCTGAAAAAAATAAAAATTCAAAAATTGGAAAAAAAAAAAAAAAACAATCATGAACATTAAAGAGTCAACTCGAACGACAGAAACAGACAGATGCAGTATGGAACATTAAAAAAAAATTATATTATTAATACTTGAAATATCAATGCCAATGCAACAATTAAAAAGAATGTCAAATGAGATATGATTTATGACTCAATATCATTCAGCTAATGATTATCTTCTGAAAGTTGTCAAAATGAAGTTGTTGCAAATAAGCCAGCTCATGTTTGACATGAAACATGACAGAGAAAAGCTTGCTCAATTTGCTTGCCTAGGCAAGTTTGAGCACCATTTAAATCTTGTTCAGCTAGAGTCAATCTGAAAATTAAAAATAAACAAACAAACTATCACAGTGTGTGTTAATGCAATAAGAATCTGTAATCAAGGACCAATTCATCTTTATTTAACTTGAAGGAATAGTAACAATAGCATGCCTAAGGAGTGACGCGGAAATGCTACAGGGAGGCATGAATACTTCTCAACTCAAACAATTGCACCACATTGTAGATCCCATCGGCACATAAATAGATGGTATAATAGACTTAGCAATAAATGAATTTTGCATATTGAAGACAAATTTACTCTTTGAATGAGAAAGTTAAGATAGCCAGTAAAAGTCTAAACCAAGACGGCCGAGTTGGCTGGTAAATTGTCGAACCGAAACTGAACCCACAGACAAAGGCAAATCGACCCTATTTTAACAGTTCAACTTCAGTTTGGTTTATCAGTTTATGGCGACGTGCTAAAAGTGCAATAATAACACCCAACCAGCTGCTTTCAAGTGGCAGCAGGTTAGAAACCTGCTGAGTGAAGCTTTTCTTAATAGACCTGTCCCTAAGCCAGTTTACTTAGTTTAGTTCGATTATAGTTTTTTAAAAAAAGAAAAACTAAACCAGTTAGTCAGGCAATGTATACATTGGTTTCTCGGTTCATGATTACTTTCTAGAAACCAAAATCAAAACTGAACAAATTTTTCTGATTTGAACTTTTCCCAAATCAAAATCAAACTGATTATTGACTGAAGCTGGATCAAGTAGAACTGAGAAAGTCATAGTCAGTACGGTTTGGGTTACTGGTTTTGTGGTTTGTCTGCATACCATGCCAAATCAGCTAAAACCTAAAAAGTAGATTTGTTCATGCGAAAAATCTTTAACTGATCTCTAAGGCAGCACACCACAAATACAGCATGCCAGGCATATGACGCACAGAACACCTCAAAGCATTTGCAGAGGCAAATTGGGTTGAAACTATAGTTATAGTAATGACATAGCAAGAGTTATTATAATAACGCAGCCAGTTTAATTTTTTTCAGTGTAACATGTCAAGCAGGAGACGGGAAATCCAATATAAAAAATGCCCAACACATAATTAGTCACCCTGATCAAATTCAGATGACTAGCCAAGAGACATTGAGATGGCTTTAAATGAAGTAAATTATTGCCATTACAGGACCAACAAAAAGTAAACGCGTCTGGCACCCATTGTCAACCAAAACTTGTCTTTCCATTTTAAATTTGCATATATCTTAGTATGCAGCAATTGACTCTAAAATGGTCCGGCCATAGGCCAGTGTGTCAATATTTTTACCTTTACCAAAAAGTAAAGCATGTATAATCGTACTTGCCCAAATATTCTTCATATGCTAAAAGGCCTAAGCAGGCAAAGTTGATTTCTTATTATTCAAGGTCTGTAATGTGACTTGAGGTTGGCTAAAGGTACATCCGATATGTTGAAAGTGTATACCACAAAAAAAGTAAAACTCTGAGCAGAACATGTTAATATTAAATATAATCTAGTATGCGTGATTCATAGTAAAACAACATCACAGATGTATGAAATTGAAACCACTGCAAGTAATATGAAAGAATCAACCAAGGAAAGGGGATATCAAACTTTCAGAGGGTTCATGAAGCAATGACAAAGTTAGCGAGAAAATTCTAGTAACTTGGAACGGTATCAAATTTTAATGACATGGTATATAGATAATAGTTATAGCAGTCATGAAGGACTAAAAGCACAAAAACAATACAAAGTCAGATACCTAAGGAATGTCTAACAAGCATTGAAACATGAGATCACTAATGCTATAACCAAACACGAAATGTCGCAAAAAAAGAATCATAGATACGTAAATGTGCAAAATGATTTGAAAGCCACATACGATTGAAGAATATCAAACAATGAAAATGCAACAAGCAAACAGCGTGAAGAGCTTCGAACACATGCTTGGAATAAACAAACAAGATAGATTAATTATAACCTTGTATAAATTTAAATGATACGACAAGAAGCAACCTTGTCACTAAACATGCAACCATATCAATCACTTTACACATGCCGAAGTAGCAAAGTCATAAAACACCATACCAAATGGCCTACCTCCAGAAATAAACAAATACACATGCCGAAGTAGCAAAGTCATAAAACACCATACCAAATGGCCTACCTCCAGAAATAAACAAAGATTAACATGGACTAGATTAAAATGGAAATTATTGTGTCAACTAACTTCTTTGGTACCTGAAAATGATTATCTGAGAAGGTTTCCTGGCACGACTGGTTTGATAGAAGTCAACTAACAGCTCCCTGCAAAATAAGTGCATTCAACACATAGAATACAACTACTTACAAAGCCTCGGAAGATATTTTCAATTAAGTTGACAAAGTCAAAAACGAATCAGAATATTCTGTCAAACTACATGTCCACTACCAAAGGCTCCATGTTGACAACATTATTCCAAGCAGAAGAATATATTCAAATAAAATATAGGTATTTTCCGGTTATTTGCAAAAACATTACCTAATTATGCCATCATCTTTTCCATTTGCTTGGGGCTTGTAAAGAGAATCAATCATCTCTACTTTTGGTGACTGCGCCCTCACAGAAGCTCTATATCGCGATATTAATGGCCAATGTCTAGAACCAACCACCTAAGGATTACAAACAATTCAAATTACTGATCAAAGAATGAAATCATTATAAAGAGGGCATAACAGAAACCATAAGACAAGCTAACAGAAGTACAATGTTGAGGATAACCTAACCGCTGCAATGGATGGTACATCAGAACGACCTGGAGAGCCATGAGAAACATCCATTCCCAATATCATGGTAGGAGTCTGACCTACATTTGGAAGGCCCAGTGTATGCTCAATAGCCAGTAAGGAGTTCATACCACCAAGCTAATAAAAGAAGAAAATTGTCACTATTAGTAGAAAATACAGAAATCAAGAACATAGTAGAAAGAATATCAAGTACTTAAAGCAGAACAGAGCAACTGAAGAAGTAATACATAAAAGCGAAATCAAGGTGGAGGTAATATAGTTTCGGAGACCTTCGAATTAATTTTCAAGAGCACATTTGTCAAATACTGATCGTTGATCCTAGTTGGAGAAATACATTGAGTAACTATACCCACTTCATGAAGGTTTTTCTTCTTCCACGGACCTTCAGAGCAGTAGAACAGGCTTTATCATCATATTAATGAAAGAATAAACATGATGAGTAAATAGTAAATAGTAAATAGCAAAACAAATGATTAACCATAAATGTCAGAGTTCTTTCTCTCAGGCAGAACACAAAGAAGAAACTGAGGGGGTCCTGGCAGTTGTGCTTTTATCTTTTCAAACATCTTTTCAACTCTTACAACCGGCCCAGATCTTAGCCACTGACGATCCTCATCAACCAAAGTGAATGGTCGCTCAATATGCTGCGCAAGCCATTAGCTACATTAGAAGTTAGAACCCTGAAAACTTGGAAACAAATAGATCCAATATAAGAACATACAATTCCTTTGTTTCTTCCACAATTTATGAGCTCCCTTGAGAGATGACTCATATCACAGCGGGCAGAGAAATTTACGATAGCCCACCGTTCAATCTTAGTAGGAGCCCACAGCCTCTGCAAAAGATTAGTAGATGGATAAGGACCGGTTACAAAAAAGAAATTACAGCTTAAGTTTATTAAGTTACTAACCTTGTTGTTGAAATTCCATCTGCCATTGCAGGGTATGCAGTCCTCCTTATTACCTACTATGAGCTGCAATAGGACAAGGAAACAGTGAACAGTGAGGCCGCCTTTTGTCAATTAAAAATTGCATAACTACCATAGTTTTCCTCTTTTTTATTTCTTGAGAAATTATTGTAGTGTCAGTTGACAACAGCAGAACAAGGCTCGAGAAGAAAACAATCCAACAAAGAGTTGCATTCTTACCGTCGGTGGCAAAAGAACGCGACCATCTAACCTCAGAAGCTGTTTCTCAATCTTTATACCGCATGAGGAGAGCAGTGGATCATCATCATACCGATTGTTTCTTACAGCCTGTCATATTAGATAATTTATCATGAGATGGAAAACAGTCCAGCGACAAGAATTTACAGCTGCCTAGGAACGCACGTCAGTGATGGCTCTAATTCTCTCTTGTGGCTTCTGCCTTGATTTTTCCACCAATGACGCCCTTTGCTGAGAATTAAGGGCTTTGGTGTATCGCTGCAGCGACACCAGATTGCAAAGCTGCAAACATTTTGTAATTTGTCAAATAGAGAAGAGCCAATGAAAGTTAGATCATGCAATTTGGGACCATGTGTTAACCAAACCTCAAGAGGGACATAATTAGGCCGTTTTGGTTTTCCCACATCAAGACAGGGCATGTTGGCCGACCACGACAGATCAATCTTGCGACTTTTAAAATAATCAAAAACAGTAACTTCAACCGTTTGACCTTCTCCGCCACCATTTTTTACTTTCAGTGGGAAGCTACATGCAGAAGCATAATCAAAAGGTTGAAGAATCATAAGAATCAAGACAAAATTGCAAGATAGGAAGAGGCAACACCAATGCCGTAGGAGTAAACATTATTTAAGACATACGTTTGTTGGTGGCATGGCAGTTCGCTAATCCCAATGATCTTGGACTCCATATTTCTGTGCCTTGTTTTAATTCTCATGTTCTTCAACATGCGCTTAGCCTATAGAGTTTCAGATGACAAGTTTATCAAGCATCAACATGAATTGCTGTTTGCTGCTGGTCTAGAAGCTTTAAACAGAGGTCAAAATTTTTTGACTCTACAGACTCTTCATTTTCATACCTTCATCCAGTCGATTTGTCTAGGATCCTTAACATTTTGATTAGCCAGTAAGAAGTCAACAACTGGACCAGGAGTCAGTATCATCGTCGTGGAAACATCTACAGAAGGCAGAGAAACATTGTTGGATACAATTAATTGGAAACACTAACAAAAACAACTAGGGAACTGCTTCAGAGAGAAAACATACCCATGTTTAATGATAATCCACCCAGTGTAGGGTAGAAGCTTGAGTGGAATCCGCGGCATCCAGTGACACCACCACCCACATCAACAAAATTTGTATGCTCTCCATTAAAGAAAGATTGTCGAACAAGGAGGCAACCTCTGCGTTTGAATGGTTAATGTTAAACGACCATAATGCACTTCGAAAATAGTACAAACAGGAAACAAGCAAACGCCTGTTTGACCCAGCTAGAGTTTATGTAGAAATCCTTGTTGGAAGGGCTGTTTATATCACACTAAAACTTTTGTGTTAAATTTCCAAAAGTTCCAAGGGCTTCCTTCTGAAGCTAAAATCAGAACCTCGAGATTGGGGCTTCACGTATAGGGATGTTCAGAAGTCAATTTCTAATCACAAGTTAAATCAGAAACTCTAGACATTTTGGGTACCAGACACTTAGCTCTTAATTCATAATTGGATAAATTTCCCAGATGCTTGGCCAAAGAGGAATTAAAAGCTACTTTAGCATTAAATCTATTGCAAGAGAGACCTTTTTGCTTGTTGCTGCCTTAAGATGATATCAAGAACTCTTAAGGCCTCTTGTGTTTGTTCTGACTCGCTCCCTTTGAGTGCAAGTGTAATGGACTTCAGCGGAATCTTGGCAGCATAACTGATTCCTACTTTAAATTCTTTTGAAAGATGTGAGCGTCTTGATCGCTTCCTGTCACCTTCTGTTGGGCTCCCATTACCTGGACTTCCACCAGCACCCCTAAAGAGGACAAAATAAATAATTTTAATTAGATAAACAACAAAACTATACATAAATTCATCTGTGAAAGCAAATTCTGCTGTTGTTATTGATTGCTGAGCTTCATTACTGCAACATGTTGTAATGCCACCAACGAATAAATTCCACCCAGTATTCTCACAAGAAAGTCCACTTGTATTTAGCAAGATAATGTAGTTTTTCGAAAGAAAGAAACCAATTCAGTCAAATATAAAGCAGAAATGCCTTCGAGTATTATAAGAACTGAAGTGTGTAGCTGAAAGCACAATATATTTATCTATAGGAAGAGAACTTAATTGCTCCTGAATCAAAGCAATTTACAACAAGGTCGAACTAGCAATAAATATAGTAGTAACAACAGTATCACTAGCCCATTCATTTCAACTTCAAAAGAATTGGGTTGTTTATATGAATCTATTTTGTTATGTCTCACAACTGCATTTTTATTATCATAATATAATAGCTGTTATAATTGTTATTGTCAAAGTTCTTTTAGTGCTAGATTCATTTCCATTATTGTTTGGGCTCAATATACTTCGATTTTGCTAATTCCAACAATTTTAGCAATTTTGGGTCATAATTTGGCTTCTGGCTAAAATAAATAAAAGTGGTCCTGAATGATCAGTTATAATTTAAAAATTGAAAAACCTAGAACAAGTAAATCACACAACATTTCAGGATATAAAAATGGTGCTTTAGACTGCTTTAATAGTAAATTATCATCGGTTTCAAGTTGATGTCTTTCAAGACGAGCGGATCTCATTGCACAAGGTTTATACCAATGTGGGATCTAGGTATGCAACATTACCAACATTACTAGAGAGGTTTCTTCCTTGACTGAAACCCATTGTGAAAGGACATAAACAAACATTGGTAAAACCTTACATAATTCAAATAAGCTCTGCTCGACATCAATTATAATATGTGTAAAAGCAAAATGAAATAACTCATAAGAATATGCATTTCTAACAATTTGCATACAAACATCCATACATATGAACATCAATACACACATGTAAATCATCAATTGTAGTTAAAAAAACTGTTTTAGTTTAAATTTTAAAGATGTAACTGAAGTAACTGCTGAAAATACAACCACTCAAACTGTTAAAAATACGAATAAAACTGTCGAAACTCCCAAAATCATCTGAAAATCCGAATAAATGTTCAATTAAAACTGATACATCTTGGCTAAATATTCAAAACTGTGTCACTACTATCGAACCAAACAGATCTGTTTTAGAATAAATCTCAACTGCAAAAACATAAAATACACCAAAATACGTGCATATCGCGTAAAGTAGAAATTGTTCATGGTGCAGCAGACCAACATGAAAAATGGAAGGACTAAAGAACAAACAGTCCTCAATTAAATAACTAAAAGTAGTCTACCAATATCTCAACAACTCGGTACTTATAAGCTATATAAAACAGATTAAAGTTAAAAGAATAAAGGTTGATTATACCTAGAAGATGATTCCTCCAAGATAACTTTAAACTCAAAATTGTTTTGCGGAAGAGGCCCTAATGTGAATAATGTTTTCTCCCCATCGTACACAAGCTCCTTTCCAACAAGTTCAGAACTATAGTACTGGTGTAGCTTATCAATGACCTTTCTGCCTATCCCCTTACCATCAACAGCTCGGTTATCCTCAGATTTGATAGAAACCTGAAAATAAGAAACAACAATTAGCAATCACAAGTAAAACCAATCAATTCTCCTTTGAAAGAATCAGAAAATTTTGAGTACACTGTATTGGTAGAAGACAGCATCATTGCCACTAAATTGGACGCTGAAGTGGTTTGTGAGCAACTGTATCCGCCATCCGTCTTTTCCAAATCCAGGTCTAGCAATTGGTATGCGTTTTGCGGCTTCTGATTTCTGAGAAGATTGTGGGACGACTGGAGATTGCTGGGGTAATGCTTCTTTCCAGCTTTCGTCCTTTTGTGAAGCCATGCTGCCAAGTCTGATAGATAAAGTGAAGCTGAGAAGCAGGAACTAGGTAAACCCAACAAATAGAACATCACATATACCAGATGACACCCAAATAAAATGATATTGCCAAATTAAAAGATTATAAACTGATAAGCTTACAAATAGCGAAGAAGCTAAGTAAAGAATGGGACAAACATAAATCAAGAAAGTAAAAAAATAAAAAATAACAAAATTAAAAAAAAAAAAACATACATACACTCATAGAAAGGTATGTCGCATGTGAAAGCACCTTAACAAATTCTACAAATATAAATAAGAGCAAAGCGCACAGCATTTATATGTACCAAGAGAAACGAACAGATCAAGAAGATAAAGAGCACACAGGGTGACAAACTATAAACGGCTAAAAGAACAACCAACATGACCATGCATAATTGCATATATTGCTTCAAGTTAAAAATATGAAGTTTCTCTCTCATGTAAGATAAGAGAACAGAAAATCACATGCTAAACAAATGGGGAATAAATGGAAACAACTTAAAATGCATATAGTATTACTCAACCTCTTACAACATAATTCCACATTACAGATCAAAGCATGCAGATATACGAGTAAAACATCATAAAAACAGAGGTAGTTTATGCCGATAGCTAATATAATAACATCACATTATAAAAACATATAAGTGAGAGAAATAAAATATGGAAGAAACAATTGACTACCGAAGAATGTGTGTGACCTTCTCTATGGAGAGAATGGAAACTACATGGACAAAAGTCATTTGAAACAAAATAGAACCAATAGGAAAGGAAATTTCATAAACTTAACTAATAAGAATCTAGAAATAGTATTGAGAAACATGGACGAAAATCGTGCGAAACAAAAGAGATTACCTAATTGAACCCTCAGTATCACGAAATCAGGCTCACTCCTACTTGACTTTGATATAAGCACAAAATTGCATCGCATTTACACACTAAAACCAACTTACCAACGACCAAACTAAAATCGCTCTACGTCATGCAACAAACATCATCATACTCAACATGACAATACTTATCTCATAAAATCGGAACTATCGACAAAAAGGACAATCTAAGAGCATGTACACTTTTAAAGTCTAGCTTCTCTACTGGAGGACCTTGTTGAGAAGCCAAAATAATCTTCCAGCCTAAAGCTTCTAAATCTATGAGCTATGTGAAAAACTCATGGAGTTGAATGAAACCACCGCTTCACAAACTGTCATAACTAAAATACTTATCGAAAATCGGAGCATGTTACATGCAGAGAGTAAATTTTCATATAACCAGAAAATTAACCGAAAAATGAATGTAACAATTATTGGCTTCAACGAAAAATGTAAAAACAAAGTTTTCGCATCATCATAAATCAACCAAAGACATTGAAAAAATATCAAGCAGAAATAATAATAATAATAATAATAATAATAATAATAATAATAACTAAAAAAATATATCAAAAAAATGCCATGGACAAACAAAAGAGATGAGTTAAAAACCAAAAAAAAAAAAGGAAAAAGAAAACCATAAACCCTACCTTTTAGTTCCATCGACTTGGAAATATTCTTACAATACAAGAATTTAATACACAGAGCTTAGAGTAACAAGATAAACTATTCAAACAAAAAATTAGTGGGCACAAACATAAAAAATAAAATGAAAGAAGCCTCATAAAACTAAATCTAAGAAAAATCATACAGAAAAAGACAATAACATTTTTTAAAAAAAATGCAACTAACCAGAGCCAAAACCCTAGTAGCAACCAGAGAAAACAAAACCCCCATTCATCTAATCTAAGACCAAAAAAACAAGAACAAATCCAAAATTGGATGGGAACACCAAATCAAAAGGACATGAATTAGAGAAAACAAATTGAACCAACAACTCAAAAAAAAAAAAAAAAAAACCACACACACAGGCACAACAAAAACAAAACAAATCAAAACAATGCATCTCCCCAATCCAACTCTACCAAATCGCGGAAACACTCCAAAGTCAAAACCATCAAACCCCAATTGAGACCATGGAAAAAAAGTTCAATTCCGAATCAATTTGAACTGCAACAGCCAACGCAACAACATCACATTGCTTCAATTCACAGATTACATATTCTTCTCAAAAAAAAAAACAAAAAAACAAAAAAACAAAAAAAAAAACAAAAAAACAACATCATCCAAACCTTAAAGATGAGAGATAGAGATTTCGGAGTAGTTGGGATTGTTCTTCTTGATTTTCGCCTCTTCCTCTCTCTTCTTCGCTCTCCCTATAAAGAAGAGAGAGAAAGAGAAAGAGAAAGAGGGGAGAGAGAAACTGGAGGGAAAAGGGTACTGAGGAGTCGTAATATTTCTGGTTGTATATATATAATATCTAATATATAAATAAATATATATAAGTATAATTATTTATTTATTTTTTTTCCTTTATTTATTATAGATTTATATAATAATAATAATAATAACTATATAATTTAGGGCTTTTATTTATTCAGGCTCTATTTGGAATGGGGCTACAACAAGGAATAAGGGTATATCCCTTTTATTCTACCAAACGCATCAGAAATTATTCGGTAAAGTAGTTCCAGTACAAATAAAATAAGCTGGAACAACAGTTCTTACCTATTATTTTATTTTTTATTTTTTTTACCAAACTACCCCTCCTCCCCTCCTTTCTCTTTTCTCAATACACTCTCCATCATCACAAATCCCTCTCTATCCTCTCTTTTTTTTCCTTGTTCCCAATACACTCTCATCATCACAAATCTCTCTCTTTCCTCTCTCTCTTTTTAATTTAATTGGATGTTAAATTAAATATTATTTTCAAAATTTTAGAAATTTTATTTTGATTTTGATTTTATCATAATTTTTATAAGGCTTTAAATTTTGAAATTTTATATTCGAAATTTTAACTTTAATTTAAACAAATAAAATATTAAATTAAATATTATTTTCATAAAATATAATTTGAAATTTGATTTTCATTTTGATTTTGATTTTAATTTTATCTTAATTTTTGTAAGTCTTTAATCCATTAATTAAAACGAAGAAAGTAAAAGTTATTATTTAAAAATTAAAAAAATTTATGTTTAAAATTTACAATTTAAAATTAATATTATAAAATTTTAAATTTTAAAATTTAAATATTGAAATTTTATATTTAAAATTTTAAATTTAATTTGAGAAAATAAAATATTAAATTAAATATTATTTTTTAAAAAAATATAATTTAATTATGATTTTGATTTTATCTTAATTTTTTTAAAGCTTTAATCCATTAATTAAAACGAACTAATTAGATTTTAACAACTTTTATCACATATTAAATCTTGAGGGTAAAAAGATAAATTATCCCAATCTAACTTCTTTATTCTTCTTATTCCCCATTCTCATACCAAACATAAAATCTCTTATTCCTGAACCCGTTACCAAACGGGCCTTAGGGTTTCCTTTTGTAGTATCGGACTTAATCAATTTATTATGTGGATGAGTTTTTTTTTTTGGATAATTACCTACAATTTGTGTATGAATTTAATGATTAATTTTTTAAAATTAAAATCTAATATGATATATACCGAATTAAAAATAATTTCAAAAAATCAAGATTAGTGGAACTTTTAAATATTATAAAATTATATCCAAAAATATATATTTTAATTTAAAAAACTCTATTATGATAACCTGAGAGGCCCTTATACACCCGGTGCATGCAATAATTTTTTACCACTTTTGGTGGGTTTTTTTTCCAAGGAGTTATTTTTGTGGGTTTTTTTTTCCCAATTTTAGGGTTTCTTTATCAGTTTAGGTGAGAGTAATTTTTACTATATTAGTTATTTTGGTTTACTTTGGGGGTTTTTTAAATATATATATATATATATTTACATGGAGCCACTTTCTATAATAACTCAATTATTATTTATTTTTGCATTTTTTTTTAGGGTTTCCTATTAGGGATTATTGGAGTTGTTAGGGGTTTTCTAATGTGTATTTCTGTCTTATTTATAAGATTAATCAAGAACACCACATCGGATACGATCGGAATTTCTCGATAAATACCTATATTTTTTTTCGTTGGTTTTGTTTCGCGCTAATAAATAATAATAATAATAATAAATAAGAATTTTGAATTTTATCCAACAAATTCTGCATGAAGGTCTGGTTAAGAACTAGGACTCCAGTATGGATGTTTGACTGACTTAAGAAGCCTGCTACTTCTCTAAGTTGAATTTTAGGTCTAATTATTAACAGGTGTTTAGACAGGTGTTTAGGGTTTATTTTTATATAAATGCAATTTATGTAGCATACCTAATACTTTATAATTAATGCTTTAAAATCCAAAATTTAATATGATACATACGGTTGAACATGATCTAGATCATTTAAACTATTTAGAAATTAAATTTCATGCTTTTTTGATATTATTTTCTTGTCCATTAAGTGGACAAAAAAATGAACGGGTGAAAATAAATATCTTTTAAAAAGTGATGATAGGAGTTTTATAATCAAGATTAAGAGTATAAATATTATTTTCCAGCAAAAATTAAATTAATTTAAATTTTTTTACAGTGTTAAACGAGCAAAATTGTTATATCTACCATTAAAATTATAAACTTTATAATTATTTAATGATTATCGTTGAATATGATCTAAATCATTTAAATTATTTAGAAATTAAATTTCATATTTTTTTAATATTTTTTTTTGTCCATTAAGTGGCAAAAAAATGAAAAAATAAATATCTTTCAAAAATTGATGATAGGAGTCTTATAATCAAGATCAAGAATATAAATATTATTTTCCAGCAAAAAATAAATTAATTTAGATTTTTTTTACAGTGTTAAACGAGCAAAAAATTTATATCTACCATTAAAATTATAAATTTTGTAATCATTTAATGATTAGGTCAATGAAGTTGAAAATATTTGAAATTTAATTTCTATATTCTTTCACGCCCCGTTTGGTTCGGGTATAAATTTAAGAGGTATAAATTTTTTTATACCTGGGATAACTATTCCGGGATAATCAAGTATAAAAATTAAATTGCGTTTGTTTCAAAAGTTGATATTCTCTGGAATAAAAAAAAATTGTGTTTGGTTAAGATGATGGAATAGTGAAGAATAGTGGAAAGAGATGATAGATTTTTTTATCAAAATACCAATTCTGCCCTTACCTTATATATATATAAATTAATTTTAATTATTATAAATTAATTAAAATGACAATTTAATTGTTAATAAATTATATCTTATCTAAATAAAATAATTTTTTATATTTTATAGTATATTTTAGTAAATAATAATTAGTAAACAAAATTAATAAACATACTTAGTAAATAAAATATAAAATAATTTTTTATATTTTATAATATATTTTATTAAATAAAATTAGTAAACTTAATTAGTAAATAATATATTTTAGTAAATATAGTTAGGAAGGTAAGCTAAAATAAAAAATAAAAAATAAAAAATTCCATTAATTGCCCCTAGGTATAAACCTTATTCCAGGGGGGAGGTGGAATAGAAATTAACGGATTATTCTAGAATAACCCGTTAAGCTGAGAATATTTTAAACCTTTATTCTTATACTTTTTTTCCTCTTATTCGGCAAGAATTGAGGGATAAAGGAGGTTATTCCTCCTTTATCCCCCAACCAAACAGGGCATCAGTGATTTAGATCATATTCAAACGGTACCGATCGTTGATTTGAAAACTCTATCATCGAAAATAAATTGGTGACAATCGAGTCGGTTTGCTAACTATAGCATTCCAGCTCAACCCATGATATATAATATTTTATGATATGAAATTTATATCTAAGTTCAAAACATCTATCATTTGCTTTTACATGCAGGGTGTATAAGATGTAACAACACCTGGTGCAGGTTGTAATTTCTCAATCAAAAATAGCCGTTACTTACATGTAGTGATTTGAATAAAAAAATAAGAATTTTTTAGTGATATGCACTGTGGTGTGGTGGATTAAAATGTATGGAGACACCCTCAACTGTAGGAATTTTATAAAATAGTCCTTTGAATAAATTAAATACTTATTTAAATTTAATGGTTTAAACTATTTGATAGCGAATAAAATCAGATCAACTAACTGTTGAAAACTTATTGAGCCATTAAATTTTATAAAAAAATTTAACTCAAATTTAAAAAATAGAAGTTAAATGAACGTCAATAAGAAAAAAAAAAGAAAAACAAAATATAATTGAGGGGTCTCTTTTAGAATTGTCTATTGTCGAGGGGTCTCCGTATAATTTTACCTATGTGAGTGAATCAAAATGATTGAAAGAAAAGAAGAAACCCCGAATATCCCAAAAACGAAACGATAAAAAAAAAAAAAAAAAAAAAAAAAAAAAAAAAAAAAATCTTTTCCTTTCTCAGATGCGCTGCTTTAGGTATCTCACCCAAAGTTGTGCAAGCGCCGTAAAACTAGGCCACGTAGCGCATATTGGTTCTGTTAGACACGTGCCATCTTTTAATTGGGTAAAACTCGTGATGCGTGTTTGCCTCTTTTTCTAAAGAATCTTAACTTGGCTACTTTGTGAACCGCTGCTCCACTCCCACCGACCACTGTGGAAGTTATTGCGTGAACCCGGTCCACAAAATCAGCCACGGACCAGTCTCTGGTATAAGTTATTGCATATCGTTGGTGCACGAACATTTCACCGATTATTATTTTAAAAAATATTTTTTATTATAGTGAGAAAAAAAAATTAATATTCTCGTGTGAGTCAAAAGTTTTATTAAAATATTTTTTTCAGATCTAAATTGGCATAAATTATTCTAAAATTTAATTTTAATTTTTATTAACATTATAAATTAAATTAAACTAAAGTATAGACATAATATATTATATTATAATAAATTATTTTTATAATAAAAACTATTAATTATATTATATTAATATATATTATTTGTACTTAAATATTATAATTATTTGTACTTAAATATTATAATAAATTATTTAAAATTAAATTTAAGTTTAAATAGAATTTTTTAAAAAATATTTTTATAATAAATTATCATTTTTTTTGCACTATCATCTACTATTTTAAAATTTCAACAAATATAATCTTAATTATTTCTAAGATTAGCAACATTGCAAACAAATCAAAATTTTACTTTTATTTTTAATTATTCTAAACTATCCGAGAAAAAAAAAAAAATCTTACTAACAATAAAATGTGTAAAACAATATCCAAATATATTTACAAATTTAAAAAATATTGTTTATAAAATATTATATATAAAATATATGAAAAAATTGTACTTATATTTTTAATTCGAATCTTATTAAATATATACTATGCCATTTGAAAAACTCTAAATAATAGAATAAAAGGTACTAAATTTGTATATCTCATAAAATATTATGTACATTATAAATAAAATTAACATTCTAATTATAGATAATAGTTTCTCTTTCTTTTAATAGGGTTATCCAAAATCAAATTGAATCCAATTGTGTGTAAAAAAAAAAAAAAAAAAAATATTCCCACAAAAGAAAAAAAAAAAGATTTTTTTAAAAATAAATAAAAAATAAAAAATAAAAAATATATAATTTTTGTCCTTTTGATGCGCTACGAAGAATGTTGCGCCCAACTTGGTGCAAGTGCCGGATAAATAGGCTAAGTGACACGTGTCGGTTTTTTGTTGGGTGAACAAGGTGTTGTGTGTTTGTTCTTAACCTGCGTCCTTATGTGGGAGTAGGCCAATAGGCGTGTTCGTTCGTTCGTAATCGTACGTACATGGAAGAGCAGAGGCCGTTCGGCGTTGAATCAGAGCCGTCCCTGCTCCACTACCCCCGACCAGATGATATCATAGTGTGCACCCTGTTCGCCACGTCATTTGTAGACCGTAAACTCTATCCCTTCGTTGCGAGTTTGAGGGTAGTGGTGGCGATCCGGTTCACATTTCGTACCAGTTTATAAGCTCGAGATTAAATGAGTTTAAAATTTTTATCTCGAAATTTTAATGAGTTGGGGTCAGATTTTTTATTTTTTATTTTTTTTATTATTATTATTTATTTTTTTTTGTGTGTGTGTGTTCGGTTCGATATAATAGTACTAATTTATTGGTGCTATTAAGTTTTTAACCGTTGAATTAAAAGATGTGTGGTTGAGATGATAGTGGGTTCCTTGAATTTAATGGGTGGTTGAAAAAATAATAAAATTCAACGGATGAAAAATAATTAAAGGGATTGATCTAAGGGTAAAAAATTCGATAGCACCAAATATTTGGTACTATCGATAGTAGAGTAGCCGGACTATATATATATATATATATATATATATATATATAGTCCGACTAGAATATTATCGATAGCACCAAAAAATTGGTGCTATCAAATTTTTATATCTTAGATGAAAAAAATTATGCGGTTGGAATTATACTGGTCCCCTAAAATTTTTACTATTCAACCAACTACCTAGTAAATCGTAGGGAAACACTATCATCCTAACCACACATCTTTTAATCCAAAGACTAAAAACTTAATAGCACTAATAATTTGTTACTATCGATATTATTCTAGCCCCTCCCTCTCTCTCTCTCTCTCTCTCTCTATATATATATAATATTATTGATAATATAAAATTAATATTTGCTATCAACTTTTTTATCAAATCATTGAGGCATTGTTTGGATTCGGGATTTCTTGGGGGATAAGGAGGATATCCTTTTTATCCCCCTCAAACACATCAGGAATTATCAGAATACTTTGTTTTGATATTTTTGGTATAAATAAGAATTACTGTTCCGACAGTAAAATACCCTCATATATTTTTTTCCCAAATTTATCCCTAGCATGCCACCATATAAAATTAAATATTATTTTATTAAAATAAAATTTGATTTTGATTTTATTTTTGAATATGATTTTATCTTATTTTTTATAAAGCTTTAATCATATAATTAAAATAAAGAAATTAGAATTTAACAAATAAAAAATTAGAACAAATAAAATATAAAATTAAATATTATTTAAATAAAATATAATTTGATTTTGATTTTGATTTTATTTTTGATTTTGATTTTATCTTATTTTTTGTAAAGCTTTAATCTATTAATTAAAATAAAAAAATTAAAATTTAACAAATTTTATCACATAATAAAGCTTGAGGGCAAAAAAGTCATTTACCCCAGCTAAACTTCTTTATTCCTCTTATTCCTCATTATCATACTAAACACAAAATCTCTTATCCCTGGAACCATCCAAATGCTTTTTTACTCTAATTCCGTACTTTATACTTATCCATGGTATAACTGGTATTGCATTATCCCGTTACCAAACGGTAACTTAGGCCTTGTTTGGTTGGGGGATAAAGGGGGAATAATCCCCTTTATCCTCCAATTCTTGCCAAACAAGAGGGAAAAAAGCATAGGGATAAAAGTTTAAAATATTCTCAGCTTAACGGGTTATTCTGGAATAACTCGTTAATTTTTATTCCACATCCCTCCTTGGAATAAGGTTTATACCTAGGGACAATGAATGATTTATTTATTTATTTATTTATTATTATTATTATTATTTTTTTTTTGCTTTAGCTTATCTTCCTATCTGAGACTATATTTACTAAAATATACTATTTACTAATTATGTTTACTAATTTTATTTAATAAAATATGCTATAAAATATAAAAAATTATTTTATATTTTATTTACTAATTATGCTTACTAATTTTATTTAATAAAATATGCTATAAAATATAAAAAATATTTTATATTTTATTTACTAATTATGTTTACTAATTTTGTTTAATAAAATATGCTATAAAATATAAAAAATTATTTATATTTTATTTACTAATTATGTTTACTAATTTTGTTTAGTAATTATTATTTACTAAAATATACTATAAAATATAAAAAATTATTTTATTTAGGTAAGATATAGTTTATTAACAATTAAATTGTTATTTTAATTAATTTATAATAATTAAAATTAATTTATATATATATATATATATATATATATATATATATATATATATATATATATATATATATATATATATATATAAGGTAAGGGTAAAATTGGTATTTTGATAAAAAATCTATCATCTTTTTTTTTTACTATTCTCCACTATTCCATAATTTTAACCAAACATAATTTTTTTTATTCCAAAGAATACCAACTTTTGAACCAAACGCAATTTAACTTTTATACTTGATTATCCCCGATAGCAAACTATCCCAGGTATAACAAAATTTATACCTCTTAAATTTATACCCGAACCAAACGGGGCCTTACAGTTTTTTTCAAAATAACCCTATAAAATTTTATAATTTACGAAATAATCTTATCAAAAATTTATTTGTAAACTCTACTTTTGCTAAATCAGTACCACGTTGGATGGATGTTCAAAATATGGTGAATCGTTCACCGATTTCTTAAAGGGAAGGCGGTGAATCTAACCATACTTTTGCCAAATCAGCACCACGTTGGATAGACGTTCAAAAGGCGGTGAATCATTCACAGCCTTCACAATAACCCTACAAATGTGGTGAATCGTTCACCGCCTTCTAAAGACGGTGAACGATTTACCATTTTTAACTATTTTTTCCACCCTTAGCCAATTTCAAACAAAATTGGCTTAAGCCTCTTAAAGACGGTGAATCGTTCACTGCCTTTAAGTCAATGAAGATGGCGGTGAACGATTCACCGCCTTTCACGATATTTTCACCACTTAGCAAATTTCGAACAAAATTGGCTAAGTGTTTTAAAGTCGGTGAGTTGTTCACCGTTTTTAAGCCAAAGAAGAAGACGGTGAACGGTTCACCGCCTGTAGAGTACCGGAAGCTTAAGTAACTGTTTGGGCGCGTCATTACTGTACTGATTGACCCATCTGGAGATGGTCAAGTCGAGCGAGTGTCGTTTAGCGCAGATAGATACAAAAACAGACTCTAGACGCAAAAAGGGCAGGAACTGAAGTTCCAGATGTTTCGGACGCCCTGAACATTTTGGACGCTCGGAATTCCCGCACCCTTGCGAACCCCTCCTGATTGGACACTCGAAAGTTACTATAGCAATTCGGGGACTAAATGGATGTGATTTCATCGGGATTCGTGCCATTCGTGGAGTGATTGAGAGTTGTTGAGAGTAGGTGGACTTCCGGACGCAACACTGTAGCAGCGTATGCACCTTCCGGACGCCCGGGTAGATGGAGTACAGTGTTATGCATTTTCGGGCCCTCCACTGTAGTAGAGCAAACGGCCCTGGGACAGCCCGTTAATACTGTAGCCACGTAAAACGGGGCGCCCTGATGAACAGTCGGGCGTCCGAAATGTGTTTTTACGCGTATGGACAGGTTAGCGCGCTGGTTTCTCCCGCGGCTCAACACACCCCATTTGGACTTTTTATGCCTCCTCTTCTGTGGACACACCCACTCTACCCCTAAGAACACCCCCCAGCCCTCTCCTTCCTCTCCATCCTCCTTCTTCTTTCTCCTTCGTTACTGGGAGCGGGAGCAGAGCGTGGCGGCAGCAGCAGAAGCAACATCAACCCTTCTTCCCATCTTTTACACCCTCGCGCCGAGGTTTTGTGGACAAGCCGAAAACTTCGAGAAACTTGCTCCAGAGGTGGAGAACCCGAGCCTTGAACCCCTTATTGCCGGATTTAAGGTAGGCTCTAATTTCTTAGAATTTCGAACTTTCCGCGGATTTTGGCGCGTTTTCTTAAATTAAGTGTTATGGTTGATGATACTTTTGATGTGTTGGAATAAAATTCAAAATTCTCAAAACCCTCAATAATTATTTTTATTATGTTATTATTAAATTTTATTTACTAATTAATTTTATTCTCATTTATTATTATTTTAAAACCGAACGTTTCTTTTCATACAATTAATCCTTGGTTAATTAATATTGGGATTATTACGCTTTTAATTCAAACGTTTCTTTTCCTATGATTGGCCATTGGCTAATTAATGGATTTATTATAAGATTTGAACGTTGGGAACGTTCTTATCTTCTCTCTCTCTCTCTCTCTCTCTATATATATATATATATGTTGGCTGTTGTTAGTACACAGATATTGAAATGGAAAATGCTATGTGTACACCCCTTTCGGGGTGTACATCATACACCCCACCCATCTAAGGGTGGGGGTGTGATGATGGGTCACTCGATGTGACCCGTAAAAAATATCGCCACCATTAAAATGGTGGAGGTGTATGATGTACACCCCTTCGGGGTGTACATGTAGCATTGCTCTATTGAAATATATATATATATATATATATATATATATATATATATATATATATATATATATATATACTTTAAGCATTGCAGAAAAGAGAGAAGTGGGGAGTAAAATTGTATTTGAGAGATATTTTATTTTAATTTTTATTTGATAAATTTTGTTATCGTGTGTTGAAAGAAACTTCGTCAACCTCTTCCGCGATCGTGCTCGTAGGAAGGGGAGTTCCGGTCGTACCTTGGGGTGGTATCTCCGATTAATCCGCACGAAGGACGGAAATACGCCTTAGGGCAGTGCCTCGCACGCTTCCGGATCAATTTTATTTCGGTTTATTTTTATCTATAATTTCTAGATTTTTCATAGCGATTAAAGGTAAGTTCTGTTATTCAAATTTAAACATAAACTAGTTAGATAATTTAATCACAAACAGATTTAGTGCGATTAATTTTTCTAACATGATGATGGCCCATATTCCTCCCATGTGTGTTGTGTGGGTGTGCTTTGGTCATTTTTGGGATGTGTTAGAGCAGAGAGTGTGATTTCGGAGTTGGGATTATGACTGTGTGTGTGCGTGTGTTCACAGAGAGGCAGAGAGGCAGAGGCTGAGGAGGGTGGTGCTGTGAGCCAGGTTGTTGTGTGCTTGACCGTGTGTGTTGGAGCTTGACTGTGAGAAAAGTTAGTCAACAAAGAAGGACCCGCATCTAGACTAAGACCGACCTCAGCCAAAAGCGAAAGGGTCGTTTTAGTCGAATGGCAAAAAGATACGAGGCCAGGCTTGACTTTCGGTTGCTCGAGCCGCAAAATGAAAGAGCTTGAAAGGAATGGGTGCGAGATCCGGCCCCAAATCCCGTAACTGACTCTGGCATGGTAAGCGGCGCCTCGCATTGGAAAAAGCTGAGGATCACGCTTTAGCGCATAAATTTAGGGATGAATAGGGATGAAAAATAACTACTATCCAACTGAGGAGAATTGACTCAAAAGGAAGTAGTTGAGAAATAAGACGGTGATTCCTCTTAAGTTACGCTGGGTACCTAAATCGGCGATTATACACATGGTTCGAATGAGTATAAATAATTGAACCATCGAAAAAAAAGGGGTTCTGCAACCTCGTAAACCAGTGATCACCCATAATTTTTCATACCTTTCAATATCTTCATTTACTGTTTTTCTAGATAGCTTTTATACCAGCATTTACCGCACTTCCTAGGAGTAGACCTACTTGTAATCAGTTCCCTTGTAACCCTTATCCAAGCAATATAAAATTCTAATCGGCTCCTTAGCCGTGTCAAATCCTTGTCTTCAAGTCCCAGTTCGGTTCTTCTAGGCCGAGCTTTATTTACCTCCAAACCTCAATTCGGCTCCTCTAGGCCGAACTCTCTAAAGAGTTGATTGAGAAGAACCCAGCCGAGCAGATCCCTCCTCGGTCCGATCATTTGATCCCTTTGGCACGCGACGCATCGCACTTAGAGGGTCAACCCCACGGGCCGATTGCGGATCACGGTCAGCGCAACTTTTCGGCCCAACAATATATAAAAGGAAAAAAATAAATAAAAACGTGATATTGTTAGCAGATAATATATAAAATGAAAAGGAGAAAATAAAAATAAAAATGTGTAAGTAGATATGAATTATTATCTATGGGATGTAATTTGATAGCCTAAAATTTTTATATAATATTAAATTATTTTTAAAATTAAAATATATGATGATTATAAATCAACCAATAATCTATAATCTATATAATCTATAATAAGATATAAGATATATAATTTAAGAGTTCTACAGAGCCAACTGCTCTTTAAGAAAAGGCCAATGAAAATATTCAACACATAAAAAAAAAAAAAAGTATTGGATGCAACCGGTGCACGGTGAATCAATTCTAAAATATTTATTAAACATTTATTTTTTATATATTTTATATTATATATATTATATTATATTTTATTTTAAAATATTAAGTATCATATATTTTATTAATTTTTTAATATATTTTGTGGTGTATGAGTATTAGATATATTGTATTAATTTTCTAATATATTTTACGGTGTATAAAATATTAGTATACATTAGGTGCAAATAATTTTATTTTCTCTCTTTCTTTAAATTATGAGAGTATTCTATTAAATATTTTTTTATGCCGGATGTATATAAATACATACACTACATACTTAACATTTGTAATAAATATTTTAAATTTTAATTTAGTAAATATATTTAAATTATTAAATTTTATAAATAGAATATATTTAATTAAATTTTGATATAAAACGCTAGATGCATATAATAATTTATTTATTTTTTCAATCACTTATAACAAAGATAAAGATATCCTTATATATTTGACAATTTAAAATAAATTCTCTAATTTTAATTTTATAATTAAAAAATTTATTTATAAAAATTTTTGACTATTAAATCTAATTGAATATTTAAGTAAAATTATTATAATACAAATACCGTAAGTTAAAAAATATCAATAAAAAAATAATTTTTATAATATATAAAATTTATATTAATTTTATTTAATTTTATTTTTTTAAATTTTAAAATTTTAATAATTATAAATATTAATTAAATAAAATATTATCTATCCGCCGCGGTAGGGGTGTCAACGAGCCGAACACGAGCGAGCTGGGTCGGCTCGTGTTCGGCTAAATATCGAGCTGAAAAATTCGGCTCGTGTTCGATTCGTTTATTAACGAACCGAACACGAGCTGGCTCGCGAACAATAAGTTGAATTTTCATTCCTACTATTAGGTGTAAAATTGAAAGAAAATTAAAAAATTAAAATTTTAATCTAATAATTAAAATTCACAAAAAATTAATAGCCTAAAATCTAAATAATAATAATATATATATATATATATATATATATATATATATATATATATAGTTGGGCTGGAATGCTATTGATAGCACCAATCCAATTTTGCCATCCATTTTGTAGTCATTGAATCACATTGAGATCCGTGTAGGCTCTTTAATAAAAAAAAAGAGAGAAAGAAAAAGTAAAAAGAAAAAGTAAAAAGTTGAAAATTTTTCTTTTTAATTAAAGGACTTGCACGAATCTCAATGCAATTCAATGACTACAAAATGGGTAGCAAAGTTGGATTGGTGCTATCAATAGCATTCCACCCCAACTCTCTATATATATATATATATATATATATATATATATATATATATATATATATATATATATATATATATATATATATATATATATATATATTTGAGCGGTTATCGAGCCGAACACGAGCGAGCTGATTCCGGCTCGTGTTCGGCTCGTTTATTAAACGAGCTGAAAAATTCGGTTCGTGTTCGACTCGTTTATTAAACGAGCGATATAATCTAGAGCTCATTTCGAGCCAAACACGAGCTAGCTCGCGAATAGCGAGCTGGATTGCCATCTCTACGCCGCGGGTGGTAATACTATTACTAGTAATCATTATATTATTATTACATAATAATATTTTAAAAAATAAATAAAACTGGGCGAAGTAAGATAATATGTACCCGTCTCAAGCTTTTTGCCCGGTCGCACCTAAAACCCTACCGCTGTAAACCCACTTCTTCTTCTTCTTCCTCTTCCTTCTTCTTCTGCGTCTTCGCTCTTTCTCCCGCTTTACTCGCACTCGACGCGCGCCGAAGTTCAAATCTCTCTCCTCTGCTCTTCGACTGGAGCTCCTCTCGATCTCAGCAATGGAGGACGGTGAACAAATCCATGAAGGGGATCTCGACGAGGCGCAACACGGTCTCTCCCCTCTCGACATCCATGGCGAAGTCCCCCACGGTACACAATCTCCTTTTCTCTCACTAAATCCTTCATTGGCCCTAGTTTTTCTGTTTTTATTCAATCGTTGATGTATAATTTATATTATTATTGCTTAAATAAGGCTAAGATCAACAGTTGAAATTTAGTACGTTTTACTAAAATTTGAACTTTATATGTTTATCTGAAGTTGGTGAGGGATTAGATGATGATGATGATGATGATGAGGAGGAGGAGGAGGAGGAGTTAGAAGCAGGAGGGGGGAATTTGAAACCTTCAATTGGCTTTTCACATAGAGCAAAAATTATCCAAATTCTGAAAAATCTACACTCCCCTGAAGTGAAGATCTATTCGGAATCATCAAAGGAATTTATTGAGTTATTGAGGGGAGATTTAGGCGGAAGTATTCTCCGAGAATTTATTCTGTTATCGCCCAAGTGCTCGGAGCTCGCAGAGGCTTGGCGGCTTCATAAGGGAAAACCTGGAGTGGCCCATATACTGTCGCTGTTCTCCGTGGTTTTCGAACATCCAGAAGGTAAATCCCAAATTGGTGGGATTAGAAGAAGTCTAGATAATTTCGCCCGATCGATATTTGCAGAAAGAATTGATGATATTTACAGCGAATTGAACAGCCAAGAAGCGAGGCGCCAAAGTGCTGCGTTGAATCTTTTGGCTTCTGTTGTGAGGCGTGGCATAGGTTTAGCTTCTGAGGTTGCAAAATGTTTTGATTTTAAGCTTCCCGTGCTTTCTAAGCTCTCTGGAATTAAGAAGAAGGGGCGGAAAGAGGAAATGCGAGGAGTGAAGCGTTCCACAAGGAATGCATTTGTTGGATTTGCCATGTCGTTTATAGAAGTTGGGAATCCGAGGCTGCTGAGGTGGATTCTTCAGCAGAGGGAGTTGTATTCCGGCGTTCTCCGCGGGATTGGAACTGACGATGTTGATACTATTGTTTATATTCTGTCTGTTATTCGGGATAGGGTTTTAGTTGAGGATTCTCTAATCCCTCCTGGCCTAAGAAGTGTTCTTTTTGGAAGTGCCACTCTTGAGCAGCTGAGTTACATCTCGGGAAATCCAACAGCTGGCGCTGGTGCTGACATAGCGCATGAAGTTTTGCTTTTGGTATGTACAGATCCGAGGAATGGTTTGATGCCGACCTCGAACTTGAAAGGCAATGAGAAGCGGCTGTTTGATCTCATGAAGAAACTGAAGGCTACAGAAGTCGATTATCATAAGAAGTTGCTTTTGGCTGTTGTGAATAAGAGACCATCTCTTTGCGCAGCATACATGGATGAGTTTCCCTACCATCTTGAACCACGGATATCTTCTTCTTGGTTAGCTCGTTGTGCTCAGTTTTTTTTTTTTTTGTTTCCTATCCGGTAAAAACATACAGACCTTACCTGATGTTCCATGTGTTTTGAACTGTGTATCTGAACTAAAAAAATTATTTTACTAACTGACCTTTCATTGCACCATAAAATTGTGGTACAATTTAGATATTTCCATCAAGATTTTGTAGAATGCTCCGCCACGTTGCATAGATTGAAAATTCTGTTATGTTTTGAAGATGAGGTGTTTAAATCAAATATACTGTAATTCTAGGCAGTGCATTCACAATTTTTGAAGTTTTGTTATCGATTCCTGTGGTTCAGTAAGGTCTGTGCGTTTTTATTTTTCCTTTTTTTTAGCTGTTTTTACTAAGTCTTTTGCAGGTTTGCTGCTATATCCCTTGCAGCAGATATGATATGCTCTGTTAATTGGGATGCCATGATCACCTCTCTTGCCTCTAATTCACATAATCTGCTCGCTGTAAATGATGATGAGTTACAGCAGATCTTGAAGTGCATCATTCCTGCTGCTTGTTCTCGGTTGGTGTTAAATAAGGGGTTGCTCCATTCTGATGATCTTGTGAAGCACGGTACTCTCAGGCTTGTTTTAGAATCAGTCAAATCATTGCAAGGTCTAATCAGGGCAATTGATAAGAGGGATGCTGGCATGAGTATGAACATAATATCTCATACATCTACTGAGGTGGCAGCTAGATTGCATTTTCTTTTGGGATTAAGTTGCTCCTTAGAAGTGGATGGGTCTTTGGAAGATGTAATTCATCCTCAAGCGGATAAAAAAGGTATGGAGAAATGGATTTCTTTGAAGCAATTTGTTCAGGATGAGATCAGAGCAGTGCTTCCTGATCCCCAAGTCCTTCTAAAGTTGCTTTCATCAATGAGTTGTAAAGAACCAAAAAGTTCGGGCAAGAGCTTAAAGAGATGTTCAAATTTTCCTGGGGGTGTTGCCAAAAAATTGAAAAGTGAAACCACCAATGAGGATATTGATATCATGATTGGTGGAATAGATGCTGAATATACTGATGCTAACAGTACAGCATCTGGTAGACAAGATTTGGACTTGGTAAATGATCGCATGGCGACTGTAAGAGACATATGGGGATCAAAGGAGCATAATTTAATTATCAATGAGCCAATAGATGCAGAAGACGTTTTCCACTCGAAGCTGCTAGATATTCTTGCGTTTTATTTGGTAAATATATATCTACTTTGTAGCTCTATGTTATAGTGCAACATCATATATAAACCTGTTTTGCGTATAAACCTTGTCTTTTTTCTTCTTCTTTTTTATTTATTTATTTTTTTTTATTTTTTATGTTGCAGAGGACGATGCCCATCTCCTTCGATGGCGCATTTGATTTCTTCAGAGTCATACCAGTCAATCCTTTAAGCCTTCCCACGAATCAGCAACAGTCTTTATTGTCTCTGTTAGTTGAGTATATTGGACAGCCTACAGGAAGCTTGGAGTTGGGAAGTATTCCCGAGTCAATGTATAAGCACTTGCAACCACTAATTAATATGTTGTTATATTCGGGCCTAAAAAACATTTGCAATCAAGCTTACATTTTGGTACGGGCTGCCATGATAAGCACTGGTGCTTTTGATCAGAACTTTGCCGAGATTGATGCTTGGTTATTTTTCTTACCTGCTTACAAGACACAAAAGCTTGGTGTAGATAGCCAAGGAGGAGATGCGTACCGTGACCTGTCTTCTGTTGTTGTTTCGTTTCTGTGTGATGCTGTTTCAACAGTGGGAAACAATTTGTACAAGCACCTAGATAATATGCACAGGCTTCTTGCTAATTTAGACTACTTTGAAGGTACGTGACGCCTTCATAACCTTTACAAAAGAGTGATTGCTCATTTTCTATCTTGTTTTCTAGTTTCCCACCATTTAAGTAATGGTATGTTTATCTAGTTATGTGGTAATTTTACTTTTTTTAATTTTTTTTGTTATGTTGACACAAAAACTGTGGGTGCGGGATGATGTTTGATGTGGTGTACATGCCATGTTTTTAGTGTATATAGAAGTGCAAGTAGTAACCAGCTGTTAACATGGCCACTAAACTACAAGTTTTGTTCTAGTAATATTTTCCTTTACATCAGCAATTTTTCTTTGCAAAATTTATTTTCTCTCTAAATCCCTTCCCTTAGAATATTTTCTAGTTTATTTCCTACATCAACCGACTAAGCAAAATTTGACTTGGTTTGAATTGCATCTCGTGCAAGATTGCCTTCTTCTTGGTGACAATAATTTGTATTGCTCCGATGGTTTTTTGCTTTGTTGAATGACAAATGTGACTGCTCTCTACTCTTGGAATTATCTTCTGCATTGTATGCACCGCAGCCAACCCTTATACCTATTGTAATTTTTTTTCAAATTTTTGTCTCTTCTAACATAGTTTATTCATTGGAAGATTTGTTTTAGTCTTGCTATTAGTATAACCTTCCCATAGTTTTCTCTCTTTTATCAGGGCAACTTTCAGCAATTAATTTGTAACTCCATTTGTTATATGTTCTGTAGATGATTCCCCTGGTTTCAGTCCTCTCATTTTATGCATCCTACAAAAGTGCCTCAGGCTACTTGATTCAGATTCTGGAACATTTAAGTTATATGAAAGATCTGCAATCTCTTTATATGTGTCCAATACATTAAGCTTAATTATGCAGTCTCAGGTATGAGGATTTTTCATTCCTTTTAGCAATTTGTAATATACAACTTCTTGTGAGTATAACATTACTGATTACCATCTGACAGGTAAACGCGAGTATATTGCCTGGTCTGATAAGTTTGGTGTTAACTGAAAAATTAAAGGGTAAATTATCAGAAAATGAGGATTTTGAGATTTCTCTCTGTGAATGGAGGTCTCTAAAGAATCTGCTATGTTTTGCACGGAGCATTTTAAACCAACAGAGTTGTAACCTCTTTCCTGTATCAGAGAATACTACTAAAGGACATGAAAGCTCTCTCTCCTCTGTACTTAGCAAGGTTCAGGAATTTCTAGATCAGGGGCATGCCAATGTGCTAGCTGAAACAGGCAGTGCACTTTCATTTTCAGTAATATGTGCCACTCCTGAGGATGTGATGGAAAATTTCCCTTTGCTTCTTACTGTCACCAAACATTATTTCAATTCATATCTTCCTTTCCTCTCATCAATAATTTTCCTAGAACCAGAATATCTTGCCAAAGCTTCAATTCGATGGCCAGATATGTTCTTCTCTGCTTTTAGGATGATAAAGGGTGAAATTTTGAATTATTGCCCCGCCAATAATGCCCTTAACTTAAACAATTTCCCCCCCAAAGAATCAGCTGCTGCTGCTGCGCTTAGTCAATTTTTATTTAATGCTTCATTTTATGAACTATTTAGCTTTGGCCGCTGCACAAAGCATGCAACTAGAAAGGAAGAAATCTCCCATTCAGTTGAAATATTAGATTTGCTCAAAGTAAAGATCTCTGAAGGCTCAGATAATGATTTATTATCATTCCTGAGATATACCCTGTTTTGGAGCTACCAGATACTGTCAACCTATATTGCGAAGCCATCTAATCCTCTCAAAGAACTTCTTCAAATGTGCTTTAGCATCATTGATTATATATTGGACAGCATTCTGCTACTGACTGCTGATAGAACAGAATCAAAATCTTTGGGAACATCTTCTCCTATAAAGCATATTCATGATGCTGTTGACTTCATTTTCCATCACCCAATAATTAACTTGCTGCTGTCCTGCCCTATGTCCTATATTGAGAATTCTGCAGACGAAAAACTTGGTGGTCAGAATGATGCATTGAAAATTTTCTCAAATGAAAATCTTCTTCCTGTGGACTGGATTATGTCGAATTTTTTGAGTAAACTATTCGACTTTTTGTTAAATGTGGGAGATCGGGAAATTTATGGTTCTGAGAATTATGTACAGTTTCTTGGATCAATCATTAAGGCTCCAATGCTTGTGATTCAAAAGATGCTGTTGATATTCAGGCAGAAATTTGAACTCTGCTACGAGAAGAGAAATTTACTACCTCTGCTCCCTGAATTTTCGATATTGTCTGCTTTGATACAGTTTGTATCTCCTTTCGAGCTTCTGGAACTAGCACATTGGATGTTCTCTAAATTAGAGGATGTTGTTTCTGGTAGCCCATATGAATTCAGTTCGGCTGCTTTTGTATGCCTATACATTGCTGATGCTGCGATGGAGATGCTACTTGGTTACCTAAAACAACCTGAACTGAAATCAAAACCTTATCACTTTTGGGATATAAAACTTGAAAATTTTGATGCCACCATTTTTCAAAGAGTTCATTGTAAGATTCTTCATTTTGCGATATGCTTGAAGCTGGAATTTGCAGATAAATTTTTATTGAAGACTGTTGATCGTGTCTATAGTCAGAGATATGCGGGACCCAGCTCTACTGTTCTTCCTTTCTGTATGTCATTATCTACAATGGTCGTTAACAGTCCCATGGATCTGTTTCTGCACTGCTTTTTTCCGACAAGTATGATCAAGGCAAGAATACTGCAACTGCTTATTGAAATAAGCCCCATTCATATGGACCTTTTTGGGCGGTTATTCTTGGGTATCTTAAGCAACGACTCATCTGTTTTGAATCTTTTAGAAGGCCATGTCTTCTCTGCGGATGATTTTCTGCTTCTGTTGCCTGCTGCTTTATCATACTTTTCATCTAATTCTCATATAGATAAGCAGGATCGAGAACACTTTGCATTGATACCCAATTTTTATTCAAGAACACTTTTAACTGGGTTTTCTAGCTGGAAGAACTATGTCACTCAGAGCATTTTTGACGAAGAATATGGTGTATCTGCACCTGCTTCATTTGAAGATTTTCAGAAATTTTGCAACAGCACCCTTCTAGGAAAGGCTATTATTATGTTGCACCAGTTCTTTATCTTAAATGGGAAGTCCCTGAGTAAAAGGCACCGCCTGGAAATATTTGATTCTATATGTCCACCTTCAGATGAATTATTAGAGTTTGGTCACAAGCAAGTCAGTTCTAGTCCATTTAATGAGACTTTAAAACTTACCAGTGAAGGTTTTGCCAAGATATCACTTTTGAGGTTATTGTTATCTCCTCCTGAAATGGAGGGAGGAAGCATTGAGATGACCAAGGACACTAAAACCAAACGATTTAATCATTCAAAAGAAAGATTTATTAACATTTTGGTGAAATCATTGGATCAGATTGTTAGAAATTTCCCTCGAGAGACAAATAACATGGATTCTTGCACAGCTAACACCTATAAAGTTTTTGGTTTTTTAGAATATTTTATTTTGAGAAATATCATTCAGTTGTCTGTAGAGATCCAAAGTTACCTGACCCAGTTGAAGTCAATTTCATTTCTAAATCCTTTTATCAGATCGTCTCTCCTTCATAGATTTGAGGATCCTGTTACAATAAAAGCTATTCGATGCATTCTTGTTGCGCTCTCTGCTGGGAGATTTTCTGCTGCTGAAATTCTTGAACTCTTGCTAGGGCACTCTCAGTTTGTACCTATACTTATCTGCAAGGGTTCTGTTTCATTTTCATCTTCTTTGGCTCCCTCCGGGACATTGCTGCAGCCGGTACCAAGTATTTTGAAAACAATTGATGCCTCAGTTACCGAAGTCTCTAGCAAAGAGAGTTATAATAATTATTGTGTCTCAGACAGGAGAAAGATTGAACATATTAGATTACTTAGAATACTCTACCATCTCAAGAACAGACAGCAGAGTGGTGGTAACTCACATGACAACGTGATGGATTCAAAAGAATTGATTTCTTTTCTTTTATCCATCTATGGTGCGACACTTGGTGAAATAGATTTGGAGATACTTCATCTCATGAATGAAATAGAGTCATCTGAGGGTTCAGAGTATGAAAAAATTGCTGAAATGGATTATTTGTGGGGAAGTGCCGCCTTTAAAGTCAGAAAAGAGCTAAGATTTGACTGTTCAGTTTCCAAAAGCAAGAGTATTGTTAATGAAACAACTGAGGAAAGACGCAAAGTGCTTTTCAGGGAGAATATACCAGTTGATTCAAAAGTCTGCGCGATGACAGCTCTCCAATTTTGTTATGATAGATGCTCAAGGATTGCCCTGTTATCACTGGATAAGCTTCTTGAGGATAAGTTTACCGAAACTTCAAAGGTACAAATTGACATTTAGGCTCTTTTGTTGTTATCTGGCTAGCATAAAATGTATGGATAGTCCTATACTATCCCAAAATTCTGGCTTAGTTTCTTAACTTTTTTCTTGAACACTATAGTCTGTGAACTTCTACATATATTGCAATTCCAAATGTCCGTGAACTTCTACAAGGAAGTCATTTTACAAATGAGTTAAAGTGCTCATTTAACAGGATGAACAAAGAATTTTTATGGTTAGGGATTGACTTGCAATATTTGAAAGCCTATGGGTATAGTGTTTTAAGTGAAAAGTTCAGGGGACTAAGTTGCAATATCCGGTTAGGTACTGGGCCTGTTCCATACGTTTGAACTAATATGGTTTTTACTGCTTATTTTCTGATAGTTTGTCACACAATCTTAACAATGATGATAATGGTTCAACAGATACAATCTCAAAACATCAGTACGGTTCAACAGTATGATCCTGTTTTTATACTGCGTTTCTCAATTCATAGTCTGTTAATGGATTACATTGAGCCTGTTGAGTTTGCTCGAATAGGCCTACTTGCAGTTACACTAATCAGCATTTCTTCTCCTGATGAAGAGCAAAGGAAATTAGGTTACATGTCCCTTGGGAGATTCAAGCAAGCATTGGAGGTACTCGACACTCAATTAGCTTAAATGAATTCAATTGTCTGACTTCTTTTGTATGTTCATTTTTTAATGGCCATAACATTCCTATCCTTACTGACTATCCCTTTTTGAAAACATAACTGATAAAATGTTGTAAATAAGTGAGGAATTTGAATTTTATCAAATCCAATAATATTTTTAGGCTTTTAACCCGATTTTGTGATTTTTCAATAATTTCTTTTCTAATCTTCTACCCATAAATTTGTGTATATTTTTTTCATGAATTTAATATCATGATGAAACAAAAAGCTACCTTCTGTTCCTTCTTTTAATCTCTGGACATTATGATTACTCCTTATGCGGCACAGAGTTCTCAACTTATGATTACTTCTTGTGTGGTACAGAGTTCTCGAAAAAGTAAGGAGACATTGCAGCTTCAACTTCTCTTAACATATCTGCAAAATGGAATATCTGAATCCTGGCAGAAGATGCCCTCCATAATTGCTATTTTCACAGCAGAAGCATCTTTCACACTGTTGGACACAGCACAGAATCAATTCTTTACAATCAACAAATTCTTAATGCACTGTCCTGGCGTGAACCTAAAGGTACTATTTTTATTTTAGGGCTTGATATATCATATATTTTGTTTCCATTTGCTGTTGGAAATTTGGTTGATGTACTGTACAGTATTTCTAACTTAAATGCTTTCCTTTTGCAGAGCGTTCCGTTGTTTAACACGTTATTTGGAAATAGTTCCATCCACTTCAAAGCTGACCATTTGTGGATTCTTCAGCTATTATATGCTGGTCTGAATTTGTATGACGATGCTAAAATATATGTGAAAAACAACATTTTGGAGTTCTTATTGAGCTTTTATGCCTCTTCAATGTCGGATCCTGAATCAAAGATTCTGATCCTCCAGGTAATTTTGTGGTTTGTGTTGATTATTTTGCACTTTAAAGATCAAGAAGATACATCATAATTTGCCGTAAAGAGTGAGCACGAGCCTGAGAGGGGAAGGATCTACTACTTATGAGTTATAGAGTGCAAACGAAATATTTGCTTTTATGCTAGTTTAGTTTGCTAATGAATTTTTCTTTCCCATTTTCTTGGCAATTCACAGTTTTGACTTGCTTATTGGAATGATAAATTGGTCCATTTATATTGCAGATAATAAAGAAGTCTATTAAGCTGCCATCGCTAATTCATCATTTGCTGAAGGAATGTGGCTTATTGCCATGGTTATCATCAGTTATTTCATCCTATGGTGAGAACATTGATGAAGATAAACATTCTTCTCTAGGAATAATTGAGTTGGTTTTGAAGGTAATATATCCATTATAAATCTTTCATAAAAATACTCGTTTATTATTATTAGTTCATCATTGTGTTGTTCACTTGATTTGTTTATGTATTTATTTTTATATTTACTGAGGCTGCTAGGCATAATCCTATGGTAATAAGGCTCGATTGAAAGAATTTGAAAATATGTACCATCCTCCACCCAACATGTATAGTTAAAGAATTAGTGTTCAATTCTTCTAATTAGGTAAGAGTGGCTTGTCCTGATCTAAGGCTAGTTCCAATATGGATGACCTGCCTTATTTGGTGTAGGTTAAGCTTCTTCAGCGAAAAGGAAAAAAAGGCCAACCCTTTATGATTTTTCAAATAAGAACTTCAGGACAAAATTAGGAAGGATCAGAGAAGACGGAGAACAAAGATAATTGACTTGTAGAGTTGATCACACCGGCATTGTTGATGGGTAGATTAGTATAATGCTAAATTGAGGATTTGAAAACTGTAGTAAGAAATGAACATAATGTAGTGATGTTAGTATTGAGGAAAAAAAGATGTAAGACTGGCGTAGGATACAAAACTCGCACAAAAATTCCCAGAATTGTACAAGGAACAGTATTAGGTATATGGACAAAAAAATTTTGCTCTTTTTTGAGACATTTCTGTTTTGAACGCTCAGGCTTATATTCTAATGTTCGCTAGCTCCACAACTTTTTGCAATAAAAAAATAAGTGTTAATTCAGCTACCAATTTCTTTCAATTTCAAAGCTGGATTAGGTTTATAGCTAACCCTAGTTGTAGCGAAGAACTTTCTGTTATGTAATGATATTAAATGATTACTAATTAACTTTTGCTTCCTCTTGTGTTTTTGTGTTATTTTATTCATTGTTTTTTCATTATATTATTGATATTTTATTATTTTATGATTAGTTTTTTAACCTTTTTTTATACTTGTTTTAGATAATTAATGAGGCAATATCTTCGCGATCCATAACGGAATGGCTACAAGAGTTTGCCCTTGAGCAGCTGTCGGATATTTCATCTAACGTATACTTGCTGTTCATGAGAGCCCTCAAGCTGCTGAAAGAAAATGTTTTATTATTAAACTCTATGCTTCGTGTGATGGTATCAACACTTAGATTATCACAGAAGAGGAAGATATACCAACCGCATTTTACCTTGTCTCTTAACAGCATAGTTCAGATTTGCCGAGCTGTTAATGCTGAGCTAAGTAGCAGGGATTTCAATCTCGCGATGGAGCTTGGAGTAGATGCCATACTCATGAATACGCCAGTGCCAGTTATTTCTCACGTGGTATTTGGCTAACTATTAACTCTTTTCAGAAAAAAAAAAAAGAGATTGATAATTCATCTTCCTGCATTTTTTTGGTTGAATTTCACAATGATTATTAACTGTTTATTCATCTATTGGCTGCTTAGTTTGGACTATTCCTTAAAGATTTTTTCTTTTTTCCTCATTTTTCAGTCTTTGTGGGGAATTTCATTTAGTCGCAAGAATTGCAGCTCATATTGATATAATGTTGCTCATCTACATTTCAAGTGGTTAATTTCTTTGTACTTTTAATTTGTGTTAGTCTCTTGAATTTTGTTTGTATGAAATTGCAGGATAAGGTGAAGTTGGCGAAGGCCATTACGTGGGCAATTTCAGTATCTTTGCAATTATCCTCGAGCCAAAGATCTCTAACAAATGAACTCGATCGGAACGTGCCAATTTCTTTGAAAGAACAGGAGGAGTGTCGGATCTCAAAGATCTTGCGGTGGTTAACGGCTTCGCTTATTCTCGGAAGCATTTCCACAGTTTCTCATCAAACAACTGCAAATTATGTTTTGCGCAGACCAAACCCTGAGAATCTACAATCTTTATTGGACTGTTTAATAGGAGAAAGGGGCGAAATAGCAGAAGATTGTAGTGCAAATCAGACACTAGCTGTTGCCATAATGTACCTTCAGCAACTTCCCAGAGTAAACAATGATGGTCTAAATCGTTCAGTCACATTAGCTCTTTGTATATTACTCCTAAATACTTCTAATCCAACAGGTATGCTTTACCTCTTGTATTCCTTATACTCTCTTTTCATTTTTCTTAAACAAAGTATTGTTTGATCTGGAAAATGGAACATTTGAAGTTTCATTGGACTTCCTTACATAATATCTTTTTCTTTTTTTTTTCTCCTTTCGTCATATGTGTTGACTTTTGTGGTTTCATCGTTAACCATATAGTAGTAACCTAAAATTTTTACCAGCTTCATGTATATCTTTTTGCATCTAATAGAGACGTTTTTGGTAAAAAAAACCATTCCTTCTAATTTTGTCGGAATTTCGTTGTCCAAAAAGTAAAAGAAAATAAACTGAGGATTCAATGTAGTATATTTTCCGATTTTTTCAAATTTTCTTTCTTTCATTCTTCTTAGTATTATGCGTTCTTCACTGGATGCTTTGTGTCGGTGCAGTTAAGAAATATCTGAGCGAGTGTCGTGGGCAAGTTGTATCATTATGCATGAAGATATCCTGCCCTGCAGAAACTAATCCTGCTTGGAGATGGTATGTGTTACCTACTTACCCAGTCACCGGTTACTACTCTTGCAGAAGCTATGTCGCTCTTGTGATGCTTTTTCCTTTTCTTTTTTTTTTTCCTTACTCCCAATCTTCGAAAAGCATCGCAAATTTTCTACCTATTTCTATGTAACAAGTGTCTGTTGAGTAGGGACTCAGATCGAAAATATTAAGCTTCAAATAAGTGATGTAGTCTAGCTGAAGCTTCTAAACAGCTTGTTGGCCCGAAATTGAAGAGCTTTTATTTCTGGAAGCAAATGCCAATTGCTTCAGCGTACAGATCCTGAGTTTCGTACGTATCAGCCTATATCACGGAGTTGAAGTCTTTAAGCTCGGAACGATCTCACAACATATTTTAATGAAGAAAATTATCAGTGCTTCAGTGCTTCTTCAAACAAACTTGATCAAATAGCACTTCTTTCGTGCACTAGAGACACAACAGTTTTCAATTGTTTCTACATTCTCTGTAAATATTCAACCTATAGATAACGCACGGCTCTTCGTTCGTCTCTGATTGCAGGTCGTATTATCAACCTTGGAGGGACCTGACAACATATGAAACCGAGATGGAGAAAATGGAGGAAGACCAAGCATGCCGGAGCCTTTTGATTGTTTTCTCAAATGCTCTTTCTGGGGCCAAGCAACTCGGTTTCCCAGTGCTATCCTGCGATGATTTGGAGCACCATAGCTTGTTTGAGTGGGAAAGGGAGATAATGTTGAGGGGATTAAGTAAATCATGAGCGTATCAATTTTGCACATTCTTTTTTTTGTTGTTTGAAATTTGAGCTTTTGAGCTTTGGTTCTTGTTCTTGGCTCCTGTAATTTCAGCATAGTGTATTTATAGTTCAGTAAAGCCATGAATCAAAGTTTACGACTCCAACTAATGAATAAATAAGGCTAAATTATAGTAAACCTCTCTGTAATATCTCGTTTTTTCACTTTGCCCTCCTGTCTTTTAAAAATTTACATTTTGCTTCCTCGTAATTACCGAATTGTCTTTAGGGGGCAACGGCGTTAACGGAGGAGGTAAATTGACGAAAATATTTTTACCTTATATTGGAGGGAATGAGTTTTAATTTATTTTTCGTTATTTTTGAAGGGTATTTTATGTATATCTAATAATATTTTTTAAAAAATTGACGGTTCACTCACGGAATGGTGACGGCGGAGGTAAATGCATATTTCGGTAATTACGAGAGACAAAATATAAGCTTGATAGGTTTTCTGTAATTTAGTCAATAAATAAACTATAACTCAAGTATAGTTAACTTTCAGCTCCAAAGAGTCAAAATAACAAATGCAAAACAATAGTTTTTTTTTTTTTTTTTTTTTGCAATTACCTTCAATTCAAACATAAACTAATGAATTAAACTTTTTTAACTTAACCAAAAGCTTAATATTTGAGATAACTTTGAACTGCGATGATGAGTAAAAGTGACAATATATACATACCTTTCTTAAAAAACATAGCATGCAACCACATTCAATTCACCCTTAAACCAAAGCACAGAATTATAACAAAGCAGCAGTTTGGAAGATAAACTTACAAAGCGGAGATAAACAAAAGATCTCAACCTCTCATGAGTTGGCTCAGGTGTCTAGGGGACGCAAGTATGGATGGTGGTTGTAGTATTGTGTATATCAGCCGCCCTACCCATCATGCTTTACGCTCCATAACTCATCGTTGCCATTTTGAGCAAAAGCTGCAAGCTAGAAAGAATAATATCGTGGCAGTAGGGACTAGGGGTGTCAACGAGCCGAACACGAGCGAGCTGGGGTCGGCTCGTGTTCGGCTCGTTTAAATAAACGAGCCGAACACGAGCTGGCTCGTTTAAATATCGAGCTGAAAAATTCGGCCCGTGTTCGGCTCGTTTATTAACGAGCCGAACACGAGCTGGCTCACGAACAATAAGTTTGATTTTCATTTCTACTATTAGGTGTAAAGTTGAAAAAATTTTAAAAAATTAAAATTTTAATCTAATAATTAAAAGTCACAAAAAATTAATAGCATAAAATCTAAATAGTAATATATATATATATATATATATATATATATATATATATATATATATATATATATATATATATATATATATATTCGAGCTGTTATTGAGCCGAACACGAGCGAGCTGACCCCGGCTCGTGTTCGACTCATTTATTAAACGAGCTAAAAAATTCGGCTCGTTTACTAAACGAGCGATTCGATCTCGAGCTCATTTCGAACCGAACACGAGTTGGCTCACGAACAGCGAGCTGAATTGCCACCCCTAGTAGGGACCAACATTTAGTAGTCACACTCCAAATAACTTCAACTTAGCTGCAGATAGCATAACTTCAAGGAACTATAACATAGTCTTAGGTACCAAAGTACATGAAAATATTTATTTCTCATTTGTTGGCTCAGATATTAAAGGCTATACGTATGCATGGTGGTTGCATTATAATTAATATACCCCCTACCATGCATGCATGCCTAAGGACCTTTGGCTCACCATTGCCAATTTGAGTACACTCCAATCTAGAAATAAAAGTATGCAATCGAAGTATCATTGTATACAAGAGTAACTATTTCTTCTTTAGTTATTGGCTCAGGTATTAAAAGTATAATTAGTATGCATGGCGGTAGCAGCAGAGTTTGTACTTGTCCCCGATCATTGATTCGTAATGCTCTTCTGAGACGTCCTACTTTTCAAGAATTCATTCAACATTAGGATCGTTGGTGCTAACCATTAATTCCAAAAGCTTGAGTTGTTAGAAATACGCAATTAATTCACTTAAAGCGTACAGACACAGTCAATAATCCACCCTCAACACCTGCACCGTGTGGGAATTGAATCCGTGCTAATGGCTCTGATACCACTTGTCGGATCGTTGGCGCTGACCATTAATCCCAAAAGTTCGAGCGATTATAAATACGCAACCAATTTACTTAAAGCGTACAGATGCAACACCCACGGGTCTCGACCGAACTCAACCCACTTGGACGTTAGGTCTATTGTTGGGCCTCTTGCCGTTAGGTCTATTGTGGACCGCAGCCCCACTCAACTTATTGAGTTCACCCAACTCAACTTATTAGTCTCCTGGACCTATTGTCACGGGGCAGAAAGTTGGACCTATTTTAACCCATAAATAAATAACCAACACATCCATCATAAAACTATTTTAGTTTTAACACGCTTAACTCTCTTAATTTCTTAGGCTTAACCATCGCCCAAAATACTATAACCGGATTAAAAAGTTTAGTCCTATATTTTAGTTTTAACACGCTTAACTCTCTTAATTTCTTAGGCTTAACCACCGCCCAAAATACTATAACCGGGTTAAAAAGTTTAGTCCTATTATATCTCATATACATGACTATTTTAAATTCCAGAGGTGTCACACCCTTAGCTCATCATTCTCAAAATGAGTTACCTCTTTATGCAAGAACTGCGACATAGTTGGACAGGAATGGAGCCATATGAAGACCGCTCAACATTTTTTAAATTATATTAAAGTCTATTATTAAGTTATTAAAAAAATTAAAATATCATAAATTTTAGGGGCCAAAATAACTTTTTTCTTTTAAAAAAATATAATAATATTACTTTGTGGGCCATAGGATGCAAATTTAATTGACTCCAATGTATCGTAATATTTGATTTGCAAATTATACTAAATTTTAATATTTAATTTTTTGATATATCGTAATATTTGATTTGCAAATTATATTAGATCTTACTACTTAATTTTTTGACATAATTTTTTATAGATTCCTAGATCATTATTGTTTTAATGGTAAAGACAACTATACTTTATTCTTTTTTTTAAAAAAAAATATTAAAACCTCAAAAGCTAATGAACAAAAAATTATTTATATATAATTTTTTTTATTAATATTTTTTAAAAATTAATATATTTTGTATAATATATTTTTGGCCCTCCTAAAATTAAAATTCTGACTTCGTCCCTACTGGCGGGTATTACCGCAAAATTTATTTGATATGATGAAACATGTGAAGAAATTTTTCACAGGAAAAAAAAACTAAGCCTTACTTGTTTTTTTTTTTTTTTCTTATTTGGGTTGCACTGATATTTCTTTATAGGTATTAGAAATAATTGTTAATTCAAAGAAGCAAATCTTATTGTGTCCCAAAAAGAAGAAATTCATTGGCTTTTGATCTTGGATTGTTTAGCTGGTGGGGTTTTCATTATCATGATTAGAGTTTTAGAAGCACCCTATGCGTGACTTTGCATAGTTCTATATACATACTATATAGTTGAATAACGAAGTAGGCGATTGAATTGTATAATTATTTAGTAGTACATTGTTAAGCATTCAGGCATTTATATGTTGTTCTAATTGTGAGTATGTTAAATGTATTCTTTTTGAGAGAAATGTAATATGCTATCCGCTTCATTTATTTTGAAATAAACTTAGTTGAAAATGTAAAACAACTAAGTTTCGAACTCAGAAATCTCGGATATCAACTACCAAATTTTTTGCCACTTGCTTTAGGGACAGTTGATTGAGTTGTTAAATGTTAATTGATTAGTATTATTATATCCATTTACATTTTGAATTCTTGGGTAAAGTATAGCTACACTATAGTTTAGTTCTTCTTAGTATTGTTTTCGGAATGAATCTTAGTCTATTATTGTAATTCTTGCTTCATAATTCCTCTTATCTGCATATTTTCTTACAATTGGAATGAAATGGGAATTCTGCTAGTGATTTTGCTACTAAAATTTTCTATTTTGTTATGCCATCACCATGAATTGCTCACATTGTTGCTTTTTTGAACACATTGACAAGCACAATGAAGCGAAGAACTTCTATTTGCGCTCTTCTAACTATTAATGGATATAAGGTGAAACTAGCAGGTCTCATCAATCATCATTGTTATGACAAAAGTCGAAAAGATCTAGTTCGTTGGACGCGAAAATACTAAAAGAGAATCGAGAAAGAGTGAAGAAAAATAAAACACATAATATTTACGTGGTTCGGCCACTGGCCTACGTCTACGGACGAAGACGGAGCGGAGATTTTAATTATAATCAAAGTAGTGTACAAAATATGTCTCCCTCATAAAACCCTAATTTCAAAATACATCTATACTCTTTCCCATCCGCCACACCAAATCGAAAGAATAATAGTATATTCTTAATAGTAGCTAAATCTAATACAACTAGAAATACGAATCCGCTAAGATTAGGTATAATTGAAATTTATCTTAATTGAATAAGCAAAACAGAATAAGGTTAGAAAATCTTTCGGTTCTAGAATTCGAGACATATCTAACGATCATCCTATGATTGTTAGCAGTAACCGACAATCCTACAATGATTAGGAGCAATACTTAGGTTGATCTTATGAGTACCGTTTGGATTGGGTACCAAGGGGGGATATCCCCCCTTTGTACCCAAACCAAAATGGGGGCAATTTGTTTGTTTTTTTTTTTTTTTTTTTTTTTTTTTTTTATGTTTCTTTTGAATTTTTTTTTTAATTAGAATTTTTAAATTTAAAAAGATATTTAAATTTTAAATTTTAAATTTTATAAATTTTAATTTTTTAAATTTTATATTTTAATAAATCTAAAAATTTTATTTTTTTGTTTTAAAAAAATATTAATTTTAAAATTTATACAATTTTTTTATAATTTTTTATAAATTTATATAAATTTAAAAATTTAAATTTTTACTCCCACTTAAAATTTTAAAATTAATTTTTTTTTTTTGCTCCCACTTAAAATTTTTTAAAAAATTAAAATTAATAAATATTAGAATTTGAATAGATTTTGAAATTTTAATTTTGAAAAAAATATTAAAAAGAAAAGAATATTTTAAACTTTTAACACAAAAGTCAACTCTCTATTCCTCTTATTTTTCAATCACTACCAAACACTTTTTTTCTTATACCTGGTATAAACCTAATTCCCAACCAAACACAATTTCACATTATACCTAACTTATACCTAACTTTATACTTATCTCTGATATAACTCATTCTCTCTTATCCCCAATCCAAACGGTACCATGAAGTTTTTGTTTGTATGCATTAGCATAGTTTTGGGAGACTTTTCTACACTTGCCTATCTAGCTAGAAAAACAAGTCATCCAATTTAAACAAGTCAACCACTTTCTAAGTTTAACATGATGATTGGATAAGCAGGAATTCCATGAAAGTACTTCTTGGTCTTGCCTTTAGAATGAATCTTGTTTCGATTTATATACTTTAGTTCTTCTTGGTATTGTTTTCGAAATGATTTTTAGTGTGATGACTTGAACTTTTGCAAATTTGCGGAGTTCTAGTAAAAACTAGCTTGAGGGACTATTCTATCGTCGTGATGAAGTTTCAAGCTAGTTGAAATATTTTCGGCGTGAAAACGGAATTAAAAGATTATTGAATTTCATTCAATAAACTGAATATAGTCAAGAGGTGACCGAGGATAAATCTAAGTTGGGTTCTAAGGTAATATTTGGTTCGGGGATTATGAGTTTGGGGATAAATTTTTTTATTCCTGGGATAACTTGCTATTCCGGGACAGTCAGAGATAAAAGAAAAATAGTATTTAGTTTGTAAAGCTGTTATTTTTAGGAATAACTGAAATTGTGTTTGGTTCATTTTCTGAAATAAGCGAGAATAGTAAAAAATAAAAATAATTATAATTTTAAAATAATAATATTTTATCTAATTAATTAATATAAAATATTAATTAAATAATAATTAATACTTGTATAAATTAAAGCTTATATTTTAGTAAATAATACCGTTTAATTTTTTTTAAAATTAAAGTTAGAAAATTTAAAATTTTAAAATTTGTATAAATTTTAAAATTTATTAAATTTATAAATTTATTAAAAATTAAAGTTAAAAATTTAAAAAGTTATAAAATTTAAAATTTCTCTAAAATTAAAAATTTTAATTTTAATTATTTCAAAAAATATGTAAAAGATGATGCAAAAATTTTAATTTTTAAATTTTTATAAATTAAAAAATTTCTATAAAAAAATTAAAAATTTATATATACAAAATTTGTATAAATTTTAAAATTTTAAATTTTTAGATTTATAAAAAATTAAAGTTAAAAATTTTAAAATTTATAAAATAAAAAAATTTAAATTTAAAATTTTATAAATTTTAATTTAAATTTAAAAAATTTTAAAAAAGATAGAAATAAGGTTGTTCCCGAATGGGAACAACCTTATTCCCACTAATGGAGGGAATTGTTATCTCCCCTCCTTAACGGACTATTTCAGAATAGCCCGTTAAGGGAGGGATAACAAATCCCTCCAATTTTTTTTTTGTGTTTGGGAGAATAAATGGAGGATAAAGGAGTTATCCCTCCTTTATTCCCCAACCAAACGCGTAAGGGTTTCGAGGTAATTAGAAGAGAGTTGGAATTCCCAAAAACAAAATTGAAAATTTTTCGATAAAAAAATTCTGGGCTGAGAAGGGTTCTGGATCCGGACCCGATGGGAAGGACCGGACCTTAGCTCCGAAGACCGGAGCTCAAAGACCAGATTCAGACTCTTTATGCGAATTCTGGAGAGGTAACTTTGGGGACCTTAAATATTTAAATCGATATTTTGAATTTGAATTTGAATTTCAAAATGAAAGTTTGAAATTAAATATAAAACTAAATCAAAATCTAGGTTTGAATGTAAAAGTAAGTACAAAATCTTAATTTGAATTCGAATAAATTAAAATTTAAAATTTGAATCCAAAATTAGAATTCAAAATGTAAAATTTAAAATAAAATTTGAGCGAATCTAATATCAAAATTTAGATTAAAATTTCAATTAAAAAAATCTAACTATAAATTTTGAAACTACTTAGAAATTAAATTAAAATTTTAAAACTTAATTAGTATTCAACTAGCCTCTAAACTAGATACGTCAATGGATACAAATACCCAAAATTTTATTCGAATCCGAATTCGAATGGAATGAATTTATCCTATATTAAACGAATATGAATTTCGATATGGATATAAAAAACGAAAATCCGATGAATTTGGATTTTGACTGTATACGATCCGAACCCGACTCGAATCCGAATTAATTTTATATTATATAATATATGTATATATAAATATTTGATATTATATTTAAATTTATATTTTAAAATTTTAGATTTAATTTAATATGTTTTTAAATATTATAAAGAGAAAAAAGAGAAATAATTATTTTGAATTCAAATTTTAAATTTTTAATCAAATTTAAATTTAAATATAAATTTTTTAAATCTATCAGACTTAAATTCGAATTTGAATTTTTAAAAATTTACTCCCAATGCTACTCGTTGACATCACCATCTAGTTAGGATACGGATAATGCTCCTCCAGATGAGGAGGGAGCATTTATTATATTGAATATTTGGATATTTTTAAGGAGCATACGTGATATTTTTAATATTTTAAGGAATATTTGTGAAATTATTTCTATTTTTTTCATTAAATATTATCAACCAACAACAAAATGTGCAAAACAGTATTTTTTTATTTTTTTAAATGATCCTCCAAAATTTTATATTTTTAAAAATAATTTTATAAAATTTATAATTACAAAAATAATCCTATGCGTGCCAACTGGGCGTCACGTGTGCGCGCTACGTCAGCAGTAGAAGAGGACTGTCAACATGCATATCTAGACACGTATTTTGAACATGCGTGTTTATTTAGACACGCATGTTGAGACTGCTTGTTCAACTAATTTATCTCATAAATTTTGCTGACGTGGCGCGCACACGTGGCGTCCAGTTGACAGGTATGAAATTATTTTTACAAATATAAATTTTATAGAGTTATTTTTAAATTATAAATTTTTAAAAGACCATTTTCAAAAAGGAAAAAAAAACCCTGCAATACACGTTGGTAAATTAACCGCCCACCACAGAAAAGGGCTTAATAATAGATGGGTGGAAAGAAGCAGACGTGGCAAAATTCAGAATCGCAGTGGAATTTAGGGCGGGGCGCAACTTTTTATAATACTCTTCTTTCTTGTAATTTTTTATTTATTATTATTTATTATTATTATTACTATGGCCGTGGGAGTACTCGCTCTTCAGGGCTCCTACAACGAACACATTGCAGGTCTACACATTTATATATTTATATATTTATATATAAATCTAAATATATTTCTTCTAGTTTTGTTTAATGATATATCAACAACAACAACAACAGCGTTGAGGAAGATCGGAGTGAAGGGAGTGGAGATACGGAAGGGGACGCAACTGCAGGGCGTCGATGGTCTCATCATCCCCGGCGGCGAGAGCACCACCATGGCCAAGCTTGCCGAGCACCACAACCTAGTACGACGCCCTACCTGCATCTCTCTCTCTTGTTCTTTCTCTTTTTATTTATTTATTCATTCTTGTGAATCGTGATTCAATTCGCAACTGATTATCTAATCTATGTAGTTTAGAGTTGAAGATTCTAGGGTTTTCTAAATGTTGTGGGATCTCAATTTGGCCTGCAACGCAAGTTTGTAGGCTGCAAAATCGATCAATTGCTTGATAGATTAGTCTGTCGCTAACCATTAATTCCAAAAGCTCGAGCTTTTAGAAATACGCAACCAATTCACTTAAAGCGTACAGACACAACGCCCACGGGTCTCGACCGGACTCAACCCATCTGGACGTTAGGTCTATTGTTGGGTCTCTTGCCGTTAGGTCTATTGTGGACCGCAGCCCCACTCAACTTATTGGGCTCACCCAACTCAACTTATTAGTCTTCTGAGCCTATTGTCACGGGGCGGAAAGTTGGACCTATTTTAATCCATAAATAAATAGCCAACATAGTCTTCCCTGGCCGAGCAATTAGCAGCACATCATAGCTGTAAGATCAATTTGGTTGGTCTTTTAGGCAGCAGTTTGTGGTTTGACTCACCCCAATAGTCCCACATCGGATGATGGGAATAGAATTGTGATTAGGTATATAAGAGGCTTGGACACTAGTAATAATAATTAGGCTTAAGCATTTTGGGCTGTGGTGTGAGCCCAACGAGTTATTATTGCTAGTGGGTCGGGTCGTTACAACTTAGTAGTAGGATCTTCTTTTCCGTTAAGGCTTGCTGGCATCATCTTTATTGGCAGTTGCTAGCAATATCTGCATACTTTTGTGAAGATGCCTAAATATGAGTTGACATGTTAAGTATTCTTCTCGGTCGGCATCTGATGATCTAAGGATTGATTAATTTGTCTTGTCCTCTTAAGATTAACTTGTCATTTGCTTCTCCCTGTTGAATACCATTTGACATGCTAGTTAATTCCCTTTGCGGAATCTGTTTGTTACGCGAGCAAAAGTTATAGGGCTGAGGATGGTATGCGTTTTGCTTTTCCGAAACTTGTTTGGAAGTTTCTAACCTAATGTTTATGCAGTTTCCTGCATTGCGAGAGTTTGTAGGTGCAGGCAAGCCAGTGTGGGGTACTTGTGCGGGGCTCATCTTTCTGGCAAACAAGGCAGTTGGTGAGTGAGTCGTGGGCAACATTACTTTCATTCATCAACCTCGGCTCGATGTTGTAGATTAAACATTTTTTAAGCTCTAACTAATTTTTGTTCACAGGACAAAAATCTGGAGGGCAGGAACTTATTGGGGGGTTGGACTGTACTGTTCACCGCAATTTTTTTGGTAGTCAGGTGATCCCAGTTCTTATCCAATTTATAATTATGGCACTGTATTTAGCTGTTTGATCCTCTTGTTTTCGATTGAAAATGTCGGTTGAACAATTGATCACATACATCTTTTTTTTGCAGCTTCAAAGCTTTGAGACAGAGCTCTCTGTCCCTAAACTTGCAGAGAAGGAAGGGGGAAGTGGTTCCTGCCGTGGGGTGTTCATACGTGCACCTGCTATTATAGAAGCTGGGCCTGATGTTGAAGTATTAGCAGAGTGCCCTGCTCCCTCCGATAATTCAAGAATTGTGACACCAAATGGCAATAGCCAGGAGGTTTGTTTCTTTAAATCATAATTTCTTTTCTCTTTGACTAGTGCAAGTTTTGGGTGCTTTTGGCATTGTTTACGTATTTCCTTTTCGTTTTTCCTCAAGTTCATGTTGTCGAAGATGCTTAGAGATGAACTTCTTTAGTTACTTTGTTATTATTGATTAGTTTGTAAACTCTTTCTTTGGTAAACAAAGAAACAAAGAAAAAGTAGTAGTTTACTTTGGGTTTTTGATGTCAAATAAAACCTACTTATTTAGAGTGTGCAAACAATCATGCAGTTGTAAAATTAAAACAGGCCATTTCTAAATGTCTTTAATCTCAAAGAATTCGAGGAAATACAAAACACACATAATTCTGTTGTCTCAAATGACTAGAGCCTTTTCTTTGCCACCTTAAAAGACGTAAACTCTGTTTTCTTATGTTGATCTTGTAGTTCACATAAACGGCATAATATAAACATTTGTTTGTTTTTTAATGGGTTATAGCGGTTTCTTGTTGCCTATTTTCTTGTTGTTAAAGCTCCAAAAATCTAGTACTCAAAGCAGATTAACCAGGCCTGTCGAAGAGGTTAAGTTGAATGACACCCTCATGCACTCCATATTCATTTTACTTGTCATCATGCTCCAAACCATTCTAATTGCATCATACAAAAATGTGCAGTTTTTGATAAAATCTCTTCTGATTATTTGCTGACGCATCGTTAACCTTCATCTGAATTATTCCTTGGATGTAATCAAGTATTGTTTGGTCAGTTGATTTTTTCTTGTCATTCAATGTTTTAGAAGGCAATTTGTACGCGGAAATGTTTTTAGGACTAGTAGTGCATATGGAGTAGATGAATGGATCTGTGAGTGCATATGGGTTTAATTATATGAAAGTACACAAAAAATAGGAAATTAGACAAATACAGTATACAAAGTTGTCCTCATCTTCAGACCTATTCACTAAGTAAAGCAAGATACTGTGATAGAAAGTTGATGATTCAGGCTTATGAGGCTCAAATAAGTCCTATGTGGTCGAATGGGTAAGCTATTAGATGTTTTATTTTGTTCCTTATGGCACATACAACATCTAGGTGGTGTTTGTCGTTCATATAGTTTGCTGAACGGACAATTTTTGTAGCGAACATCTTAGATAGAAGCACGTTGTTGGTATTGATGCGTACTTTATTCCAAAGGCATTTGGTTTACACCGGTGGTGGACGTTAAAATATGTTGTTCAGTGTCGGTTTGATGTGTGTAAGATGACTAACAAATTGGTTTCGCGTTGCAAATCCTTTGGGACCCAAATATGTTAGCTGAATCGAAGGAACATAGCTTTGTTGATGATGGTCGCCAACTTCCAAATTTGTGCAAAAAGATGCCTGCTTCTGATTCCCTATTGGGCTTTCTTTGGGCTAAAATCTTGTAGCTACGCTGTTCTATGTTGACTTGTGTGAACATACAACATGTTGCATTACCTTGCACTCTGCAAGCTTATTTGTTATTTTAGCACAAAATATCATAGAAACTAATATTAACTATTTCAATCTAAGTCAATGACTCAAACAATCCAAGTTCCTGTTAATTAACTCATTTGGAATTTATTTGAAACTGATTTTAGTTTGCTTGCTTTCATGGCGTACTTTTACCTATTTGCATTACAGATTCAGACAGCACGTGTTTACCCGCTTTTACTTGTTTGTAGGAGGAGAAAATTTCCAAGGACCGAGTAATTGTCGCTGTAAGGCAAGGGAACTTGCTTGCTACGGCTTTTCACCCTGAGTTGACTTCAGACTCACGTTGGTAGGAGCTCGCCCTCTGTTATATTTTGTTCTTTCTGCCAGTCTTATGGAGTGCCCATTTGGCCTCAATTTACCTTCTGCGAAATTGCTGTTTGAGTGCAGAATCTCATTTTAGCTTTTCGCTATATGAACAGCTGCAGTCTTTTCGCTTGTCGATTACTTCGCTACTGCCTTTTTGGGGCGGCGAAGCTGCTTTAGAAGTAAGGTCGTCAAACAAGCTCTGAGAAGTTATTTATGTTTACAGGCATAGCTTCTTCCTGAAAATAGTGAAAGAGATCAATGACAAGGGCTCGCAGCGCGTATCTTCATCGGACAAAGATATAGAAGAACAGCCATGGAAAAGACCTCCCGATCTGCCGATCTTCGAATAGTTCTTTTTCGTTTCTTCTCCCCTTTTTTTTCAGTTAAATGCTTGTTCATCTTCCTTAGCAACTCTTTTGAATGGTCTCTTGTTCTCCAGTAGAATATATTTATTAGTTTAATTATATGTCATCTATTGATTAATAAGTAGAGAAGAGTAAGCTGAATTTGCTTGTTGAAGAAATAAGATCACAGTCATCCTTGTCACCACCTTCAAATGTTTTATTGTTCTTATAAAACATTAGGGAGGGACCTGGCAACTGCAGGTCATCATAATAATGAATTTAACTACATTGCTGTTCTGATGAGTACATGTTTGGCATTATTTATGTTTTATTATTTCTATTTTTTCCCTTAAATTCTTGGGGATCAAAAGGCACTTGTGGATGACCTGACCTTCTTTAATTTGGCTAATTGCCATATTATGGGTTTTTTACTTTGCCAGTAGGAAAGAAGTACCAATGGCAGGTTAGTTAGTTTGTTTGCCCAGAACTGATTTTCATGTTGAAAATCATTTTCAATGGTAAATAACATTGCAGTAGATGATAATAAAGCATTTCGAATACATATACTTGAATTTAAAAATTATGTATTTTATATTTTATATTTGAAAAATATAGAAGCAAAAGAGAAAAAAAAAAAAAATCTTACGCACGTGGGTGGATATTGATAAAGATATTACTTATTTAAAAATTTGCGGATAAATTTTATCTAGAGAAGATATTTCAAAAGAATAATTATACCATTATGTGCTAATAAGTGGGAGATATTGGAAAAGGCGCCCATAAAGAGTGTTTTTTTTTTTTTTTTTTTTTTTTTTTTTTTTTTTTTTTACAGAAAAAAATAACATAATAAACTTAACTAAAAATAAAAATATAAAATAACTAAATTTCGAATATCAATTACCAAGTTTTTTATCACCTGTGCTACAATGAGTTGCTTCCCCTGAAGCATTTGTTTAGGATAAGATGTCTCTTGAAATTGCCATGAAGCATTTGTTTGGTGAATGGAACCTTTAATCAAAAGTGAGATATGAAAAATTGTCTTTCTTATTTTATAAATTTTTTTGGAACACTTAAAGGAATACTTTAGCAAGAATTTAAATATATATCGCCACGATTTATATCAATCGTATCGTATTGTATCAATAAAATACCGACATGATACAGTCTCCGTGTCAATAACACAGCTGAAAACTCTATTTTCTTTAAATTACTAAATAATTTTTTTAATAAAATTTAAAAAATTTGGTAAATATACATAAGTAATTAAAAAAAATTTATTACTAAAAAAAAATATATATATTTTATATTATTATGTGTCGGCACACATATATTTTTTGTGACCGGCATTCATCGGAATCGTTCGACACACACCGTATCATACAATACCGACAAGCTTTCGGCACGATCTGTGCTACGTACGGTACTTAAATCCTTGATAAATAGATAGAAAATCCACAACATCTACACTTGAAGTTGCAACTCCATTAAAAAAAAAAAAAATTGTATGAGATAAATATGTAATATATATATATTGCCCTAAGTTTGAGTGCTTGAGCTATAGTGAAGAATAATAAACGGTTTTGGAGGATGTGATTCTAATCAACATATGATCTAAAAATATTGGTTAAGTGTTCAAATTTGGCATGAACTATTGCTATGTATATTTCTAGATTTTCTTACATTAAGGCTAGTTTTGTACCTCTGCGATGTAATGGATATATATGTTATAAGGATTTAATCAAATTATAAAACAACCGTTGGAAAACTAAGTCATTTTTTCTTTTATAATCAACCAATAATAATTTATAAACCAAAAAATAAAAAAAAACACTTTATATATAATATGTAGTCGAAAATGGATGATTGCAATAAATAATAATTGAAAGAGAAGATACATAGACATAAAATATAAAGAGAGTTGATAATAATTTAACGACGCACTATAAAAGAAAAGAAGAAACATATATTTTCCTTTTATAAAATAAATATTTCTATCTTGTAGTTTAAAATTGGACTAGTTTGAAAATTTTGATTTTTTAAGAAGGTTTTCTGTAAAGGATATGTCGTGGCTTTACGAAATTCTCTAGTTTTATATATACTTTTTCCAGTTTTATATATATTATATTGATGATTGATAATTGATGGTTGAGTTTATAGCGTGAGTTGTTAGTCAGCATTTTTAGAATGCGTTTGACTAAGTTGGAGTCGTTTTGGCACAAAATTAATATAAAAACAGACTCAAAAAGTGAAATCAGCTTATTGGGCACTTTGGTACATTTTCGAACACTCGGAAGTTGATTCAGGTGCCCAAAAGTGAAGAGTTGGACTGAAGTAATTTCGAACCCCAATTGTGGACACTTGGGTGCAGCGCGGGTGCATCCGAAAGATTCGGACTCGTGTTTTGGGCATTCGATTGTTACTGTAGAAGTCCGAAAGCAAGTTGGTGTGTTAGATTGGGACAGAAGCGGTGAGCTCCACCAGAATTTCAGTCACCCGAAAAAGGATTTTGGGCTCTCAAAACTCCGTATTTAATTTGGCTAAGAATTGGTATTTTAGATGACTAAGGTTGTTTCTCTCTCTCTCTCTTATTTTATTCATGGAAAATACTATTTGTACATCCGTAAGGGGTGTACATCTCACACCCCCACCCATCTAAGGATGGGGGTGTGATGAGGGATCACTTGATGTGACCCGTAAAAAATATCGACACCATTAAAAGGGTGGAGGTGTATGATGTACACCCCTTCGGGGTGTACATGTAGCATTACTCTTTATTCATTACTCATTGCTAGAGAGAGAGAGGAGAAAGAGGGTGATTTTGGAGGCGATCGAGAGCTAGTACGTGGAACGTTTATTTCACGTGTTATTTGAGGAGTTGACCCTATGAGAGTTACTGGTTTTGGAGTTATAATTCTTTTTCCTTTTTCGTCCTTGGAACAACACATTCAGGTAGGTTCCATGTTGTCGGCGGACTAACTCTTATATATTATTTAACCTGTGAGATAATCTGTTGATATAGTGAAGATGATAATAGTATTTTGACACCTACTTGCAGAGTATGATGAGATAGAACTAATGCCCCAAGTAGCCTCATTCAAACAAAATATTCTCAATCTAGCATTTTTTTTAAAAAAATTTCAATCTAGCCTCATTTCTATAGATTAGAAAAAAAATAATAATTAAGAGTATTTACACTTTAATTAAGGAAAAGAATATTATTTTTTTCTCTCTCCTTCACCCACTTTCTCTTTTTTTTTTTTTCTCTCCTCTGCACACAACTTTCTCTCTCTCTCTCTCTCTCTCTCTCTCTCTCTCTCTCTCTCCGGCCCCCTCCCCCCCTCTCTCTCTCTCTCCATCCGTGCCCCTCTCTCTCTCTTCTACCTACCAATAATATAAAAAGAGCAACGCTACATGTACACCCCCAAATGGGGTGTACATCTTACACCCACCTATCTAAGGGTGGGGAGGTCACTTCACAAATTGTGAAGTGACCCCTCACCACACCCCACCCATTGGATGGGTGGGGTGTGCGATGTACACCCCCAAAGGGGGTGTACAAGTAGCATTTTCCATATAAAAAGAGCAACGCTACATGTACACCCCCAAAGGGGGTGTACATCTTACACTATTAAATTATTATTATTATTAGTATTTAATTTTACTATATAAAATCAAATAATTATAGATAATATTTAATAATAATTAATAAAATTATACTTATTAATTTAAATTATTATTTATTTATTTATTTTTATCTTTATTTTTATTATTATTGCTATTATAAGTATTTAATTGATCAAACAAATCAACGTGATCAAATAATTATAGATAATAATTAATAATAACTAATAAAAATTATATTTTTTAATTTAAATTATTATTTAATAATAATATTATTATTAATTTAACTAAGTAATTTATATTATTAAATATCTAATTGAACTATATACTAAAAAATAAGGGGCAATTTCCTACATACCCCTAAAAATTTCTCTGTTTTCAGATTTACCCCTCTTAGAAGGCTAATATTAAAACTACCCTTCTTACGTTCCAACTTCTTTCCAAAATACCCCTGAAGTTAAACTCTGTTAGTGTACCGTTTGGAACTGCTGTTATCTGTGTGTAATTACTATTTTGCCCTTTCAAATATACCCTAAACCCTAAAACCCTAAACCCCTAAACCCTAAAACCCTAAACCCTAAACCCTAAAACCCTAAACCCTAAACCCTAAAACCCTAAAAAATTCTAAACCCTAAACCCTAAATCCGGGCAAAATAGGTATATCTGATAGTTTTTAACTCCGATTATTATTTAACTCTAGTTTAACCCTAGTTAACTTAACAAAGGGAAACGGTAGGGGTATTTTTAATAACGGTGGAACGTATGAAGGGTATATTGGAAAGAAAAAAATAAGAGGGGTAAATCAGATATTTCTTCATATTTCAGGGGTACACAGGCAATTATCCCAAAAAAATAAATATAATATAAAATAATATAATTGTATATTAAAAATAAATAAAATTATTTATAACAGTTGACTACACACTGAATATAACAGTTGATATAATTAAAAATAATGTGACTATACATATTTAACTACACATTAGATATGATATAAAGTTGACTACACTTGATATAAAGTTTGACTTGACTACATATTTGACATAAAGTTGACTACACTTGATATAAAGTTCGAGTTGACTACACATTTGACAGAAAGTTGACTACACTTAATATAAAATCCGACTTGACAACACAATTGATATGATTATACAACTGATAGGACTATACACTAGCTATACAAAACTCTAGAGATGTTATGGCTATATCCTATACACCTATATCTAATACACTTTGATTTTAATAAAAAAAAAAAAAAATTCTCCTCTATAAATAGTTGAACGTCTGTTAATTTGAACCTCACTCTCATTCCTCCTTTCTTTATACACTTTAGAATACACTCATTTCTATTCTACTTCTCTATTTTGAATGCATATCTTACTTATATAATCAAAAGGAATTATACAAGCACCAATTGCTTTGAATCAGATTCGTGAAGTCCATTTGTTCTCCTCTGGAATTTTCTACGCAGATCTTTTCTACACATTTGTACCAATTGCTTTGAATCGGATTCGTGAAGCCTATTTGTGCTCCTCTGGAATTTTCTACGCAGATCTTTTCTACACATTTGGTTTTATTTTGTCGGTATGTTTTTTATTTCAGAATTTATTTCTCAATAAATTATTTAATTTTAAAGTATAATTTATCTTATATCGATTTATTTCAAAATAGGGAATTTTCATATGGCGCATCAACCAATTCCAATCTTCTTATATTTTGATGGAAATATTGTTCATGGTCCCGAAGGAGTTGATTATAATGGTTCTGGTCCAAAAACTATTTGGGTTTCTCGTATTATAAGTTTTAATGCAATAAAATATAAAATTTATATGCAAACCGAATGGGACCGAGATTATTTTGATATAAAAATTAATGGGAGATATCCAGTCGGTGGGAGAAATAGACTTTATTTCATGCTCGTTCCTATTATCGACGACTCTTCTTTGCATGCTTTTATTGAAATATTCCAAACAGAACATGCGTGCTGGGGTGCTGTCCAATTATATCTTGAGAAAATTAGCATGACGAATGCTGTTGTAGATCCATTTAGTTCACAAAATATTGGCGAAGGACCATCTCAACCATTATTATTCCCATATTCTGAAATTGCTACGTCAAATCATGAGAATAATGATAATGAACAGGAAAATTATGAGGCTACCGAATTGTTAGGAAATACTAATATAGGCCTAATGTATGATATAATAGCAAATAAGGATAGAAATCAACTTTATGACGGTGCTTGTGTAAATAATGAGTTAACTACTGATAACGACGAAGAACTCGATATTGATAGATTAGAAGAGCCAGATAGTCCTATAGCACCTCGAGCAGCTACAGCAACTGAGTTTGAGGATATTCAGTGGATTGATAATGCAGTAGTAGAAAATTTTGCAACACAATCTACATCAGAAACGGGTAACTATGAGTTGTATAAAGGCCAACAATTTTCTGATAAACACTCATTACAACATACTGTGAAAATATTCTCCTTACAACAACACAGAGAGATTATAGTTGATCATTCTAGCACTAAGCTATTATCAATGAAGTGCAAGTGTGGTGGCCCTGATTCCCATGCAACGTTCTTCCGATGAATCCACTGTTAGAGCACCTAGTGTTGGTGTATTTGGCCCATGGTGCATCAATAGGATGCCACAGATGGACCCTTTGAGATATTTTTAGCTGTGTTGGCCTTCGGCTGGGTTTGCCGAAATTTCGGAAAAGAATTAGGCCCAACAGAGGTCGAAAATGGATTCAGCACGGAAAAACGCTTGAAAACGGCTATTTGCTTGTTTGATTCTGAGTCCGGATGCCCAAAAACGGACTCCGAGAAGTTTTCTGTGATTTTTGGTGCATGGGAGGGGCCGTAGACCGCCGGCATGCCACGTGGCGGCCTATCATTGGCCGGTTTACGGCGCGCGGTCCACAGAGCAGCGCGGCGGGGTGCACAGACCCGGCGCAGGGACACGTGGCACCGCCTGATTGGCGGGCGCAAGGCGCGCGGTCTACCGGGTGAGCGCGACGGTGCATGGACCAAGGCGGGGACACGTGGCAGCCTCCGGTTGGTCGGTGCACGCGGCGCGGTCCACGGAATTTCCAAAGTGGAATGCGTGGACCGGGTGTAGGGGACACGTGTCACCCTCTGATTCGCGGGCGCACCGAGCGCGGTGCACGGGGCCGGGGCTGGCGCTTCGGGGCGCGTGCGCACGTCGGGGCCATGCCGCGCCCCCGGCGCGGCCGCCGACCGGCTGGCGGGTCAACCGGGAGGCCACATGTCGCCGCCTGATTGGCGGGCGCCAACCGCCTTCCTGTGCGGGAGAGGGCCACGTGGCAGCCTGGGAGTGGCCCGCACAGCTGTTTGCTGTTCGGCGGGCCACGTGGCGGCACCAGGTGAATTCGGGCGTGAACAGTGTTGGGCCGGCCCAACACTGTAGCCGCCCGAATGTTCCGGGCGCCCGAAAGTTGGGCCCAAAAGCCCAATGACTTGTTTTTTTTTGGCTTTTCCGGGTGAGGCCTATAAATAGGCCTCATGGGGCCTCATTTTGGAGCTTTTCCCGAGAGCATTTCGCTTGGAGCCCTTCACCAATTTTCCTTCTCTTCCTCTTGCGCAACTTTTGGCGGAGGCCCAGGATTTTTTGAGGCCGCGACGACGGCGACTTCTGCATCGGGGTGCGGAGCGACGATTTACTGTTGGAGGCCCATTTTCGTCGCAGTTTAGTCTGGGAGGTCTACCGAGCTACCCCGACGTTATTTTTGGACGATTTCCGAGGTGACGGTTTCATAAGAGGTAAATCTACAATTTCCATGTTGGACACTTTTTCTGGAACTGAGCTTTTCTAGGGGTTCTGGGTACATTTTTAACCCCCTTTGCGACTGTTGGTTGAATTGGACAGCGCCTACTTGTCGGATTTTTATCTCCTCATCCGGACATCGGAATTCGACGTTTCAGGACTCTATCGACATCTACTCTTCGCGAGGATCGCTGTCATATTTTTATTGGATTTTTTGGAGGAGGTTTTTCAGGTGAAAATTTCGTGTTATTGGGACTGTTCACCACAGATTTTGGGAACTTGGATTTGTGTGGATTAAAGTGTAATTTTGGTGTATGTTTTGTACCCAGGAGGTTGTGAGCACTTCTACCGTGTTGTTGGCTTGGTGGGTTTTGTGATTTGGCTGTTTTGGACTTTCTCAACTGTACGATTCCGGACAGTTAACACTTTCAGGTGGGTGACCTTGCTTCCAAGAACTCTGGACTGTGTACTAATTCTATGTATGTAGGATCATGCATGTTAGAAATTGGAGTAAATAGCATGTGTAAAACTGTATGTTAGTATCTTGTATATCTGTTGTTGAATCTTTTGATTCCTACTTTATGTTAAGTAGTGAAATCTTGGAACTTGACCTAGCACCCCTGTCATATGCATCATGTTCAGCCAGTCTGTAGAAAACTCTAACTTGGGCTAGGTTTTTATTGCTCTAGACATTCCACACCACTATACTTCATTTCACTCTGGACTTAGCTTTTCCTCGCCCGGGATGTGGGCCGAGAGGTCAGGTGGTCGTGGGATGCATTTGCACTCGTGTCTAGGGACCGAGTGGAGTTGATAGCAGTCTGTAGATCTGGGTTCTTGGGAGTTGTCAGTGTGACTGTGAGTCTCAGCTGTGTAGATTCCAGCCAGTGAGTGAGACAGTGTTTTTGGTTGGTTAGCCGATCTGGTTGATCGAGGATTTGGATCATAGCCTGCATGAGCCACATTGAGCTTACAGAGATACTTTACTGAGATACTTGATATGTGTTACTTTGACTCGAGCGGGTCGTTCCCCTCGAGTGCCACTCCGGAGTAGGCGAGACCGGGTTGTTGTACCGGCGTGAGATCGAGCTTTTCTATCGCGACTGGTTGTTGCATTTGTCCCTCTGGCTGTGCTTGTGTTGGCAGCCATGGACGTCCTACGTAAGTCCGCTCCTTCGGGACGTAACGGCAGTAGGTTGGCGCAGGTTTGACTGGACCCGATGAGGCAGTCAGTTTAGATTGGGTGATCAGGGATGAGAGTTAGTTGTGGCATCATGTTCTTTCTGTTCCACTCTTTGAGCATCTAGTTAGAGGCATAGTAGCTGTAGAGTTACTTTTCCCAGCTTTCCTTACAGCACTGCATATGTTACTTTATGCCTCTGGTAGACTTGGTGGGCAGACCGTCGTGCTTGTTGGCGGCACCCACTGAGAACTACTGTGGGATGTAGTTCTCACACCCGTCGTGGTGTCTTCTCCCTAGGGACTTCTGCTCCGGTTCCTGCTGCTCCAGTTGCTGACCCAGCTCCTTCAGACCGAGGTAAGGGAGCCGCGAGATAGTTCCCTTCCTGTCGTCATCAGTGTGAGAGTAGATGTACCCCTGTACTATTTTGGAGTGTGTCATGTCGAGTGACTTTTGTGGTGAGGTATCGAGTTGTACCTTTCTTTTCTGCTTTTCTGAGAGACTCTTGTATTCTGGTGAGGTTGGTCTGTATATTTGTGAGTTGTAGTTATACTTTATGTCTTTTATTTCAGCTTTTACTATTTCAGCTCTGATATCTGCTAGTGTAGATGTGTCTTTGCAGGTTAGTCGCTACACCTATACGGGGCTTCCCGTATGGGCGGCGGATCTGTTGGCGAGCCGGGGCGCAGTATCGACCCCGTGGCGTGACAGCAAGTTTGCCCCAGAATGCAAATGGAGTCTTCGTGCTAGCATTCCTAACAAAGACTACTTTAAGATTAAGACCTTAACAGGCCCTCATACTTGTGTAAATGCCTTAATTGATCGTGACCATAGACAATTAGATTCTATTGTAGTCGCGCATCATATAGTAGGAATGGTAAGAAAGCCGCTTAACTTGAGTCCAGCCGCAATTATTGAGAATATAAAATCTTCTTATAATTATGAGATATCTTATAAGAAGCCATGGCTTGCAAAAAGAAAAGCAATTGAACTACTTTTTGGAGGGTGGAAAGAATCATACGATGCACTACCACTATTTATGGCGGCATTGCAAGAATCTAATCCAGGAACAGTTGTTAAGTGGGTTACAGGACCAAGCACCGAGCCAGGGAAGGAAGTATTTAAACGTGTTTTTTGGGCATTTGGTGCATCAATTGAAGGTTTTAAGTATTGTAGACCGGCGATTAGTATAGACGGCACATTTTTATATGGAAAATATAAAGGCACAATGCTTATTGCTGTTGCTCATGACGCTAACGACCAATTATTTCCGCTTGCTTTTGCAGTTGTTGAGGGTGAAAATAATAGCAGTTGGGAATGGTTTATGGCTTGTATTAGAGAGTACATTACCGATCGTCATGAATTATGTGTTATTTCTGATCGTCATGCAGGTATACTGAAAACAATGAACAATCAATACTGCGGTTAGGTAGAGCCATTTGCTTATCACCGTTTCTGTATGAGACACTTTGCCACTAATTTTTTTAGCCATTTTTGTGACAAATCATTGATGAACAAACTTAAAACAATCGCTACACAAAGACAGATCCGAAAATTTGATAAGTCTCTAAAGGAGCTGATACAAGTAAGACCAGATGCTGAAGAGTGGATTAATAGACAACCTCGTGACAAGTGGGCGCTTGCATATGATGGAGGTCGTCGGTATGGTATGATGACCACAAACTTATCTGAAATTTTTAATAATGTTCTTAAAGGAGTTCGTGGTTTACCAATAACAGCAATCGTTGAACTCACTTTCTATCGTGTGAATAACTATTTTATCGAAAGACGAAAAGTTGCAGAATGACTTACTGGAGAAGGGCAAAAGTGGAGTCCGAAAATTCAAAATATTCTTGATGAAAAGCGAGAAAAAGCGAATGGCCATATACCAACAATGTTCCATCATAAACCTGGAGTATATCAAATTCAAACCAAAACTGTTTACATATGCGGGCGTCGAAAAGGAGGAAAGACTCAAATTGTAGACTTAGGGAATCGGAGTTGTTCATGCCAGAAGTTACAAATTTATCATTATCCTTGTTCTCATATTTTGGCAGCTTGTTCTGCATGTGCAATAGACTACCAATCCTTTGTTGATAAATATTATTCTGTTGAGGCACTGACCATGACTTGGCACCCTAGATTTAATCCCATACCAGATAAGGATTATTGGCAACCATATTCTGGTTCTATTTTGATTCCAGATGAGTCTATGCAGAGGTCAAAGAAGGGTCATCCAAAATCAACCCGCATTCGTAATGATATGGACATAAGAGAGAAAAAAGCAGATTATATGTGGAATCTGCAAACAGAAAGGACATAATAGGCGAAAATGCCCCAACCGAGATCAATCAGGTGATATCAAATATTACCATATTACTTTATATATTGTTTGAAAATATAGTTCATAATATTTTTTTTTTAATATAGGTACTTCACAATAATATGATATGCTTTTTCATCGGGAGCGAGATATGGTATAGAAGATTATAAATATCGAGCAGGAAGAATTAAGGCATCAAGTTGGAAGAATTAAGGCATCAAGTTGGAAGAATTAAGAATGATTTAAATTAAGTAATTGTAATGTTATTTTATGTATGAACAATTAATATTTTTGTATGACTGAATTATTTATTTTCAATGTCTACTAAATATTTAGTTTTTTATGTGCTTATCTTTATTTTTTGTGTGCTTATCGTTATTATTTGTTTTTTGTGTGAATATTTAGTTTTTTGTGTGCTTATCTTTATTATTTAGTTTTTAATATATCTTTATTATTTTTAATATATATTTATGTTATTTTAATTTTTAATATATATTTATGTTATTTTAATATATCTTTATCATTAGTGATAATGTGATATGTGATTAATCATTATTATTATTATTATTATTATTATTATTATTATTAATTGTTAACTAAAATTATTATTATTTTTTGAGTGTGCAGTTCTATCATATATTTAATAATATTAATTATTTAGTTAAATTAATAATAATAATAATAATAAATAATTTAAATTAATAATATTATTTTTACTAATTATTATTAAATATTATCTATAATTATTTGATTTTATATAGTAAAATTAAATACTAATAATAATAATAATTTAATAATTTTATTATTAAATATTAAATATTATTATTATAAAAAGTTAATTATTATTTTTATGTTATTGGTAGGTAGAAGAGAGAGAGAGGCACAGATGGAGAGAGAGAGAGAGAGAGAGAGACTTTTTATTATTATTTTTATATTATTGGTAGGTAGAAAAGAGAGAGAGGGGCACGGATGGATGGAGAGAGAGAGAGAGAGAGAGAGAGAGGGAGGGGAGGGGGGGGAGGGGGCCGGAGAGAGAGAGAGAAAGTTGTGTGCAGAGGAGAGAGAAAAAAATAATATTTTTTTTCTTAATTAAAGTGTAAATACTCTTAATTATTATTTTTTCTCTAATCTATAGAAATGATGTTATTTTTTTGGGTTAATTGTATATGGCTCCCTATAAACATATCGAATAGCAGATATATTCCTATAAAGTTTAATTTTTCATATTTAATCCTTCAAAAGTCCAACGTTATTCATATATATCCCTCCGGTTTATTATCGTTAGTTCACTGTTTAGTTTTTAACAGATTATATGTGAAATGATAGTTTTTCTTTTTTAAAAATGTCCTCCAGAAATATCTGGAAGGGTAAAAAAATAAATTTACCTCACTAACTAACCAAGATTAAGTATTTAACCTATGGTTAACTAAATTTTTCTAACAGAGATAGACGGTAGGAATATATATGAATAACGTTGGATTTTTGAAGGAATAAATATAAAAGTTAAACTTTATAGAAATATATCTATTATTCGATATATTTACAGAGAGTCATATGCAATTAATCCTATCTTTTTTATTGTTTAGCATTATGTGATATTGCCCTTCGGGCCGGTAGACAGTAATGGATAGTAAGTTATTATGATTATGCCTAGGGCCCTGTGACAGTATTACCATAATCTTTTTTATCATTGCATATGATTACAATCTGCATGCTTTATTAAAGTTGACAATGATACTATACTCGGTTGGAGTAGCTCCCCATGAGTGCCATTCCGGATCGAGGTTGGGCTATGATGTTTTATTATGGTATGCGTCAAACAGTAGCCTGTGCGGAAGCGGACCACTATATGTGGTATGCTAGATGTGACTATTGAGTCGGTCATTATGATTGATTTATACTGTATTATTTTATTCGGTATCTAGTTAATGCATGATATAAGTGATTTATAATTTTCAGTTATATTGTAGAGATATGATAGTGATAGTTATATTCAACAGTTACTTATGTTATTACCTCTTCTTTCATACTGCTTAATTTTTTATTATTTTTGTATTTAATGGATCTAGTGGGTAGACTGTCGGTGTCGTCGATTGTACCTATTAGGGACTATTGATTATAAATCTCGTACTCTCTGTTGTTGATATTTTTTTTTTAGAGCCTCTAGTACCAGTGGCTGATCGAGATAAGGAAATCGCAGATAGTTAGCATTTCCTACCTTTCTTGTGCCTGTGTAGATAAACCACCTGTCAGTGTATATAGTAGTTTGTACTGTGTTTTGGGGTTTGATGAAGATGCTGTATTATTTTGAGGATTGATACTGAGAGCGTAAATACTCTTTTTAATAAATAGAATTTTGGTTTTTTCTTTTTTTTTCTTTTTTTTTTTTGGAGAGAGTGAAGATAGCAAATTATCTTTTCGTTTACTTTTTTTTTAAAAAAAAATAAACATAGCTAAAAATACGAACCAACTAAGTTTCGAATTTAAGATCTCGAGTATTAATCATCAAGCAATATTTTAAAAACTAGGTCGAATTGGTCGATTCGACTGATTCGACTGTGACCCGGTTCATAAAGCGATTCAATTCAATATTTTGAATTGAATAAATAAAATATCTATTTTGAACCGTTTGAACTAATGGTCCAACCAGCGAATCGTTGAATTGGGTCATAGTTTGAACAAACCAGCTGAATTTTTTAAGTTTTTGTTTTTTCTTCATTGGTATAATTTTTAATTTTATTCATGATTAATTTTTGCTAATTTTATTTTTTATTATGGAAAATGAAACTTGAAAACTCGTAGTTAATTACTTAATTTAGTTTAAAAATTAAAAATACTTATATAATACTAGAAAAATAATAAATAAATATATATTATTATATATAATAAAATTTAAAAAATAATTAAATATTTATGATGATATGCTGTCTCATTGGTTTGGATCATTAGTTGAAACAGTGACCTGATTCAGTAACAATTTCGGGTCACTGTTTGACATGATATTTAATACTCTACCATCAAGTACTTCTTAGCCTACTAGATATGGTAGGTAATAAATAAAATAAATTTTTTTTTTTTTAAATGGCCAAAATTTGTATTTTTGAAAATAGCTTTACAAAATTTATATTTATAAAAATAATTTTATGGTTGCCAACTATGCGCCATGCCGCCACGTGGGCGGGGGAGCCCGACGTGTCACAAGTTGAACACGAGAATTCAATTCCCGTGTTTAAATACGAAAATTCAATTTCCGTGTTCTTATCTGGAACGCGGATGACTGGGCGACGGAAAAGGGAGGGTGAAGAACGACCGGAGCCACGCGCCCTTCGTGGCGGCGTACCGAGAGGTGAGGATCGACGGCTGCGAGTGGGGCTCCGACAGCGACTGGGACGACGGCGAGGTGCGGCGCTGCAGCGAGAGCGGGTCGGGAAAGGAAGGGAGTTACTGGTGGAAGGAAAAGGCCATGGAGGAGCTCACCCTGGGCCTGTGCCCACCACCTCGTCTACGACTACTGCGCCGACCCGGCCCGCTTCCCCGTCAACCCGCCCGAGTGCACCAGACGCTGATTGATCGTTAACTGGGTCTCAATATTCGTAATTAAATACGGAAATTCAATTCTCGTGTTCAACTTGTGACATGTCCGGCTTCCCCGCCCAGGTGGCGGCATAAAATTATTTTTACAAATACAAAATTTGTAGGATTATTTCTGAAAATACAAATTTTCAGAAGGTCATTTTCAAAAAAAATTCCAAAACAAAAGTTTGTATAGTATTTTGATATGCAGGCAACTTATGAATATATTATTAATTTTTTTTTATTTTTAAAATAAAGCAACTTTTTTTTTGATTATTCTATATTATTTTTTTGATTATTTTTAAAATAAACTTAACTGAAAATGTGAAGTAACTAAATTTTGAACTCATAATCTCAGATATCAACCATCAAACCCTTTGTCACTTGCACTAAGAACGGTTGATGCAATTTATGAATGTTGAATACATAATCTGCATATTTGCAAGTTTTTCTTAAATCTCTGACTTTGGTTTTTTTTGTCCTGCTATCTCATCTACTAATATTGGGAATAAAAGCTATTGCATCCTTTCCGATCTTCAGTGCAAAAAAGGAAAAAAAAAAAAAAAAGTTTGTTGCCATTAGTTTTCTGCTTCTCTATTCGTGAACTAACTCTTGTAGAAGCACTTTCATAGCAGATTTCGTTACTTATAGTTTGCAGTAAGTAAAAGTCAGGGTAGCCATTAGAAGCAGTTGCATAGTTGGACTCAAAAAAAAAAAAAAAAAAAAAAGTAAAAACAGATGACTACTTCTGGTTAATAAAGAAATAGAGAGAGATGTTAAATATAAAATATATAAATATTATTTTTTAGTAGTATTAGTTTTTGAAGTACAACGATTATTTTATATAATTTTTTATGGTGTAAGAGCAGGAGATACTGAGTTCGAGCCACGTCAGGCTCCTGGCGTTAGTTAATTTTCTTCTATTTAATTAAACAGCTTAAGCTTTTGAAGTATGAGAGTTATTTCATATAATTTCACAAGACAAACCCCCAACTTCTTGTTGAAGGAAATCATATTTAAATTCGTTTACATTTACAAAAGATAGATCTAGAAAATAAGATCATCATCAAAACCATTATTAAACAAACTTAGATCTAGAGGCCTGAAAATTGAGCTCAAGATCTCTTCTACATGATCACATAAAGAAAATAAGATCATCATCAAAACCATTATTAAACAAACTAGATCTAGAGTACTGAAAATTGAGTTCAAGATCTCTACATGATCACATAAAGAAGAAGCGATCCGACTCTTGATCCTTCATATTTTTCTGAAGCTTGGATCTCGCCACCATCTGAACAAATTTGAGCTACCAGAAAGTTCCTTTTTTATTATGTCAAGATAGTAGTTATGCATTATACCATTCAACAATTTTATATTATGTAGTGTAAGCACTAGAGAAATGCAAACATATACAATCTATCAACAGCCATCTAGTTGCCAGCACATATATAATCTTTACACGAAGTTTAAAGCACCATTACTAGGGCTTGAGGTCTTGAATTTAACTCAAAAGCGAGCTTCCTTCCTTGATGAGCACGAACACGCTGTTACCATCACCCCTTGAGATTCTGAGTTCATCGTCGAGGTAGGTAGTGAGCAACCAGGACTGGGCATTATTATTGCTGATCGGAAACTTTAGTGGCGGTTGCCCGGAGATGGTCTTTGCGACGGAGGTTGCTGCATCTTGGATCGAGGTGAATATGCCCTTGAAAGGAGAGAGGTCGATGTTCTGTCCAAGGAATTCTACCTTGTCAGGTATGACGATGGAGTCGGTCAGCTGCGGAGTGCCAACGATGCCTTCCTCGAATTTGATCTGGATACATTGAGAATGCGTGATTTGATGCTTGACATAACTATGAAAATTTTCTAAGTAAAATGCATTTTAATTTGATTATATACTAAAAAAAGGTTTTTCAAAATGGCCTACAATATGAGAAACATAAGTTAGCATAATAACAGTCTGTTTTTCTCAACGACGCTGAGAAAATGAGTGATTTCTTCATCAAATAGAAGTATGCGTACGACAACTTCCATATAGGCAGGTAAACTGCGTAGAAGTTTCATTAAGCTATTCTAGTACAGAGAAACTGCAAGGTTAAACAATAATTTAATGTGAACTTTGACATGTTTTTTTTCTGGAATGTCATTAAAGATTATTCAACAATCATAGATGATAGATCTTCTAAGTTCTCATGAAAAAATTTCTCAATAGCCGCTTAGTACAATATTTCTATTACTCTGTTGTGTGCGGAAGCACTACATTTTGCCAAAAATAGAGGCTGTTCATATGGTATCAGCTTCGTTTCCCGCTTCTAACAGACGAAACAAAAAGAATACGACATTTTGTGAGAGAATCTTGTATGCGACTTCTATAGACTGGTCCTTCTGTCTACTAGTAAGTAATATATACTCAAAGCAGAGAGTATTTGACTGCATATGCGATTACTATAGACTAGTCCTTCTATATATAACTATATTATAATCAAAGCAGAGAGCATTAGAATATAAATGTCAAAGTGCTACATAACTAGTAGCAGCACATCTACAAGAGGAGTATCCGGAGAAACCACCTCAACATCTTAGAAGCAATCTACATGACGATATGTGTTAAGCAAGAAAGGTGAACGAATGTATAGACTTACAATATAAAACCGTCATCACGATCATCTTCCATAAACTATATGCAAATCATCAGATGCAACAGCTTTTTCATTTTCATGAGAATCATCACATCGTATTGCAACCTAAAGTGGATATAACAGCACCATAGCTATCGCAAGAGAAAAGGAAACTAATCATAGACAACGGCCTTTCGAAGTAACCACAAAAATGACTGGAACTAATACGACTTATTTGGTCATTTTTAATAAACTCTCACCTGCAGCAGAGTTCATGAGGAACTTCCTCAGCCCTCTTTGCCCTTTCACTTTGCTGCGCTATATTGCTCTCGATACAACCATTTCGCAAGCCTCAGTTGTAGGTGGTTTAAAATTTATCCATCATTCGGTGTGCATCTGAGAATTGTGACGGCGCTACAAGTTACTAGACTTTTCCTAGAGAAAACCGAGCAAGCTATAGCTTCAAAATCGTTTCTCCTTGGTATTTAATTTATCAGATTGTATGTTTAAGTTTAAAAACTTTTTCATGTCTTCTGCTTTCTTTGGCTGAAAGAAGCCTAAACCGTATGTATAAGTCGCGAGAGCAATAATGATATTTCTCCAGCATAACGGCCCAAAGCTTGAGAGAACATGTCAGATTCTTGGATCGTATAAGAAGCACAGAGCAAACTTCTCATACACATTGCATACAAGTAAATTCTGCAGGAGTATCCCACATGGTCTCAGCTCCCAAAAGCAATCTTGACTAGTCCATGTACCAAACTTTCTCATCCGCAATGTCTTTTCAGTTAGTTAACTTTTTACGATCAGCAAGACAGGAATCATGTAGTAATGTTCCAACGAAATATAATCTTTCTACCTAAATAGTTATTCGGATAAAAAGTACACGTAATTAGGGATTTAGGGAAAAAAAAAGTACAGGCCCAAGTTTATCGGAAGCTACGACATACCTGGACACGCTTGGGGCTTCGGACTTCAAACTTGGCATTGGTAGAAACAGAGGTCGTGGCAAGAGGCCCAGCGAAGCGCACTGAGTTCTGCACTGTGAAATTCTCTGAATCGATAGTCTGCGAGATCTCCTCCACCTTCACCAACGGCGGCAACCTCCCCGACCCCAACAACGGGAACAGCTGCGAGAATGAGGTGTATCTGCAATTAATCAAACCAAATTCAAATTTAACTGATTCTGATTCATACAAATAAAAAGAAAAACAAGCAGAATCACCAGATTGTGAGCTTTCAGAATCCATTTGACAGAAGTGTGCTTTCTACAATGGAATCCGTGCATAATATGAAATGCTATAAAAATCTAAATAAAAATGATAATTGAAGGGATCTAACCAAGTCCTCTGTATAACATTTGTTCCTAATCTAACTATTAATTTTACAATCACCAGATAAGCTTTTTAAGAACTACTAAATCATTAGCGATTCAAATTGGCATTACTACAGGAACATATTAATTCTTCTGATCAAATGTTATTAACAAATAAACTGTTAAGAGATAAAACTTCACTATAGGGATTCAATCAAATGCCCTTTTCACTTTACTCCAATCTCTACTCCTGCTTCAAAACTACGCGCAGAGATTCACCAACAAATAACAAGCTGAAAAAGAAGTAACAGTTGCAATATTGGCTTCAATAATATGCAAACAAAAAGTTTGCATTAACAAAAATATGTCACCTAAAAAAGAAATCTTTCGCGCGAAAGAGACCACGAAAAGTCTTGACTCCCAAACATAGGCAAGACTATAAAATCAATCTTCGAGAGAGCAGAAAATATGTTACCTATAAAATCGATCTTTGAGAGTGCTTATGACTGAATCTAATACCAAGTTATTCAAAGATCGATTTTATAACTTTTACCTCAGCCACCCAAAATTTAAAAATTTTGATATACTAAAAAAAAAACTTCCAATTCAGTTCAGCCTACCACCTAAATTAAGTCCTAAACGTAAATTTGATTAGTTTTTCTTATAATTGGAAATCAAATATAAAAATTAGGGTTAATTGCATACGGCTCACTGTAAATATATCGAATAGCAAATATATCCCTACAAAGTTTAACTTTTCATATTTATTCCTTCAAAAGTCCAACGTTATTCATATATATTCCTCCGGTTTATTATCGTTAGTTCACGGTTTATTTTTTAACAGATTATATGTGAAATGACAGTTTTATCCCCGAAATATCTAGAAGAGTAAAAGGATAAATTTACTTCACTAACTAACCTAGATTAAGTATTTAACCTATGATTTTTAAGGTAGGGATATATATGAATAACGTTGGACTTTTGAAGGAATAAATATGAAAAGTTGAATTTTATAAAAATATACCTGGTATTCGATATGTTTACAGAAAGCTATGCAATTAACCCTAAAAATTAATAGCTAAAATTCTTCTAAATTCAGGTAAAAATAGAAACTACGAAGATCTATGTTGCATGAACTATATCATTCAAGTGGTCTCAAGATCAAACAAAATTTTTGGTTTCGTACGCGAGTATCCATTTGCCGTTGAGGAGGGGGAGGGCGTCGGTGGGCGCCGGAGTAGGGTTCTTAGCCTCCAGCTGGGTGATGAGCTCCACGATCTCCGCCCGCGTCTCGCTGGTCGCCTTCAGGCCCCTGTCCGTCCCGTACAGCAGCTCCTTCAGCTTCTTCTTCAGCTCGCCGACCTCACTGACCTCCTCCTCCTCCCCACCTTCCTCCGCCACCGCCACCGCCGACTCCTCCGCCGCTTCCTCCTTCCCCCACTCGTCGTCGTCGGCCGCGGCCGCCGCCGCCCGCAGGCGGAAGGGCGCGAGAGGGCGCCTCAGGCGGGAATTCAGGAGGGGGAGGGAGGAGAAGGGCTGCTGGGCGACGACGGGGGCGGCGGAGGATGGCCGGCGGCGGCGTTGCGACGCCGGCACGGCCGGCGGTGATTTTAGTGCCAGGGAGTTCCAAGAGGCGGCTCCGGCGGCCATGTCGGTTGCTTCTTCTTTACTTGCTGTTATTGGTCTCGGATGCAGATCGGATATGCCCAAATTTTAAAGCAACGAACGGGTGTGGATACCGGGTGGACTTAGCGCAAGGTACTGTATCACTAGGGGTGTCAACGAACACGAGCGAGCTTGGTCGGCTCGCGTTTTATAGGCTCACGTTTAATAAACGGATCGCACACGAGCTGATTCGTTTAAATATTAAGCTGAAAAATTCAGTTCGTATACAGCTCGTTTATTAACGAGTCGAACACGAACTGACTCGTACGTGAACAATAAATTTAATTTTTATTTAGACGTCAAGTTTAAAAAAAATTAAAAAATTAAAATTTTAATATATAATTAAAATTTATAGAAAATTAATGATCTAAAATCTAAATAGTAAAATATATATATATATATATATATATATATATATATATATATATATATATATATATATATATATATATATATATATATTCGAGTTGTTATCGAACCGAACACGAGCGAGCTGACCCAGCTCGTGTTCGGCTCGTTTATTAAACGAGCTGAAAAATTCGGTTCGTGTTCGGCTCGTTTACTAAACGAGCGATTCGATCTCGAGCTCATTTCGAGCCGAACACGAGCTGGCTCGCGAACAGCGAACTGGATTGCCACCTCTATGTATCACCAGTCTCTATTATGGAGTTATTATAAGGTGAAAACGTATGGATAATCCTCAACTAATACGTAATTGTTAAAGAGTAATGCGTATGTCCGATCTATCTAATAGGTAAAATTTACAAATAAATTTTTTTATTATTAAATAGTAATTTGTTTAGGATAATTATATATGACTTTATATCTAATAATAAATATATTTTTATAAAACTTAAGTTATTATATTTATTTTTCTAAAAAAATTTTCATCTATAAATATATTTTTTCGTTAATAAAATTTAGATAATTATAAGTTAAAGAACTAACCATAATTAACTAAATAATAAATTGACCTTTTCACTTCTTATGTTACGTGCATAGTTTGTATTCCAATATTTATTCCTATTATAATTTTCATTTTTTTTTTTTTTTAATCCATGACGACGGTAAGATCTACCGCGACGACGATAATACGAGGCTCTCGGCTACAACAAAAGTGAGATACGCCGTATATGCCAAGGCAAAGACGAAAAAAAAAAAAAATATAATATAATTTTTTATAAAAATAAATTTATAAAGATAAAATAATTATTTTACGTTCGTTTCGTTAAAAAAATTAAAGACGAATCGATAAAAGAATATATATATATATATATATATATATATATATATATATATATATATATATATATATATATATATATATATATGAACAAATTATAAAATATATTTGCAAACTGTAATTTTTTTGAATTTGTAGTGATATATATGAAATTAACTTTATTTTCTAACAGTTCGGTCTCAGATCATTGAATGTTTTAAATTTTAAATTTATTTATTTTATATTTATATTGAACGAAGCATATAGTACGCTCGCTTTCTTTCTATATATATATATATATATATATATATATATATATATATATATATATATATATATATATATGTGTGTGTGTGTGTGTATCGATAGTACTAATTAGTTGGTGCTATCAAGTTTTTTCTATCTTTAGATTAATTTTTTTGATTATTTTCATCCGTTAAATTTTATTATTTTTTCAACCACCCATTAAACCCAAGAGGCCCACTATCATCTCAACCACACATTTTTTAATTCAACGGTTAAAAACTTAATAGCACTCATAACTTGGTACTATTAATAATATTTCAGCATATATATATATATATATATATATTGTGAAAAAAATATATGTCTAATAAAATATCACTATTATATTATTTACTTTAAAAATATTTGAAGAATGATTTTTAAAATTCAATGCAAAATTTAACAATAATAAATTTAAATAAGACATGTGAGTCAAGCTGTGCGAAACTAGGGGTGACAATCCAGTTTGCTGTTCGCGAGTCAGATCGTGTACGGCTCGAGATCGAATCGCTCGTTTAGTAAACGAGCCGATCACGAGCCGAATTTTCCAGCTCGTTTAATAAACGAGCCAAACACGAGCTGGGTCAGCTCGCTCGTGTTCGGCTCGATAACAGCTCGAATATATATATATATAGAAAAATGCTACTTGTACACCCGTAAGGGGTGTACATCTCACACCCCCACCCATCTAAGGGTGGGGGTGTGATGAGGGGTCACTTGATGTGACCCGTAAAAACATCGTCACCATTAAAAGGGTGGAGATGTAGGATGTACACCCCGAAGGATGTACACCCCTTCGGGGTGTACATGTAGCAATCCTCATATAGGAAAATGCTACTTGTACACCCCATTTGGGGGTGTACATCGCACACCCCACCCATCCAATGGGTGGGGTGTGGTGAGGGGTCACTTCACAATTTGTGAAGTGACCCTCCCATCCTTAGATGGGTGGGTGTAAGATGTACACCTTTGGGGGTGTACATGTAGCGTTGCTCATATATATATATATATATATATATATATATATATATCCTTTCTATGAATTTGACTTGCGAACACGAGCTGGCTCGCGAACAACAAGTTGGATTTTCATTCTTACTATTATGTGTAAAGTTGAAAAAAAATTAAAAATTAAAAATTTTAATCTAATAATTAAAATTCATAAAAAATTGAATACGGGTGGGTGGCAGCTCGTGTTCGGCTCGTTAATAAATGAATCGAACACGAGCCGAATTTTCCAGCTTGATATTTAAACGAGTCCGAGCCGATCCTAGTTTGCTCGTGTTCGACTCGTTGACATCCCTATGCGAAACACTGTCGTAAATGTAAGATTACTCGTACGAGACTCCGACAATCAATCCTAATGATGCAACGATCATCGTTCACCCCGACGGCACATCTTCAAAAACGGTGCAATTCGAACTACGACGACTTTTAAAGATTCAGCAAAAAATAAAATAATAAAGATCAGATTTAAAGCTTAGAGTAGAAGAAGTAAAAATTAGATAAATCCTAAACCGCTTTCAAGATATATTATATATGATGAGTTTTTAATATGTAACAAAATATTACACGTAGTAAGTTAAGTATGAATTTTCAGATAAAACTCATTTGATATTAGGTCAAAATAAAATTTTAAATCACATTTTAAATATATTTTATATTATATTTATTTAATAAATAAATAAATTATTTTTAGTAATCATATGGAGTGATTCATAGCTAATTCTTAAAGCATATATTATCAAGGAATTTAAGTATGAAAAGTCCTAAGTAGACACCCCAAAGGGGTGTACATCTCACACCCCGACCCATCTAAGGGTGGGGGTATGATGAGGGATCTCTTACATATAGTATTTCTCTTTAAGTATAGAGCTTCTATCTTTTATTTTTTTAATTTATTAAATAATTTTTTTAATAAAATTTAAAAAATTGAATATAAATATATAATAAATAATTTAAAAATTTGTTACTGAAAATAAATATTTTATATTATTATATATCGGTGTATATATATATGTTAGGGGCAATTTCCTATATACCCCTAAAAATTTTTCTGTTTTCAGATTTACCCTTCTTAGAAGGCTACCCTTCTTACGTTCCAACTTCTTTCCAAAATACCCCTGAAGTTAAACTCTGTTAGTGTACCGTTTGGAGCTGCCGTTATCTATGTGAAATTATGATTTTGTCCTTTCAAATATACCCTTCTATCATAACCAACTTTTCTTATGTAACCTTCAGAGCACAATAATAATGCAAAAATTAAATGAAAACATCTGAAATTAAATGAAAACATTTGAAACCCTAAACCCTAAACCCTAAAAAATCCTAAACTCTAAACCCAAAAACCCAAAACCCTAAAACCCAAAACCCTAAATCCTAAAACCTAAATCCTAAACCCTAAACCAATGTTTTGGTAGATAGGGGCAAAATAGGTATATCTGATAGTTTTCAACTCCGATTATTATTTAACTCTAGTTTAACCCTAATTAACTTAACAAAGGGAAACGGTAGGAGTATTTTTAATAACGGTGAAACGCATGAGGGGTATATTGGAAAGAAAAAAAATAAGAGGGGTAAATCAGATATTTCTTCAGATTTCAGGGGTACACAGACAATTATCCCTATATTTTATGATCAATATTTATCGGCACTGCTCGACACACACCATGTACACGACTCGAATCGAGGCGGAATGCGGTGGACGAGTTCTCGAATGGCTGGTTCTCTTTAAAAGCGACCTCGAATAGGGATGTCAACGGATCGGATTCGAGACGGATTTTTAAAAATCCGAACCCGAATCCAAACCCGACTACCAAACCCAAATCCGAACCCGAATCCGACGAATTTTAAAAATTCATATCCAAATCCGAACCCGACCAAAAATCTAAAATCCGAACCCGAGTCCGAATTCGAAAATCCAAATCCGAAATAATTTTTTTTCCTTTTATTTTAAAATATTTTAAAATATATTATATTAAATTTAAAATTTTAAAATATAATATCAAATATATATATATATATATTATATAACGTAAAATCAATTCGGGTTCGGGTTGAATTCGGATTCGGATCGGATATAATCAAAATCTAAATCCGTCGAATTTTTATTTTTTATATTTATATTCGAATTTATATTCATTTAACATCGAATAAATTCATTCCGTTCGAATTCAGATTCGAATAAAATTTTAGATATCCGTATCATTACTATCTGATCTCGAATGGCTGGTTTTCTTTAAAAGCGATCTGAGGTAGCGGGTGTGCGCCGTGGAAAGCGTGATTTTCAGAAAACCAAATTTGATAGGGGGGCGATGGGCGGCTGGCAGCGAGGAGCGTGGGTTTGTGAAGCACGCAGAAGTCGGGCGGAAGATATTTTGAAGGCGACGGGTTCTAGAAATTTCCACGAGCTGCTAGTTTTTTCTTTTTTTTAATAGCTTGCTTGCGAAGGATCGATTTTCATGGTTCACTGTCAGAATAAAAATAAAAAAAATAGAAAGAAATTTTTTTAAAAAAAATATTAGTATTTTTGTAAATAAATATTTAAAATTTTAATTTGGACATAGAATTATTAATTATTCAGCCTTTTGAATTTTTTACTACATATATAATCTTGAGCAATGCTACATGTACACCCCGAAGGGGTGTATATCATACACCTCCACTATTTTAATGGTGGCGATATCTTTTACGGGTCACATCGATTGACCTATCATCACACCCCACCCATTAGATGGGTGGGGTGTGTGATATACACCCCGAAATGGGTGTACAAGTATCATTTCCCTATAATCTTATAGGTACCGTTTGGTAACGGAATAAGGTAATACTAGTTATATCAGGGATAAGTATAAAATACGGAATTAGTGTAAAAAAATGTTTGGAATGGTTTCAGAGAAATTTTTTTTTGTGTTTGGTATGATAATTAGGAATAAGAAAACTAAAGAGTTTTAGTTGGATTAAATGATATTTTTACCTTCAAATTTTATTATGTGATAAAACTTGTAAAATTTTAATTTTTTTTATTTTAATTAATGGATTAAATCTTTACAAAAAATAATATAAAATCAAAATTAAAATCAAATTATATTTTATGAAAATAATATTTAATTTAATATTTTATTTGGTCTATTTTTTAAAAAATATATAAATATTCATCATATTTTTAGAAAAATATTTTTTTTCATGAAAAAAAGTATATATTATTTGTCTGCTATAAATTTCATATTACTTATCTACTAATATATACGATTGGTTAAATAATTTTTTTGCCCTCAAACTTTATTATGTGATATAACTTGTTAAATTCTAATTTCTTTATTTTAATTAATGGATTAAAGCTTTACAAAAAAATAAGATAAAATCAAAATCAAAATCAAAATCAAAATCAAAATCAAAATTAAACTATATTTTATGAAAATAATATTTAATTTAACATTTCATTTGGTCTATTTTTTAAAAAAATATAAATATTCATCATATTTTTAGAAAAATATTTTTTTCATGAAAAAAGGTATATGCTATTTGTGTGCTATAAATTTCATATTACTTCTCTACTAATATATACAATTGGTTAAATGGCCTTTTTGCCCTCAAGCTTTATTATGTAATATAACTTGGTAAATTCTAATTTCTTTATTTTAATTAATGGATTAAAGCATTACAAAAAATTAAGATAAAATCAAAATCAAAATCAAAATCAAACTATATTTTATGAAAATAATATTTAATTTAACATTTCATTTGGTCTATTTTTTAAAAAAAATATAAATATTCATCATATTTTTAGAAAAATATTTTTTTTCATGAAAAAAGGTATATGGTATTTGTCTGCTATAAATTCCATATTACTTCTCTACTAATATATACAATTTAAATTTAATACCCAGTACCGAATGTAACTGACTAACATATTTATATATCTGTCATAAAGACACAACTGATTATAGTAAATATTGTTTAAAAAAAGTAACAATCGCGGGACTAATTTTTATTATTCCACAACTGATCTGTAATATCAGTTCGAATGGCGTCGCCCCGCCGAGAGTCTGATGCACCGGACAATGAAGCACCGGGCAATGAAATACCTCCGTCATCCTCCTCCACAACAGTAGCAGGTGAGTCAAGTGATTCGTTGAAATATCTATCACTACCCTGATTTCTACGAATAAAATTATGTATGACACAGCACGGCATATCAATAAGGCATTGCACCCAAAACGGGAACGGTGTTGCAATATTTAAAATCTTAAATCGCCTTTTCAATATTCCGAATATTTTTTCCACCACATTTCGTAATTGGGCATGACGATGATTATAAAGATCTCGCGGACTACGATGTACCCGACTACGTGCGTTACTATCAAATTGGCTGATATGATAGCGCTCGCCTCTATACGGTACCAGAAATTTGTCGGTGTTTGCGTACCCAGAATCAACCAAGTAAAATTTTCCTGTTAACGACACAATATAACATGAAGTGGTACTGTAATCTTATAAGTATTAAAAATGATAACTATAATATAGTGAATTGTCATCTTTTGTTTTATACCTTCTGGTACTGTGAAACCGTCACTTTCACACGCTCATCCGAGGACTCGCATATCAGCCGTGGTCCTTCCCACCCAGTGCAAACAAAAAGGAATTGATGATCAAAGTTGACCGCAGCCATCACATTTTGTGACGTAAATCCTTTCCGACACCGAAAATGAGCTTGGTTGACAACCACCGGAATATGTGTCCCATCGACCGCACCGATTGCATTCAGCAATGTACATTGAACATTCAATAACTTTCTTTGTAAGTCATCATTGGTAATACTCAATATTAATCGTATATAAAATACAATCATATAAAATTAATACATTACCTTGAAAGGATGCAAATTTATATTATCTGAGATCCGCGGATGAACTTCACTGTTGCTTGTCGGTTGCGTGATGTATTCGTCGTTTAACATAACGATGGCCAGCAGTACCATATTAAAATATCTGCTAATTGTCTCCCCTGAATGTTGGAATGTTTCGGCGAGCACCCTATTCGCTATGCCGTGGCCAATACAAAAAGAAAATATTCCAAGCTGTTCATCAGCTGTGATATTTCTTGAGGTACGTATAAGTCCCTTTCCAACGAGCTTATCTCGTAGAGCAATGAATGTAGTATTCGTCATTCTGAAATACTGGTACCCACGGTCTGGATGACCATTCAATATATCACTAATAAATTGATGCCCACTAAATGGTCGGGTTCGACATGGTTGTCTTGTGATTGAATTAACAGATGTCAGGTAGCCTTGAGCATATAGCATCGCATAGACTTCATCTCAATAATTGTCATCCTCATCTAATATCGTCAGTATATTTGCAACGAGTGCGGATGAAAAAATTATGCGATTATACGAAGCATTCATTATCGCTGCAAAGAGATTGCAGTATTAAAGCAATATGTTGCAGTATACAGACATTGATCATTTCTCTACAAAACTTAATATTAATTCAAACTACTACGAGGAATTTAATAGTACAGCTAACAACATCTAATTGTCTTCTTTATAAATTAATACAATACTACAATAATATAACATACAACATACATAACGACTCTCCAATATAAAACATACTAGTTTTCATCATAAATTAAACCGGCACAAAGTTACTACAATATTACATTTCCATATACTAATATTCAAAATGAAATAAAGCACCACACAGTTACTACAATATTACATTCCCGAATACTAGTTTATGCCTACTAGTTTTCAACATAAAAAGAAATCACCACAAAGTAGCTAAGATATTACATTCCTGAATACTAGTTTTCAGCATAATGGAAAGCACCACAGAGTTACTATAATTTTACATTCCTGGGAAAAACGATCTAAACATGACATTTTCTTTCACTACTTGTCGATCGATCCACATAAGGGCAAGCTCGTCGTTCATCGTCATGAATACTTGCCTATTCTTGTCATCTTTTAAAGCCTCTGCGGCTGCCAATACCCTCTCATTTGTAATTCCGTGTAAAGAGTATACTCGGCCCATACACTCCTCGATCGTCGCGATATTGCCACGATTATTAAGTTCAATTTGGTACATTTGACGGATTAGATCAAGGTTTTGTTTTTCAATTTCCACCATTTCTGCGAAGGTGCCACTTGTGCCTTGATCCTTTTGTCTTCGGCCCCCAGCAGAAGGAACATTCCTACGGTAGCTAGTTGATCGACGTGGAGATCGAGGCCTTTTTCCGGCAGAGCTATGCCCCGATCCACTCCCACTAGCTTCGAAATTTGGGCCCAGAGGAGCAGGACTTGGCGATCGTGATGAATTAAACGACCTTACGTTTTCAGACAACGGTGGTATAAAAGTATCATTCTCACCGGGAGAAGATGAAGATGAACTATCAACGGTTTCGAAAGGTTCCAAAACGGAGGAGAACCCGTATCTACCTATTGCTGTATTTTTTTGAGTAAGGAACTCAATGTCCTTATATTGAGGGAAATGTTTATCCCTACATTTCGTGTAGGCTAGATTATCCTGAAGAAAGACACATCGCTTAGGATAGAATGATCAATTCATATATTTTTTAACTTATAAAGTTAACGCAAATAAAATAAATTTTATCGCAATTACAGCTTGCCAATCTTCATTATCACCAGGGGTAGGGATATTGTTCACATAATCCCATCCCCACCCGCTCTTGTTTGCTAAATAGTTATATAATGCAAAACTTCTCTTCAGCACTTTAAGTCGGTTCTTTATTTGCTCATTCGTTAGGCACATATTAGTTCTAGTATTGTACTCCTTAACAATTCTGTTCCAGGCAAGATTCGTGAAAGAACCATTTATATTGTTTCCGAGTGCGTGCTTCTCTGTTAGCAAACATAATAGGATGATATCCATACTTTCTGTCCAGTTTGGTGTTCGCGACGACGTTTGTACGCGCGAACTGCTTCCACCTTCTGTCTGCACATTTTCATTTTCTGGGTAGTGTTAGGTTTGTTCAATATTTTGACCTGACTTATAAAATCTCTTTCAAGGACGCATCTGATGAAAATATATGTTATTGCTATAGGTCATGCAACATGTGCCGGCAGGTGTTAACAAACTAAAATTTAATGAATTTTCATATGAAATATAAATTGATGCCCTGAGAGGATGTTCTTCAAACTTTGTTTTTGTCAAGAAATAGTATTTTAATTTTAAAAGTTTGCTTAATTAGTTTCCAATTACACATAGGGGTGCAATGGATTATAAATCCTTGCCATCCAACTGATGCATATGGAAACAATCATCATTGCAAAAAGTTTAAAGAACTATCCTTCCTGTCTCATTTTCCGCGGCAACTTGCAATTCCAAATTTAATTACCAATCAAATGGATTAACACTCACTTATAGCAATCATATGAATGAGCAAGCATATTTAGCAATCATATGGAAGTGAGATGAATGGAACGGACTTACATTTGCTGCGTATCACACCGCAAAGATTGAGACAAGTTCAGTCAGGCCGAGGAAGCACACAGAACTGCACGAGAGGGCAGTCGCCGACAGGGCCGGCAAAATCCCTCGACTTAGCCGGAGTCAAGCTCACAGTAGGAAGCAGACGAGCAGAGCAACACTACAGAGGAGCAGAGCACTACTAATGATCGTCAGAGCACACCACACAGATCGACAAAGCCACTCCGCGGGACACCTATTCACACCGTGGAGATCGGGACAAGCACAGTTAGGCCGCACACGCACACAGGGCCTTCAAGCCCTCAATAATGGTGTAGGCAACCTGGAAGCGACGCAGGGAATGGAGGAGCTCAGGTACAAGGAAGCCCTCAACAATGGAGCCACAAAGAAGCGACAAAAGGGAGGAGCGGTGCCTCGAGGAGCGTGCACGAGGAGACGAGAGGGAGTCCTGCCTCGGGAATCGTGCGCTGGTCTTCCGGGGGAGCCGAGAGGGAGCGAGACCTTCAAGCCCTCAACAATGGTGGAGGAAACCTGAAAGCGACGCAGGGGAAGGAGGAGCTCGGGTACAAGGAAGCCCTCAACAATAGTTCCACAAGAAAGCGACGCAGGGGAGGATCGGTGCCTCGGGGAGCGTGCACGGGGAGAGGAGGAGCCTCGGGTACCCAGTGGAGAGGAGAAGCCTCGGGAGAGGAGAAGCTCTCAACAATGGAGAGGAGGAGCTCGGGGGAAGCTAGTGGAGAAAGAGCCGTGCATAAGAAACGAGGCAGGGGAAGGACGAGCTCGGGTACCCAGTGGAGAATAAGCTGTGCCTCGGGTAGCGTGCTAGGGGTAAATTTGGGAAAAAAAATATAGGGGTTTTTTAATGTTGGAACAGTAATTCTTATTTATACCAGAAATATCAGAACAAGCTATTCTTGTAATTCCTGGTGTGTTTGGGGGGATAAGGGGGATATCCCCCTTATCCCCCAAGCAAACCCCGTTCCAAACAAGCCCATAAAATTTTAAAATGTATAAAATGTTCTATTTCTATTTTAAAGTATTAAAAAAAATTGAAGATAGATTCACTCAGTTTTTTTTAATCTTTAATGCTTAATTATCGTAATAACTAGAAAGAATTTTTTTTTGTTTTTTAAGATTTTAAAATATAATATATAATGAATGCGATTACTATACCATCAATAGTAGCAAGCAATAATGTGCGGTTAAAATGATAATGGTCCCTTAAGATTTAGTAGGTTGTTAGTGAAATAATATATACCGCGCGTAGGATACTATTATAATCATAACCGCACATTTTTTCACCAAATAGTCAAAAAATTAATAGTATCAAGTCATTGATTTTATTGATAATATAGTAGCCGGACTCATATACAATATAGGTGATTTGCTCGAGGAGAAAAGCTTGCTAGACTATTTGATAAAGTTTAAAAGGTCTACTTGTAAAAATAAAAAATTTAGACTGTCTATTTGAAATAGTTCCAAACTTCAGAAAGTTTTTTGCATTCTTTTCCAAAAAAATAAAAAAATACTTCTTGTACACTCCAAATACTTCTTATACACTCCAAGTAGGAAGGCGGAGCCAGAAACGCTTGGATTAAGCCGAACTGACGAGCCACGAAGTGGGGGCAGTAGGCTTCAGTGCTCGGCGCCAATTTGGATCGGCTCTTGAGTCCGTTGTGAAAGTCCCGTGGAGCCAGAAACGAATATGTCACGCCCCGGGTGTAAACCGGAACCCGGGCTCGTCTACAGATCCGCCGTGCACACGGTTTTTCCCGCGTACACGAAGCGCCAAGCCTGCTCAGATATAAGAGATAATAATAAAAGAGCAATAAAAACAGAGCTGAACTAAAACTAATACATCTCAGACTGAAGCTGGAAATAAAATACAATACATCTGTAAAAATGATACATCAATCTCTCCCAGCTCACCAAAATAAATACAACCTGCTGGCAAAAGCCAGTCCCAAAAGTAAAGGTACAACCGTCTGAGGAAACATGGGTACATCAACAGTCCAGCTAACCCGCTCATCCTGCCTCGAGATCTATCTACTCAACCGTCATCTCTCCTCGACCCGCCGCTGAAAGCCCAGCAGCACCCGCAGAAGACACTGCAAAACAAGGGAGAAGAAAAAGAGGAAAGAAGAATGGGGGTGAGAACTACTAGTAAACCAGTAGCCTCCCATAGTGGGTAAAACCTCAAACTCTGACACACCCACTAGGTCTACCAGAGGCAAAAAGGAAAAAAGAGTGGTAAGAAAATGAACTGCTGGAAAAGGGAAATCTACTACTACTATGCCTCTAAAATACAGTCCTAGACTGGAATAACCGTATGCAACAATAACCAACCGTCCCAGATGAACCCAATCTGTACCGCCCTCATCATCGGGCAAGTAAGCCGCGCCGATGTGATAGCAAAATTCCTGCTGCCGCCCTCATCATCGGGCAAATAAGCCGCGCCGATGTGATAGCAAAACTGTCCATAACTGTCTGGCCCCGGCCTCCGGAGGGGAACTCGAGGGGAGCGACCCACACGAGGAAAGCATCACCGGGCAATAACCGCGCCGGTGTGATAAGTATCAAAAGCAGGACTGGATCACAACTAAAAAGCCTCAGTGGAACACACCCCTCCACTAAAAGAAACCCCGATCCCCAATCTGATGCATAAGTACACATACGGTCAACCGCCCAATATCCGCGGTTGCCGCAATAACCCCCAATCCAAAAAATCGGGTAAAATAATCCGTATCCGGTCAACCGCCTACTATCCGCGGTAGCCGCAATAAACCACAACCCAAAATCAAACACAACCTGTCACCGACCCTCAGGTCCCCGCTACACTATCCCAAACCCCTGCTCGAACCCGAGCAACCAGACTCAAAGGTCTAAATAAGAAGGAGAAAAGGAAACAAACATGGTTTCTCCTAAGTCAAGTCCCAAAATGATAGTGCAGCAATAAAAAGTGGCCTATCTAGATGACCATACAAGCATGCATATGTCCTCAAGAGCGATAAAAGAAAGTGTGACAAATAGTGGTTCCACATGTGTATCAATTAATAGCTCCGCGTGGATATAACCATCAACATGCTAAAATCATTATTCAACCACACATGTCTATAATCCCTGATCCATGATAAATCACCGAAATGGTACCCGCACATAGATATGTCAAAATGTCTCAACAATTTATCCATTTAATTCACTTTCATAAAATCTATGTGCTAACATGGCATGTTAATTATTACTATTAAAGTATCCTAATAATCCTGTTCCAACATGCTATGTCCACCAAATTAATCTCACCTAAATCATCCACCTATGCATGTACAACAGATCCTCAAGTGGTACTCTCCCACAAGACATTTTATATTATCCCAACATGAAAGTAAATTTCACATGCAAGGTTGAGTGCTAATATTCCATCCATACAAACATGTATAAGTCCCAACCACTATCAGTTATCCACAATAGTATTTTCCATATGATAGGCTCACAATTATATTACCTTAAGCATGCATGTCCAAATAAAGGGATCACTCTAATATTCCTAGTGAGCATGTCAAAATAGAGGTAAACAACAACCACCCACCTAAAGTGCTGACTGTCCAAATCCCACAGCTGAAAATACCAGGTAAATCCAAATCTCCTACTCCAATGGGTCCAGCAATACCCGCAACTCTCCTGGGTACAACACAAGGTCCACAAATACACATAAGTTCCCAAAACTGCTCTTACAACCACATACAAAATCAGTCCCAAAGATGTCCAATTTTAACCTACTGAAAATGCCCAGAAAAATCCAAGAAAAATATCACAGCGATCCTCACGTCGATACCTTCGAAACGAGTGCCTGCACGTCAAAATATGAGTTCGGTAGGTCAAGATATAAATTCGGCAAGGTGGTGCCCTCAAACAGTTTCTACATAAAAAACTGTAGCACTGTACACAGAGAAACAGTGATTTTCACCTCTGATAAAATCTTGGAAAAATCCAAGAAAAATACGAGCGCGTTCCTTGCGATCTGTAGATGAAAAAGTTGTATAAGCTCGTTCCCGTCTGACGCTCGTGCGAAAAGATATGGCCAAAATACCTCGATGCTGTCCCACAAATCCACACAGAAAAGGGTCAAGAAAGAACCTCGGGATCCGTGCCACAGACTCAAAACCGAAATGCGCGATCAACACGAAAGATGAAGCCCTACCAGTTAGGAGTATGCCAGCGCAAGAATCGCTAAAAACGAAGGTCGGGGTAGCCCAGGGGAAATTTTACACCGAACAACGACGAAGAGGAACACTAGAAATGCAACGTAGCACCGCGCCGAAAAATCCAGAACCTCGGGATGCGTGTGCCCAAAAATCCCAAAACTCTACAGGAAGATCAAGGACTTGAGGATGAAAATCTTCCAGGAAGGGAGCTCGGGGAGATCAAGCTTGGGCTGAGAGGAAAAAACCAAAGAAGAGGGCTCGGGCTGCCTATTTATAGGCTGAGGGAAACAATTGGAAAAATTCCCATTGTGTCCCAAGTTCCGGGCGCGCACAGTGCGGCCCGGCCCAGCCCGCCGGTTTCAGGCGCGCACAGTGCGGCCCGGCCCGCCAAGTTTCGGGCGATCACAGTGCCGCCCAGCCCTGCCCATCCCGTCGCACGGGATCGCGCCTCGTCCGACCCGCCTCAGGGCCCGCCAAGTGTCCGCCGAACACGGTACAGCCAAGCAAGTGCCCGCGGAGAGAGCCACGTGCCCCCGCCCGCAGTCAACGCGGTGGGTGGCGCCCGCGAATCAGCGGGCGCCACGTGGCGCTGCCCACGACCGGCCCACCTGCCCGCGTACGGCCACCTGCCCCGACACCTGCCCCGCGCGTTGCGTGGACCGCGCGCACTAAGGCCAGCCAACCACAAGGCGACACGTGGCCAACCCTCGGTCCACCGTGCACCCCGCAAAATTCCGTGGACCGCGCCGCCTAAACCATCCAAACACAAACCGCCACATGGCACCGCCCTGGTGCACGCCCACCGCGTGGACCGCGCACCTGCCCGTGCCCCCACGCGCCTGCCCGCGCCGCTGTGCCGCCTGCACGAGGACGCGCCGCCGCTTCCCGCCGCCGCCGCCGACGCCGGCGATCGCCGGAAACACTGTTCCGGCAGTGAACAGTGAAATTACTGTAGCAAGCTCCGAAAAATACAAGTAAATAGTCCATTTTGACCGTTTTCGCGCGCTGAGTCCAAATCCGGTGTCCGATTGGCCAAATTCCAATCCTAAAATTTGCCGAATGCATCCGGAAAGGTGTTTCTTTCTCCAAACTTCGCGCTGAGCCAAATTTTAATATCCGTTTCACGCAAAACTTCTTCTAAAGATCCGACGGAGTCATCCGATCACCCGCGTGATCCATTTAAGCCCAAAGTCCAACACTTGCATCCAAATTGGCGCACGAACACCGCCGACATGCCACTTAGGCCTCCAGAAGCTGCCGGTCACACTGTAGAAGCCCTGCAAAGATCCGGGTCACCACAGAATACCATACAGCGGAATGATCGACAAGCTCCGGTGGATCTGCTTGATTCCGAATGTATTCGAATCATTCTCTGCACCAAATGGGACCATATTTTTTCGAGCCGAAAGACGCCTAATGGTTGGGACTTCGGCTCTCCTCAGTATAAATTTTTTTGAAGTATCGAACAAAATCTAGGGGATTGCTCGAGAAAAATGGCTCAGGACAGCCAAAGGTTCGACCGTAAAAGTTGACTTGCTGAAGGGCACTCGAAATGAGCGAGGCGCGACAAAGAGCATAGAAATATAACTGGAGACAAAGTTGAAGAAACTAAAGAATGCCGCATCCGGAGCCGATTATAATCCTAATTTTCTTCTTAGGAAGCGGCTTAATGGCTTCAAAGAGCTTTCGGTACAAAAAGGCCAAAAAGTAAGGGCTAAGAGCAAGTTTTGGTCGTTAGCTAACGCGACGACAATAGGGACAAAATCCTGGGTAATTTTTTGAGACCAGATACAAAACAAACTATGGCATAGCCAATACAATAGGATGACTGTGTGCTTTTCCTTTGTCACTGGGTTTGGTCCCTGGCCCATGAACAGTTTATGAAATTTACCATAGGCCAGGTCCGCCTTCAGGTCTAAGGAAGAGTCAAACTTATCTATACCTTCAGCAATGAAAGCCGAGGAGATGATAGCACCATAAGGCGGAAGATCGATAATGACAGCCACGTCTATCAGGATTGGGGTGAAGGTATCCGAAAGGAAGAAAAATGTGTTGGAGCGAGGCGACCATAAACACAAAGCCGATGCCAAAAAAGATGATCGACTTGATAAGCATTGCGTGAGAGTTGGATGGTGTCGAAGATCCCGATCTCCTTCCACAAGTCCTCATAGGCGGCTTGGATCCGGTTAATCCGTTGTAGATAAGTGTCAGGAACCATCGGCCAAGTGCGAAGGCTCCCTCCTGAAGGCATGTTGGTGCCCGCGCGGGGCCGCCGCTGGCGCAGCGTGCGCCCGCGCGGGGCCGCACCGCATGCGGCGCACCGTGCGAGGGTGCACCGCACGCATCGCGCCTCGCGGGGCCGCCGCCGCCGCCGCTCGGTCTCCGCCGTTACTTTTGCGTGTTCGGGACCTCAGTTTTTCGCAGGCAAGTCTAGTCTTACCTTTTGTTTCTGTTGGGGACTTTTAGGTCCGGGAGTCGTTCGAGGGCGCGGGTCGGTTTCAGGTGTTCCGTTCGACGTGATTCGAGGTGGGTACCATCTTCCTGCGTTTTGGAGTGTGGTTTCATATGTAATACGTAAGAGTAAAGTAGATGTGCTAATGAATCTTGACTAACCCCTTTTCGCATGAGTATTCCTATTGCTACTTTCTGTGTGACTGAACGTCGCGGTGCTCTATGTTACACATTGACTTCGGTCATTATGCTCATGGCTGCTTGCACGCACACCAGCGGTTTGGCCACCGCATCGGTGTACTTTTCCGGAGAGGTGGTACGTTGACCCGTGTACCCCACAAGGTGACGTAGTGGGGACCCCTTGCGGTTATTTACGGTGCTGCACAAGTGCCGTGGAGGGGTTAAAAGCAACAAGGTGAGAGCAAGGTGTTTTCTTTTGCCAGAGGTCTTTAGACCATTTGGCAGGTGCTCTGTTTCGGTTTACAGGGGGTTACTGTTGATTCATGAGGGGAAAATGTGGATGCTCTGGTCTTTCGGTTTGCTTTATTCTCAGTATTTATAGCATCTTACTCATGTTGCATTTACCTCTTACTCTTTTTGTCACTGACTTCCCACACTGTGACAGGTTCGGTCAGGGGTGGGATCCGGGACGACAGTGAGGCTGCGACTAGAGAATTTTAGCCTCGTTTAGGGCTGGTGACCTTTCATTTATTTCGCTTTGTTTATTTCGGTGAGTTAGCTTATGTGCGTATGTTACCTTATTGTGGATGATGTGGATGTTGGGATTATTTGATATTCACGTGGATGAACGGGTTTTCTATTACTTGTTGGTATGGCCAATTTTCAAATAATAAAAAAAAAGATTGCGAAAATGTTTTTAAAATTAGGTGTTGAGTGGACACCGTTTTATAAACCCGTGGATTTATCCTTTCAAAATGTGGTGGCCTTATCGGATATGGTGCATGTTATCTTTTTCCTCCTTCTATCTTCTTGACTGGTGTGGTTAAAGTATAAATTGTGATTATGACGCCGTACATATACAAAGGAGACTCTGTCCGTTTGTGGGGTAACTTTGTATGTGTGGCTGGTCTGGGCACGTGCCGGAGGGTGGGAATGTTTTAAAAAAAATAAAAAATAATACACGTTTTTCCGCTTAATTAAACCTCCGGGGCGTGACAGTAACTCTCGGCGTTTTCCTAATACTGGGTGCGGCTTGCCGTTTCGGGTCAGTTGCGAGATTCACGCCCGAATCTCGCATTCCTTCCTTTCAAGATCCTTCATTCTACAGTTCCAAGCAGCTAAAGATTGACCTTGACTTCGCCTTTTTCAGCGTTTGACTGGGCGGTCTTGTATCTGTCTTCGACTGAAAGGCGTTCTTGGATGAGAAGATAATCCTCCTTTTGGATGCTTCTCTTGTCGGCTGACTCTCCTACCGGCTAGCGCCTTCAGCCGATGACTTTCGTCGCGTTTTTTGCGTGACCGAAATCAGTTCGGCCTGGGAAGCAAATCCTTCTTTAGCTGACCCATTCTTCCGTCAGCTGGTGCCGTGCGCCTCGTACTGTACTGCCACGCATCTAGGTCCGGTCTGAAACAAAATGTGGGTTTTTTTTTCTTCGGCTAGATCAACCGAAGGCAGATTCTGACTCTGCCTGCTTCGTCATCTGCTCGGGACAGTTTTATGCCTGGTGGCAGCCGGAGTTGGTCCCGGAAGAGGCATGGTGGCAACCGAAGTTGGTTCTCTTCTTCGGTTGCTCTTCCAATCGATTGATGCTCTTCGCCGATAGCCTATGTCGCGTGCCACTTCCTTACGCGACTCCGATCAGTCTAAATCGAGACACGAGTCCCGTTCCACTGACTCAACCCCTTGCCGGCTGATACCTACATCCGATGTTATGCGCTACGTGTCACTCCATCCCGTGGCAGAAAATTCTAGTCTCAACAGTCGTGAACTGTCCTCGATAAGGGGACAAGTAAGACAAAAAGACGAGATAATGTGGAAGGATAAAAAGAATGATCAGCGATCTTGTCACACGTGCCAATTATTAATTAATGTTTCACTAATTACCCGAATGTTACTTCGGGTCATTGCTGAGCGGGCATTATTGAAGCCGAAAAGATTGACACGTGGCAAAAGATACGACTAGGGTGACCGAGCCGATCGAACCGAATCAAAAGGTGACACGTGGTGCAGAAAATGGTCAAACAAGTCAACCGATCTAGACGAATCACAAGCCGATCAAAGACACCTAGACTTTAACAAAGAATAGGCGGGGATCGGTTGTCCGAGTAAAAGGTTGGTCATCGGCTACATTAGCTAATTGATAATAAAAAATGGAATCGATCCTCGGTTTCATGAGCTGAGTGGGGATGTGGACTGAAACCTAAAATATTTATCTTCTAAAGTAAACATTGCGAAATTATAGGGCGCGAAACCCGCAACCGACACGATTTTGGCCAGAGACACCTAGCGTCACTCACTACCGGGGATCACACTACGATTCGTAATGGCGTGCAATACCCGGGAGTAACGTGGCTGAAAAAGGCGCCACTACCTTTTTGGGGTGAGACGTTTCTGGAGGAAATATGGTCGAATAATACGCCATTATCTATAATGGCGGTTAAGTTTAAGAGGAATTCACACTAGTATAAATAAATGCAATTTCCTCTAAGAAGAGGTTCTGCAATCGTGTAAGCAGTGGCCACAAGCTTTTCAATTTCTTCAATTCCCGTATCTATTGCTTTCCTAGCTTAACTTTACAGCTTTCCTAACATAACCTTACTATTTTTCTATGAATCGTTCTAAAAGTAATTAGCCACCACACCACGCAACCCAATCCACTTCCAAGCCCAATGGCTTGATTCGGCTCGTTAGACCAAGTCATATTTGAAGAATACATTCTGATAATTTGGCTTGCTTGGGCCAAACTTTTTTTGTATTTGATTAAGAAGAGCTCGACTGAGTAGATCCATCCTCAACCTGGTTGCTTGATCTGCAGCACATTTTAAACGGTCAGTTTAGAAGCCGAGTGAAGACCGGACTAGGTTAGTGGTCAACACGAGATTCGGCATCAACAACGGTATTTTCACAAATCTTGTATACTTTAAAAATATATATTGGATCAAGCAGTCACAAAATTCAAAATTACTTTACTTGTCTTAAATATAGGTAACTAACTCTTCAATGTTGAAGAATTCTACTTTGATATGATTTAGTTACGTTATAGTAAAAAGAAATACAATTTGTTGTACCTTGAAAAAATATATAGATATATTTTTCAGGTAAAAATTTATTATGTTTATACAAAATTTTGATTTTCATTACATATGATTGAATAGTTCAGTCTAATATTTATTTATATAATTTATTATTTATTTTTTGATTACATAGATAAAAAAAAAATAATATGGAGATTGAATGCGAAAGAGAAGACATGTGAGGTTGGAACAAAAATACAAATATAAATAAAAATTCGTTACAATGTTAGATATATTAACTCATGAATCATTTTTCTTAATATTATTGTGACGCCCCCAATAGTCCCACATCGGATGTGGATGGATTTGTGATTGGGTTTATATGAGACTTGGACACTAGTAATAATAACTGGGCTTAAGCATTTTGGGCTGTGATTTGGGCCCAACAAGTTATTATTGCTAGTGGGCCGGGTCGTTACATTTGGTATCAGAGCCAATAACCAGCCGGAAGTGTGCGGCGAGTCTCGGCTGAGTCTGGGTCTAGATGACAGGACTAGCGAGACGAGACTCACATCGCCTGGTGATCTTGGGCTTGTGTGTGTGTGTTTGGGCTGACGAGGACGTCAGGCCTAAACGGGGGGAGTCTGTGACGCCCCCAATAGTCCCACATCGGATGTGGATGGATTTGTGATTGGGTTTATATGAGACTTGGACACTAGTAATAATAACTGGGCTTAAGCATTTTGGGCTGTGATTTGGGCCCAACAAGTTATTATTGCTAGTGGGCCGGGTCGTTACAATTATAATATTATATTTCATACATTTATTTTACATGTTGAACTATTAGACATATTTTTATATCAAATTCTAGATAATATTTTATAAAAATTAAACTATAGATTGCATGATATTAAAAATATCGAGTGGCTCGTTTAGAGCTTGATGTCACGGACCTAAGCGAAATTGCTTGTCTAGCCCGTGCGTCGCTCGCCTTCCTTCGCGAAGTGAGCAAGCCTTCACCGTCTCTTGAGAACTTGGACCTACTCGCCCAAAGTTGGATCGCAAGAGAGAGAGTTTGAAGAAGAGTGGTTGTATTTCTAGAGTTAGAAGATTACAACTGTTTCTTGCTTACTAAAGGGGGTGGAGGTCACAACCTTATATAGACCTCACTACCTAAAGAAAAGATGCTAAGCATAAGTCTTGATGTCTCCAGAAGCTTCTAGAGCGGAAGTCTCCGGAAGGTTCTAGAGGGTAGCTTCTAGATTATTCTAGTAAAACCTCTCGAGGCTTTCCCCTTTGGAGTTTGGTAGTTTTGCAAAGGAGAAACTCGCGCAAAAAGTTTAGGCCCTGACAACCTCCCCCACCTAATGCGCAGACGCCCTCGCTGCGCGCTGGCGTTGGAATTCTTCAATCATGGTTGAGTATTTCCAGAAAGTGTCAGCCTTCTCCCAGCTTGCTTCGCCATGTGGGAGATTCTTCCACTTGACCAAGTATTCGACACCCGGCGGGACACCGCGACGACGGATGGTGCGCGTGTCCAGCAGGGTCTCGACATCCTTGTCAATGGCTGTGGTCATGGTGGCGAGAGCGCGTCGCGACACGCTCCTGGTGGGATCCTCGGAGTCGCCATGGAAGGGCCGAAGGCTGCTTGCATGAAAGACTGGATGGATCCGCAGATTTGCTGGTAGCTGTAGTTTGTAGGCCGCCTTGCCTGCTCGCTTCACCACAGTGAACGGACCCTCGTACTTCCGTATCAAGCCACGGTGAATCTTGCGGAATGCCTTAAATTGTTGTGGCTGCAGCTTGACCAAGACTTGGTCTCCCTCAGCGAACTCCAAGGGTCGCCGCTTTACATCGGCCCACTTTTTCATCCGATGTGCCGCTTTCTCCAAGCAAGCCCTCGCGATGTCTCCCTTTTCCTTGAGATGCGAGGTGAAATGAAGAGCCATAGGGCTGCGGCCCAGCTCGCCCGCAGCAGCAGAGTGGGGAGCGAGCGGCTGTCTTCCCGTTGCAAGCTCGAACGGGCTGTGGTTTGTAGATTCGCTCCTCCGCAAATTGTAGGAGAATTGGGCCACATCCAGATGATGTACCCAGTCCTTCTGGCTAGCACTCACATAGTGCCTCAAGTATTCCTCTAGCAAGGCATTCACCCGCTCCGTCTGGCCGTCCGTCTGCGGATGGAAGCTTGCAGAGAAGAGCAATTCTGACCCCAAGATCCGGAACACCTCTGTCCAGAACTTGCCAGTGAACCTTGGGTCGCGATCGCTCACAATGCTCTCAGGAATCCCCCAAAGCTTTACCACATTGCTGACGAAGAGCCGCGCTGCTTCCTCCGCCGTGCAATCCGCTGGTGCCGCTATGAAGGTTCCGTATTTGGAGAATCGGTCCACCACCACAAGAATTGATCCCAATGCCCCCACCTTGGGTAATGCAGAGATGAAGTCCATCGAGACGCTCTCCCATGGACGCGTTGGCGTTGGTAGTGGCTCGAGGAGGCCTCCAGGCTTTTGGCGCTCCACCTTGTCTTGTTGGCACACAAGACAAGTCCGCACATATGCCTCCACATCGTCCCGCATGTGAGGCCAATAGTATGCGGCTTCTAGCAATGCCAAAGTTCGCTTTTGCCCCGGATGTCCGGCCCACTTAGAGTCGTGGCACTCCTTGATGAGCTCTCGACGAAGATTGGCCCACTTCGGCACATAGACGCGACGCCCCTTTGTTAGGAGAAGGCCGTCGCTAACCCAGAATCGCTGCGCCTTGCCCTCCTCGACGAGTCGCACGAGTCCTTGAGCCACAGGGTCCTCGCAAGTCCCTTCGCGGATTCGCTCCCTGATCGCTCCATGGAGCTGGCACACCGCCGCTAACTCCGCTTTGCGGCTAAGTGCATCAGCCACATGGTTCTCCCTTCCGGGTTTGTATTGAAGCTCCATGTCGAACTCCGCTAGGAAGTCCTGCCATCTGGCTTGCTTCGGTGACAGCTTCTTTTGGGTTTGGAAGTAGCTTGTGGCGACGTTGTCCGTCCGCACAACGAACTTGCTTCCGAGGAGATAGTGCCGCCAAGTCCGTAGACAATGCACTATCGCTGTCATCTCCTTTTCTTGAACCGTGTATCGCCGCTCTGTGTCGTTGAGCTTGCGACTCTCAAAAGCGATGGGATGTCCCTCCTGCATGAGAACACCGCCAATAGCGAAGTCTGAAGCGTCAGTGTGTACCTCAAATGGTTGTCGACAGTCCGGAAGTCGCAACACGGGTTCTTCAGTCACCGCCCGCTTCAGGTCCTCGAATGCCTCCGCGCACTGAGGGGTCCAGTCCCACGACTGGTTCTTCTTCAGCAATTCTGTCAAAGGGGCTGCCCGCGCCGAGTAGCCCGCAATGAAACGACGATAATAGTTGACGAGTCCGAGAAAGGATCGCAACTCGGACACCGTCGTGGGCGCCTCCCACTCGTAGATCGCCCGAATCTTCTTTTGGTTCACCTCCCTTCTAGGCGGAAGCTGTTTGGGTAGCTCCTGGGGCATGATGTCCTTGAACTCTCCCAAGACAGCATCAATCTTTGTCGGAAGGTCTTCCTCCTCGAATCCTTCCTCGCTCACCTCGCGGATGCTCGCAAGATAAGTCATCTCCCCACGCTTCACTCCCTTCCGCAGTTGCAGAGCTGAGAGGATAGGGGTTTCTGTTGGTTCGCTGCGGCTAGCCAAAACCATACAAGGGGCGGCCTCCTCCATGATGCTCAAGGCCCCAAGATGTGGCATTGGTACCGCCTTTGACGAGGCTAGAAAGTCGATGCCGAGAATGACTTTGAAGTCGTCGATGGGTGCGGCAGTGAAGTTCGCTGTTCCCCTCCAGGGTCCTACAGTGATCGACACGCCCTTGGCTACTCCTGAGACCGGTTGTGCCTCAGAGTTAACCGCCTTGATCTTGCTCGTGTCCTTCTCGAGCTTGAGACCCAACCGCTTGGCCTCTGTTGCTGCGATGAAGTTGTGGGTTGCTCCCGTGTCCACGAGCGCTCGAGTGGCCCACCCATTGAGGGTCACGTCGACGAACATAAGTTCCTTTTTGAGAGATTTGCCGCCACTCGCTTGCCCCTGCATCGCGCTAACGAGTCGCAGCGCTCCCATCTTTGTCTGTGCCGCTTCCTCGCCCTCCTCGGCTTGGACAGCATTGAAGGCTTTCTTCTTTGGACAGTCACGAGCCCAATGGTCATCTCCGCAGACATAGCAAGACACCTTCTTCTTCTGCGGAGGGCCCTTGTGCTCCTTGCCCTTGTGGTAGTCTTTGTTCTCGCGACGGTCTCCCCCACCTTTGGCCTTGCTCACCTTAGGCGGTTTGCCGCGATTAGACTCCGTCTTCTCGTACTCCGGTAGCTTCTCCGCCATGGCTATGGCAGAGCTTACATCCTTGACGTCTCGTCCCACGAGCTCCTTGTTTGCCCACGGTTGGAGACCGTCGAGGAAGAAGAACAGCCGGTCCTCCTCGGCCATATTGGAGATAGAGAGCATTAGTTTGGAGTACTCCTTCACATACTCCTTCAGGGTTCCCGTATGCTTGAGCCGTCGAAGTTGCCTTCGCGCAAGATACTCGACATGCTCGGGGTAGAATTGTGCCTTGAGCTCGCGCACGAAGTCCTCCCAAGTCTTCAACTCGCATTGGCCCTTCTCGGCCTCCGCCGACCTCCGACGCAACCACAGCATGGCATCGTCAGTCAAGTACATGGAAGCGGTTTGGACTTTGTCTTCTTCGTCCTCCAGCCGCAACGCCTTGAGATAGCGCTCCATGTGCCAAAGAAAGTTGTCAATTTCTTTTTCATCGCGCGTACCTTTGAAGCCCTGGGGTTCGGGGATGCGGATCCTTGGGGTATACTCCCTTGGTGCTTCGCCACCACGAGCCACCGCCCTCTCGAGGATCGTCATTCGCATCTTGAGGTCCTCGACCTCATCGGACCTTGCGACAAGGTCATCCACCAGCGTCTTCCATTCGTCCTCGCGACGAGCAACGTCAGCGCGAAGCTGCTCAAGTTGTTGGCGGAAAGTCCCCATTGCAGCAGCAACACTTTCCTCCATAGTGCGTAGTCCTTCCTCCATAATCTCCATATGTTGGTTTAGGACTAGGTAGTTGTCCTCCAACAAGCCAACACGGTCGTCGAGCGAAACGGACTCCCTCACTTGGGTCCGTGGTTCCTTGCTCTTGCCGCGCTTGGATTGTCGAGGTTGTTCGGCCATGTTGTCGCTGACGGCAGCATCCGATGACGACATGGTTCCCAGCTCCCGAACGTCGCTCTGATACCAACTGTCACGGACCTAAGCGAAATTGCTTGTCTAGCCCGTGCGGCGCTCGCCTTCCTTCGCGAAGTGAGCAAGCCTTCACCGTCTCTTGAGAACTTGGACCTACTCGCCCAAAGTTGGATCGCAAGAGAGAGAGTTTGAAGAAGAGTGGTTGTATTTCTAGAGTTAGAAGATTACAACTGTTTCTTGCTTACTAAAGGAGGTGGAGGTCACAACCTTATATAGACCTCACTACCTAAAGAAAAGATGCTAAGCATAAGTCTTGATGTCTCCAGAAGCTTCTAGAGCGGAAGTCTCCGGAAGGTTCTAGAGGGTAGCTTCTAGATTATTCTAGTAAAACCTCTCGAGGCTTTCCCCTTTGGAGTTTGGTAGTTTTGCAAAGGAGAAACTCGCGCAAAAAGTTTAGGCCCTGACATTGAGCTCTCTCAACTCAAAAATAGACTCGTTCACTCGATTTGAGTTAATTTCAAGCCTAGCTTAAGCTTAAATTTAAGCTCAAAACTAATTTCTATTCAAACTTGAGCTACAACAAACTCCCTTCAGCTCAGCTCGTTTCCACCCCGAGTGAAAAAAAAAAGAAAAGAAAAAGAAAAAGAAAAAGAGAGATAGAAGGGAGAAAGAGAATTAAGTCACTTCAATCTAATTTTTAAAAATTAGCACGGAATCTGTAAAATCTGAGAAAAATCGGCAGATTTAATCAAAAATTCAAAACCCATGAATTTTCTACGAAAAAGGCTAAAATATATTTAAACACTTACTAGAAAAAGATTTCCTTTGTACCATGCTAGACCATTGGGCCAGCATGGGTTACAACTCAGTGCACGACCCTTGACGCCTGTTTTACATCTCCAGGTGGGTCAGACTTAGGGCCTGTTTGGATTCGGTATAGAACCGAAAATAGGAGGGATATCCTTCTTATTCTTCCAAACGCATCAGGAATAAATTGGTATAACTTATTCCGACACAACTAGAATAAGTGAGAATTACTGTTCTCACTCTTCCCAACCACCCTCTTACATTTTTCTTAAATATCCTCTTATGTCTACCAATGCACCATCTCTCACATCATTATTACATAATAAATTTTGAGGACAAAAAGATAATTTACCCTAATTAAAATTTTTTATTCCTCTTATTTATCATTCTCATACTAAATACAAAATCTCTTATTATCGAACCATCTCAAACATTTTTTTACGCTAGTTTCGCATTTTATACTTATCCCTAAAATAGCTAGTTCTGTCTTATCCCATTACCAAACGGCCGAGGCTCATTTTCTCCATCTCTTTTACAACTCGAGGAGTTCCAAGCATTTCGTCGAACAAGTTTCCACTCGACGCAAAAAAAAAAAAAAAAAAAAAAAAAAAAAAAAAAAAAAAAAAAAAAACGTCTCTTTCTAAGGAATCGCAGAGAGAGAGAGAGAGAGAGAGGGGGGGAGGCCGGAACTGCTGTACCGATGGACGTCCTGACGGGGTCCATCGACGTCCGGGACCTGCTGTCTGCCCCCGACCTCGACGACCCCTCCACCCCGCTGTCCGCCCCCGACCTCCGCCTCCTCATCGACCGCCTCCACCTCCGCTCCGTCCACATCCAGCGCGCCGCCCTCCAGTACGCCCTCTCCCACCGCTGCGACCTCGCCTCCGCCCTCTCCCGCTCCTCCCGCGCCGCCGCCGCCTCCGCCTCCGCCGCCTCCGCCCTCTCCGCCGCCCTCTCCGCCCTCTCCTCCCACCCTCCCCTTGACGCCGAGATCCGATCCCTCGCCCGCGAGATCCTCGCCGCGCGTAAAGAGCTCGCGGAGCGGCGCGAGGCGCTCGGGGTCGTGGAGGCGGTGTCGGCGCTGCACGCGCGGCTGCGGGCGGCGCGGGAGGGCATCCGCGCCGGGAGGGTCATCGAGGCGGCGGAGGCAGTGCGGGATTTGAAAGACTGTCTCTCCTCGGTTTGCGAGGAGGGCGGAGGGAGCGCTGGATTGGAGAGAGAGCCTGCGGTTTTCGGGTTCTTGAGAAAAGAGTGGACGGATTGCTTCGATGAGGTTCTTCTTCTTTTTTGAGCACTTTGGTGATCTCCTCATTAGTAATGACTTTGTTGTTTAATTTAGTTGTCGAAATTGTTTCTTTGTAGTTGCAAGCAGTGCTTGCGAAAATTGTGGATAATTCCGTTAAGTTTGAGCCGGAGAAGGGGAGAGTGATTGTAAGTTCTAGGCCGGCTGGTGGTGAGGGGATTCGAGTTGAGCTCGATGTTGCGTTGCGAGCAATGGAGGTGAGAATCCTGAGAATGGTGTGCCTTTTAATTATTGAAACACATTAAACTTTTAGTGAGGTGGAATTTTGATCCAAAGGTCGATAATGACTACCTGCTGCTTCCTGAATTAGTGTTTTACTGCTGTTCTTCAAGGGGCCTGGAATTAACATTGGAATGTTGCAGTGCGCTCTGAATTTCTTCAAACAAAACAATAGGTTTATATCTTCTATGGAACAGCAGTGATTGAATGTGTCAATATTATGTCTAAGCATGATGTTTGTTTTTATTATCTAGTCATCTTTGATTTCATTAGCTCTCATAATGCCATCTTTGATCAATAACTATGCAACATTATTATCACTCCTCCAAAATTCTCAGCTCATGCAAGATTAATTGGAATAATAAAGTCTAGTTACCCTTCTGAAGTGAATTTGATATGTTTCCACTTATTCCTGCACATTGTCGTATGCAGATAGTGGATGTTTTAAACTATGGGATGGCAAAGATAGCAGACTTGATGATAAAGCATTTTATGGTTCTGGCAATAAGTAACAGCTCTGTCACTGTTTCGGTTGAAGTGCTTAATCAGGAAGCCGGTGATGAGCCCGAAGCAATGCTTAACGTAGTTCCTTCATTGGAATCCCAGGTAAATCTTATGCAACCAGAAGATATCTTCTTTTGTACATTTTGTAGGCTATCAGCTGCTGTACAGTTGCCATTTTGATAATACTTGGCGAAAAGGAAGTTGAAAGATGCGCAATGGCTAGGTTTATCGAACATGATCTATCATTACTAGATTCTATCGGAGGGACGACAATATTTGGCTTATGAACTAATTGGAAGACATTCATTCATCATATTGCAGTAATCCTTTTAATATTTAGTTATGCTCATTTTACCAAATTTGACTTTACATGCATGAAACCCCTGGGATACAGTTCCTATGCTAGCATAATATTGTGTCTTGATGAATTCCTTGAGCATTTTACTGCTAAGTTGTGTGCATCTTCTCTTCTGTTTTGTTAATATTCAGATTTGTGAAATTGAATATTTCTCTAAACCTTGATGATACTATATTATGTTTATAATACGTAAATTCTGGTTATTCTTCCCTTTTTTTCAGGACTATCAAGATGGTTCGGCACTTTATTCAAGGCTTATTGAGATTATAAAGTTCATCCGCAAATTCCTTTGCCTGGAAAACAGATCTTTTGTTCGTTGCTTTGGAAAGTTGACTTGGTCAAGAATTTCTGACTTGATTATTACTCACTTTCTATCCAAGGTGTGCTTTGAGGAGCTCTTTTTACCGCCCAAATCTCTTTAATTCTAAACTGCATTCTGATAAAATAATTGCTTGAAGATCCATTGTTTCATGAAGTTTGGTTACACAATTTGTATAGATAATGCATACGTCAATTTTTTTAATTTAAAAGTTTTGTTTGGTTAGGCCTACATGCTTTTGATAATGCTTTTTATCTTTGTTGTGCCCAATGTTATCTAGAACAGGGTACGCTGTGGTATGTGGTATGGGTATGGGAACATGGTTTGCTAGTTTCTTACCAATCACAGTATGAGGGGGGTAAGACTAGTCAGAAGTTTTTTCCGAATATGGTTAAATTAGAACGTCAATACAGATTGACATATATAAAAAACTCAATAACTTACCTTTGTTACTGTTTCTTTCATTAAGGTTGGATTGGATATTCTCTCTTCTAATCATGACCACCTCAACTTTTTTCCATACGAGTACGACTCTTTTACATTATTCTATCAAGTAAAACCAAAGATTTAAGTGCCGTGGCACGGGGTCGTGCCGAAAACTTGCCGGCACGGTGCGTGCCGAGCCGTGCCGATGAGTGCCGGTCACAAAAAATACATGCGTGCCGACACATAATGGCATGAAATATTTAATTTCTTTAGCAACAAAATTTTTTAATTGCTTATTATGTATGTTTATCAAATATTTTGAACTTTATTAAGAAAATTACTTAATAATTTTAAGAAAAAAGGGTTTTGAACTGTGTCATCGGCACGGGAGCTGTATCGTGCCGGTATCTTGTTGGCACAGTACGGCACGGTAGATACGGCCCGTGCCGATGGATACTTAAAACCTTGAGTAAAACACATTTCTTTAAGGTAACTAAACTAAATAGATTTAGGAAAATTGAAGTACTTTTCTACTATTCTGGTTCGCCACTTTTTGTGATCTGGATCGAGAACTCACCACGAATCAATTTGTGCGATTCAGTTAGCTGTTCCGGGGGAAGGAGGGGTGGGGGGGGGGGGGGGGGGGGGGGGTGGGTGCGTGGGGCAGCAACTATGGTTGTGCCATCTTTTATATAGAAGTTTAGGAACTTATGCAGAACGATGAGGTTGTCGGTTATTACTTACAATCCTTGGTCCTATATAGGCAACCAAAATATTTCACCTGCATATCCAACAGGAAACTTAATGCATAATTTTGTTTCTTTTACTTTTTCTTTTTCTTTTTTTACATGGCTTGCTTAATTCTTAGAGTTGATAGGAGTCAAAAATTAAAACTTATTGTTCCCTCCTTGCTATAGTGCTCCCTAAGTTACATGCTTATGTTACCATTTTTAATGATTTAAGACTTCATTGAGTAAGTCTAACTACAGGTTTGATTTTCCTGTTTGTGTGTATCCATTCAGAATGTTTCCTGTGCACATCTGTTATGGGATTGGTCATGTAATATGTGTCTTGTGCTTGCATGAGGCTCCCCAATATAATGCTTGATCTCTCTTTTTTTTTTTTTTTTTTTTTACATATTTGTTAAAACTTTCTAACTATAAATTGATTTAGAGCATACTTTATAGTCACCATTTTCATTGTTATCTTCTACCTTCATATTTTAAACTCAAGCTGACCATCTCTCTTTTGATGAATAGTCACCTTATTTTTGTACAGTCCTAATGTTCTTGTGGTATGCTGGAATTGATTAAAAATTGATCCTGAATGAAGTATCGGTGAGATGTTTTGAGACCCCTTAACTATAAACCATCTTGATAGAAACATCCCAACATTTTTTTGCTTCATTTAACACCTTCTCAATTGTAGGCCTGGCAAATGAGCGAGCCGGCTCTTGTTCGGCTCGCATTCGGTTCGATAGTCAGCTCGCTTGAGCTCGGCTCGAAATTAAATGAGCCGACCTTGAATAGAAAAAAAACTCAAAATTTATTTAAAGCCGAGCTTGAATATTACTGGGCTCGCTCAAATTAGACTTGAAAAGCTCGAATATATATATTAAAAATATTTATAAATATATATAATTATATATAATAATATATATATATATATATATATATATATATATATATATTTAATTATATGTTCATAGAGTTTAGGTTATTGGGCTATATTTGCTGGCCCACAAGACCAAACTAGCAAACCCCTACCCTAATTACTCTCTCTCCCTCTTTTTCACAGAATCACAGTTTCACTTGCCCTAAATTCCTAATCTCTCTCTCTCTCTCTCTCTCTCTCTCTCTCTCTCTCTCTCTCTCTCTCTCTCTCTCTCTTTCTCTCTCACATCCCAAGCAGTAGCCCTAAATTCCTAATTACTCTCTCTCCCTCTCTTTCATAGAATTGGACATTCGTTACAAGGTTACATATATAAACTCATAAATCATTTTTCTTAATATTATAATATTGTATTTTATGCATTTATTTTGTATCTTGAACTATTAGACATACTTTTGTATCAAATTCTAGATAATGTTTTATAAAAATTAAACTATAGATTGGATGATGTTAAGAATTTCAAGCGACTCGTTTAGGGCTCGAGCTCGCTCGACTTGAAGTTAGGCTCGCTCAAGCTCAGCTTGAATTAATTTCAAGCCCTGCTTGAGCCTAAATTTAGGCTCAAAATTAATTTCAAGCCAAATTTGAGCTGAGATAAGCTCCCTTGAGCTCGGCTTGTTTCCAACCCTACTAAACTAATGATTATTTTGATTCCTATCTGTCAAAGTGTCAGTTGAATTGGGCATTCCTTTAAATTTAATGGCTCCTTTAGCTATCAGCTGTGACCTGTTAACAGAATGCTGCAGATCTGTGAGCTGAAAAGTGGATCAAGCCCATTAACTTCAAGGGAATTACCATTAAATTTTGAATTTAACGTAATTCCTAGTCAGCCGAAGGAAATAACTTACGTCAGAAATTTTAGAAGGTTGAATTCAAAACATTCCTCATTGTTGAGGCCTGAGGGTATCTTCATACATTTTTACTAACTGTATTTTTGGGTACATTGCTCTCACAATTATTTTCAGGCCATGGATTTTTATAATATCTTTCAGACTGTAACTTCTAGCATAATGAAACAAAGTAAAATTGCACTTGATGAACGATAAAGCCATATTTATCCTTACAATGACTTGCTAGTCCTCTGTGCTCCATCCTTATGGTTTGCCGATTTGAATAATGTTAGCATGCAGGTAGCATGTGCCATCACCAAATGAACTAGATAAAATCCATAGAAATAAAGCTAAAATATGATGTAGATGCATTGACTATTGATGTAAGCCTTTAAATCTTAAATGTAAAATTGAATTCTGGTCAAACCCAAATTTTGTGGATGACGGTTCGGATGTGCTTCTGGTTGTTTGGTAGACTTGTCAAGATGGACCTATTGAACAATCTGTAAAATTTAGTTTATTCAGTTCTTTGTCCCCCAGCTTCTCAGCTGTTGAGTTGGTTGAGTTACCTGGATGGACTCATCTAGAAAAGTTTAGTTTCGTCTCCACTTCTGTTCATTTGTCCAAACATTTTGAGTTTATATGTTAAATAAGATAAATGATTATCTCAGCCCTAGCGTGGCAAGACTTATAGTAAATGAAAACTAAGCTATAAACTCCTGCATTAGAAAAAATTGATAATCTGCAGACAGTTTTCCCCTAGATTATTTGTGCTCTTTTCTTTTCTTTTCTATATTTTGGTAAACTTTCTCATGCTATTTGCCTCAGCAACATTAACTTGTACTTGAATTCTGTTTTAGATGTTTGACATATAAAAGCATTGACAATGACTTTTTGCGTTACAAAGGTATGAGCATGCATACTAGTCTTTTCATTGTGTTATTTAGAATTTCATTCATGCTTGAGAAAGCAGCTCTCAACATTTGTCTTTCATGTCACTTTGGCAATTTGTTCCTTGATAATTAGGTCATATGCTTTGTGGTCTTGGACTAGCTTATGAATTTGATATAGTGGTGGTTTTAGTTCATTATTCTTATCAGAAACATTTGCATTGTGCATTGCAAAAGTTAAAACCTGTTTTCTTCAGGCTGTTCCTGACATCGCTTCAAAGTTGATTGATTTTGAAGATATTATTAGAAGTACTATTGAATTCGAGACCAAATTGAAGGATATGATGTTTATTTCAACTGATGCAAAGGAAGAAAAGCTGAGCCAATTCGTCCATGATGTCGAGGTTCATTTTGCTTCAAGGAAGAGGAGTGAGATCTTGGCCAAGGCTAGAAATATACTTATACAATATGATTATCCAGATCGTCTGGTGAGTTTAACCGATCAAATTATTATTTTTTCAATTAAAAACTATTAAAAGAATATTAATAATGTCATATTAGAAAAGATCTCAGAGGAAGGTTTAATGCAGGCTTCAAGTGCTGTCGGATATTCTTCTGAGTATGTTGCTGATCTTCTTTTCCAGCCAGAAAGGTGCTATGTATCTAAATCGGCAACTCTACTGATGAAGCTAGTGCATGAAACTCTTCAGGTATGTTGGAGGTCCATAATAAGAGATACGATTGGTCATATATTTCAAGAATTAAAGTACCATGACAAACCACGGGCTGTGCTAATCGTCTCATACCTTGCCAACTATTGGCAAAGTACAACTCACTTGAAAATGAAATAGCTCAAAACCTTTTTTTTTTTTTTTTTTTTTTTGTAATTTTCTTTTGTCAAATGCTTAAATCTGAATGTCTAAAATTATATGCCGAATTTGAAACCATTTTTGAACTACGAATGAAATAATTTTGTGAATATTTGGTATACTAGCAAACACAATGGATAAATCTTTTATTTTCATCCTTTTGAAGCATCATCCGTGCATTTGCTTAACGAATTTGAAAGAAATTACGAGGTAGTTGGGGGGGATTTTGATTTTCCCTAAATTTTAATTCTTACTCTAATGAAATCTTGTACCACTATTAGGAAATTTCGTTGATATTAGCAAGTAATTCTATTAGTAGAGTTCAAATGATACAATAGGAGTGTAGTTAACAACAGTTAGGATATATAATTGCCAAAATAGAACATCACATGCCATAGTATGTTGGTGCAAAGTTTTGCTCTTGAGATATGCAATCTGTGTTGGCATGTTGGCATGATGTAGTGGCGTGCCAACATGTTTACATGGTATAGTGTGGAACCATGCCGTGCTGATTATTGTTCGGATGTTCTTGTGCCTCGGCACTTAAAGCCTTGATATATTTGGTTTGATTTTGTTGAGTTCTCAACTGCCTTCTTGTTTCCAATAGAGCTGTTGAGACATTCTTTTTTTCCTTTGTAACATGAATGTATATGGCTTAGTTTCCCTGGAAATTTATGAATGTTGAGCTTCAATTTTTGTCTGTCATCTGCTAGCGGTGGTTTTTCTTATTCTCACACTGTTAAATTGTTAAAACATTCAGTACAAATATCTTGGACAAGAATGACACTATCTCCTGGTGTGGTTTACAATAAATCATTTCTAGATTCTTTCCATTACTGCACTTTTTCTGTATATTACACACCATTTGCATGAATTGGATCAACACGAATTTCTATTCCTAATAATTTTAATTATAGTATTTGAAACTACTGAAATATTTCTGATTCTATATTGCCGTTGGTAATTATAGTAATATCTCATATTGGCTGCTTCCATCTGCAATACTAAATAGCTAACATGTATCAACTTACTTTTAGCTCATGTCATATCGACTGTGAAAGGACTACCAGTCATAGTCTCATTCCTCTTGTTTGGCTTTAACTTGTCACTGGTTTCCATTTTTACATGATAAAACAAATGTTTCTAATCATGTCTTCTAGTAAGTTCTTTTTGCTGGAATTATATGTTAATGATAATTAAGATATGATTAGTCTTATCAACCAATTATTTGGAGCAATTTATCAGGGCATATCATTTATGTAAAAAGAACTGGCTAGTGTTGTTTCATCTCCCAGCACTTTCTTCTTGCCTGATACATTGAACTCTTTGGTAGTTTTCTTGACCAGTATAATTGTTTGAGTGAATTTCATAGGCTTTCCTTCCCTCAACTCGTTGCTATGCTTTACGGTTGTAAATGTTTAGATTTAATCATTTAACACCCTAACTTGTCTAAGTATTTTAATGTAGTATTTTCGATCTAACCGTATCAGTTGGACTTACCAAAATGCCAATGTGACTGTCTCTGAGTACATTGGGCAATCACATCCATCAACAATCTTTCTTGAGATCAAATAGTGTCCCATACACGATTTGCTTAAATTTTCACTATTTAATTTTGAACGATATCAATTTTGTAGGAAAATAAACATCATTGTCTGGTAGTCAACAAGTGCTATAGGTGACAAACATGTTGGCATTTCTCTTAGGCCCGCTAATGAGGTTCGAGAGAAAGGACTACAGTAAAAACACTTATATATGTTTAGGGACTCAAATGCTTAAATTTAAAGCTCAATAATGAAGTTGAACTTTGCAAGAGTTTAGGGACTACCAGCATTTACTTGTAATTCTTTGATCAATTTCTCGTTGTTCTACTAGGTTGAACCAAACACCTACTTCTCAAATAAGTGTTTCTTTTTCTTTGTATAGCATGGTTGAAGCAACCAAAATTGTTGATATTATGTTTAGATTGGAAGAGTAAAAGTACCTATCAGCCCCCCATTTTTTTTTCAAAAGTTTTTTGCAGCAAATGTCCCCACTAAGTTTTGCGTATATACATCTAACCTACGTACATTGACTTAAAAAATGTTATATAATATTTTTTATTAGATGTTGTTCAACTGTTTTTACAATTTTTCCCAATCTTGGAAAATCTATATACTTTGGTGGGGTGTAAATTATAACGCTGTTCAATTTAGCATTGTGTAGTGTACAGCTGTTCAAGAAGCATTCTAACGAGAAGATGTAAATTATTTCCCAACACAAAAAAGCTGTAGAATGTATAAAGTTACTTGACATTGAGTGCTGAAATGACCAAAATACTTATTCTAGATTCTGTGATGTTGTGTAGAAAGGAGGGGGGAGGAGAGGGGTTGCGTGAAAAGGAGAGAGAGAGAGAGAGAGGGAGAGAGAGAAGAGTGGGAGGAGTGATGAGATAAAATGAGAGGCAAGAGAACTGAGAAAAAGAGAGAGGAAAGAAAGGGAGTATAGGCATGGCTGGAGAAGGTTAGAAAGTGTTAAAATACTGACATTTCTTTTCAGGGGTAGTGGTACTCTTAAAGTATTACAGAAAGTTTGGAGCTTGCCCTAGTTTAAGCTAAATTAATTCCTTGGTGTAGCTAGCTAGAGCTATAAGTATTTTTGGTTGCAGCTAGAAGCACAACATGAAAATTTTCTGAATACTAGAGCTGGTTTCCTGGAAAAGCATCTTTAAGAAGCAGGGCCAAATGGTGCCCCGAGTATCTAGCTACACATTTGAAGCTAAATATCTTAGGTATGAAACTTGCCGTGGATTTATGAAACCTTAATGAGTGAAGAGGCACAAGTGATCTGGATGCCTATTGGCTGATCTGGATGCCTTTATATATGTCAACTATGACACTCTTGTCTGTTCAAACTTTTACTCTGTTGATCACTAAAAGATTTTTTTTTTTTTTTTTTTTTTTTTTTTTTTTTTTGGGTTATGATCTTTTTTGTCTTGTATTGATATTTTATGGTGCCCAAATATTTCTTTCTGACTGTTCTTTTGACTATATTTTTATGTGCTTAAAAATGAATTGTAAAACCAGTGCAGGATGCTTGCTTGTCATCTACTAGAGTGGCGAAGGAGTTCTATCATGCTGCTAGGGATGCTTTACTTTTATACAAAGCTGTAGTGCCTGTTAAGGTTTGAACATATAACTTTTGCTCATTTGAGATCTTTTATAACTCTATAAGTTTCAGGTATCTTGACATATATTATGTGTTATTTACCTGTATATTTTGTACTTTATGTTGGGGCAATTTGTTGTGATTAGTAAATTGTAGAATGCTTTTTGTGTCACTTATTTGCTTAAGTTCTTTATGATATGGTACACTATGATATTGTTCTTTTTCTTGACAGGTTCATGTTCTTAAGTCTTTTTTAGCTATCCCTTGGTTCTCATTTTATTTGACTAACCCATATTGAAAAACCTCATTGCAATTATTTTCCCAGCTTCTTATGATTTGGGCATTGCTTATTTGCAAAAATTTCACGATCTGATTGAGTCTTAGCCTCTTAGGTTAGTTGATTTAGCTATATGTTATCAAATACCCTCTTTAGGAAGCCACTTTGTGGGTTTTTTGTATATTCATGGTATTAAACAGTAACAGTAATAGATAATAGGGTTGGAACATTTTGTTAGTACCTCAAATCTTAGGATTTTTTCTTGGCTCAATATTTTTCTTGAAAACTAATTCTTTATTTCAAAATGAGTTCATAAAAGACTCAAAGTAATATCAATATCTTACTTAAACAACCCACTTATAATATAATATTTATTGCTCTTTGGTCTTGTCTGTACTACTTATGGCCAGAAAATCAAGATTACTCATAGGCCTAGCTCATAGGTTATAGGTGAAACATTTAACAGTACCTGAAGTCTTAGCATATATTTTTGGCCCATATTTTCTTAAAACTTAGTTCTTTATTTTGAAATAATATTGTCCGTTATATTATATTTATTGCTCTTAGGCTTTGTCTGTATTACTTATGGGTAGAAAATCAAGTTTACTCACAGGCCCAGATCATAGGTGATTGGGCGAAACATCTATCAGTACCTAAAGCCTTAGCATATATTTTAACTTAGTTCTTTATTTTGAAGTAATATTGTCCGTTACTCGTAGTAGGTATCATTATCTTGCTTAGATAACACAATAATTATATATTGGTTGTTCTTTGCTCTTGGCTTTCTCTGCACATATGGACAGTTAATCAGGTTTACTGAGAGGCCTGCTTTTCCAGGGTCTACCAAAGAAGGCCCTATGATTCGCAAAATTTAGATCGTTTGAACTTAGCCAATTTTTAGCAATTTTATGAATATTTTCTTTTCCAGTTAGTCCATCTAGTTCATTTGCTAAAATGGAAATTATTCAAGTGCCTTGTAAGTTATAGCATAGCACAAATCACTTGGAACCTTTCCTCCGTTAAGTGGTTAGTTCTGTTAGGCTGCGTTTGGAATCGGGATAGGCTGGAATTGGCTATACCGGGGATAAGGATAAAGTACGGAACTAGAGCTTAAACTCGTTTGGGATGGTTCCAGGGATAAGAGAATTTGTGTTTGGTTTAATAATGAGGAATAGGAGGGATAAAGAGGATAAGATGGGTAAATTACCTTTTTGCCCCCAAGAGTTATTATGTGATAAAAGTTGTTAAAAATTGATTAGTTCGTTTTAATTAATGAATTAATAGTTTAAAAAAATAAAAGTAAAATTATAATCGTAATTAAAATATATTATTTAAAAATAATATATTTAATTTAATATTTAATTTTTTCAACTTAAAATTTAAATTTTAAATATAAAATTTCAACATTTTAATTTGAAGATTTACATTTTTATAATATTAATTTTAAATGATTAATTTTTAACAAAATTTTTTAAAAATTTCGCAAAATTTGTATATTTGCTAAATATTTGTAAATTTTCGCCCACGAGCTTTATTATGTCATCAAAATATTGTAAACTCGTTTTTCTCGTTTTAATTAATGGATTAATAGTTTAAAAAAATATAAGTAAAATTATAATCGTAATTAAAATATATTATTTAAAAATAATACATTTAATTTAATAAATAATTTTTTCAACTTAAATTTTAAATTTAAAAAATAAAATTTCAACATTTTTTCAAATTAAAATTAATGGATTAATGGTTTAAAAAAATGTGATAAAAGTTGTTAAAATCTAATTATTTCGTTTTAATTAATGGATTAATGGTTTAAAAAAATAGAAATAAAATTATAATCATAATTAAATTATATTATTTAAAAATAATATTTAATTTAATATTTTATTTTTTCAAATTAAAATTAAAATTTAAAATATAAAATTTCAACATTTTAATTTTAAGATTTAAAATTTTATAATATTTGTTTTAAATAATAAATTTTATAATATTTATTTTAAATAATAAATTTAAAATTTTATAATATTAATTTGTGATGATGAGAGTGTATTGGGAAGAGAGAAAGGAGGTGGGATGAAGGAAAAGAGAGAGAGGAGAGAGGGATTTGTGATGATGAGAGTGTATTGGGAAGAGAGAAAGGAGGGAAGAGGAGAGAGAGTGAGGAGAGAGTTTTTATTAAAATAATATGTTGGGATGAGATAAAGTAGATAAGAAGGGTAATATGGTAAAAAATTTTATAGTAAAATAATAGGATGAGATTTGTTATACCAGCTATTCTCCTTGTTCTGGGTTAAGCAATACCAGACGGTTCCAGGTGCGTTTGGGAGAATAAGGGGGATATCCCCGCTATTCCCGGTTCCGTTCCAAAAACAAACGGGGCCTTATAGTATAGGACAAATCACTTGTTTGATGGAAGTTTTAGTTTCCGTCAAGTATCAGTTATGTAGAAATCACATGTTACTATACAACTTCTAGCACTCCACATCGATTTCTTTTGCATGATCACTTTCTGCTAAGATAGACATGGTAACAAGCAGCCCCTAAGTGTTGTTGAATTATTTGACTGGTTGACAAATTCTGGCTTATTACAGTTAATACTGAATTTTTGGTTTGGATAATTCAACTGAGATCCACTTTTATTTTGCTACTTCTGCATTGCTGGTTTGAAGGCCATTCAGATCACTGATACTATTACTTAATTTGTTGTTTCTAACATAAAAAATGAAGCTTGGGAAGCAGCTTGATAGTGTCAGCCAGGTGGCTATCAACGTCTACAATGACTTTTTATATTTGTCTCAAGAGATCCTCGGACTTGCTTTTGAGGTATGTGTTATGCATAGTGTTCTGTGTATTTTTCTTGAGTTGTTAGTAAGAGCTCGTTACTCTGTGGAGAAAATACCTATAATCATCATATTTCTTTGATAAATATGTGATTGAATTTGTTGGTAGGTTTCAGCATATAACTGTCCTATATAATTTGCTAGTGAACTTGCATTTTATCTACTTTTATTCCAGTATTTACATTCTTTGCATTGTATAATTACATGTTAGGAGATCTGCTCCTAGACATCCAATTTAGGTGTAACCTTTGTTCAGTTCTTCTGGATCAGCTTTGGAGTTCCCTTTGTTGTATGATCTTAATTTCTCTTCGATACAGGATGTTTCTCATAGGCATGTTAGGCGAAGGTTATTTTGAGTTCTATTGTGTAATTAGGTTTCTGTAGGTTTCTTTAACCTATTCGGGTTTGATTCTGAGTTACATTAGGCTTTTTGGGCACGAATCCGATTTATATAGATGTTTGGGTTTAAGTTGAGCTTTCCTCTTTTATGGTCTATGAACTCAAATCCTAAAATCCTAGAGGATGTGAATTTCATAATTCCATTCGGGTTATATGTTGATAGGAATCCATACTAAACCCATCATGTTTTTGTTGTATTTGTATCCATGACTTGGGTTATATCATATTATCTCTCCATCTTCGTGGTGCCTAGGCTAATTTCTCCATATTTCCTTTATTTTTCTACTGATTTGTTCTTCTTCTCCTGCTGCTACAGTTTCTATTTGCCCTATTGTTCCTGTTCTATCCCTTGAGCTGCTACTTTTCTTGTGCAAGATACATTGAGAATTTTCCTTCGAAGTTTAACACTTTCAAACCAAATTTTGTAGGATCCCAAGTCTCTCCTATATCGGTTTGCCTATCAATCAACTCTCACAACTCCTTAATAATCATGTGGGTTTCACTTTTAGAAGAGTCATTATTGTTGTTAAGGGTCAAATTTTGAAACCCGTCCTTATTTCCATTGTACATAAAACCAACAGTTCCCTACAATGGAAATGGAACATTTTGCCGGGTGGCAGAGTCGCTTGTTTAACTTTCCGTTTCTCCTAATAGTATGTTTTGTATGCTGACCATCATGTAATGGCAAAGAAAAGCACATTCTGAAAATCACAACTTCCTTCCAAAAATACCAAATGCCTCATCCTCTGTAGCCACCCACCCAGAAGCGCTTGAGCTAGCCAATTAGAAGAATCATTACTGTTGTTAAGGGTCGAATTTTGAAACCTGTCCTTATTTTCATTGTACATAAAGCCAACAGTTCCCTACAATGGAAATGGAGTAGATTGTCGGATGGCAGAGTAGCTTGTTAACTTTTCGTTTCTCTTAATAGTATGTTTTGTATGCTGATCATCATGTAGTGGCGAAGAATAGCGCACTTTGGAAACCTCAACTTTCCTCCAAAAATACCAAATGCCTCATCTTGTCCCCCCCCTACCCAGAAATGCCAAAAGATAGAAACGAAAAAAAAAACATTCTCCTACTTTGTAAGTTCGTAGACCTTTTAAAGTATATTTTTGATATGGTTCGACTATTGAGAAATTTCATATTTGCTTGCTAATATTAAAGTATATTTTTGAGGTTATTGAATGTCTTAAAGGTATTTTTCTCAAGGGATAATATCTAATATACCCATTAAAACTTCAAAAATATTTTATTTACCCCTTAATGACCAAAATACCCTTGTTGATTTTAAAAAATTCCCTTAAAAATTTCCTTCCCCTTAGGGTTTACTAATGGGATTGGGTTTTAGAAGGGTATTTTGGTAAATTTAAAATTTTTTAGTAAGGGGTATATAAGCAAAAGCCCTGTTTTTTCAAATTTTGATGTATCACCTATAGCTACACCCCTGACCGTTTGAGGTTCTGTTGTTTTAATGCTGAGTAATTGCTGTTATATTAATTTAGAAGTCTCATTAAATATGTTTCCCATATTTTACCATATGTGGCCTTCTTTCTCATCTTTTATTATTCAGACATTTTTCACCCTTTTATTTTGGCCTTTTTTTTAATCTGTTGAACATGCGATTGACAAAACCACTTCGAGCTAACCCTAATAGTGCTAAATCGAATCCGGACACACCACTGGCGTCCAACTGAGGGTCCAAACTATGCTCTATGTCATTGGACTTTGTTTTGCTGCCATTGCTCTTGTAGAGATTCTTCCATGGCAGCTTTTGTAGAGATGCTTTAGCATCCAATTCATCACTTATACCTTCATATGGGTCGATAGGGGAATACTCAATAGCTTGTTTATCTAATTCATCTCAATCCTCGCTCGCTTTCTTTCTTGCTATCTTTGTAGTTTTTTACTCAACTTTCATTGCATGTCTTATTTTCTGAGAAACTTTAGAGTATTTCGCTACTTCAAGACACCCCTAGCTATATGTTTCTTTAGGTGGGTGACTCTTCTGCCAATTTTGACTGTAGTACAGTAATTACGCAAACAATTGAATCTGTTCCTATCAACCATATGTCTATTTTGCCAACTGTAATCTTCTGTTTTAGCCTTAAGCGGCATGATGGTCTACACAATTTTTTACATACAAACAAGTATTGCAAGATCTATTCAAGAAAATTAGAAATGGAATTATATGATGAGAAAATCATGTGGATCAACATATCAATTATTTTAACTTTATCTATATTTTTCAAAATTTTAAAAATTTAAAAATACATAATTAGAGAAAATTATTTTTTTTAAAAATTTTTTATGAAAATTTGCAAGATCCATCCACATCGATTTGATGAAGGATCGTATGATGACTAAATTAATTAGAATAGGACTGTAATTGCGTAGATAATTCCTTTTCATTTTGGATTTTTTTTTAAATATTTATTAAAATATTTGAAGAAAAGCCTACCTTTTTTCCCACACATTTCCAATTGTTCATTTTTCTTTAAAATGTTCGTTTGCTTTTATAATGCACTTTCTTTACATTTTTGTGATATCTGCTATTAAATTGCATGAGATGTGCTGCAAATTTCAGCCAAACCATTATAAATACTAGAAAATTGAGAATGGCATACCTTGCAAATGAGCCTTTTTAAGATCAAGTTTTTATCTGGCTATTTTACTATTGTCTAATTGAGTGTGTATTTTAATAGCTTTTTTTTTTGTCAACATAAGTTGTTAGCTTTGGCCTTGTTTAACACATTATATTATTTTTGGGTTGTTCTGTTTGTTCAGTACCGTGCAGACTTTCCTAGTGGATTACAGAAAGATGCAGTTTTTGTTGACATGGGACCAACTTTTTATCAGATGGCGGAGGACATACTACAGAAGCAAATTCAACTAGTTATAAGTAGCTTGAAGGAGGTATTGCCCTGTGCTGCTTTGCATATGTTGCTATTAACCTGAGGGTCAAACTTGTACTTCTTTAGGTTCATCAATTAATTATCCTTAAATACCTTATGCTTCTATAGGCTGTAGGTAGCGCTGATGGGTTTGAGAACACCCACCAATCTCAGCAGTATGAAGCGGCAAAATTCAGTGTAGAACAGGTATGTTTTATGAACTCAATGGACCTTTGTGAAGCAAAATTCTCTTTGTTTGCAAACTATGAACCATATGATCTCTGTAAACCGAAGCACTATTTGTTGATTAAGAGTCTCCATTTTCTTCTATGGTCCTTCGCAATTGAGAAATGACCATCCTTCTAATAGTGCAAGCATGATCTATCGCAAGCTGCTGCTAAATTCGTAGTACACTTTTGAAACTGTTTCTTATGTGCTTACAGCTATGTGCTAAACGCATTTTTTTAATTTCCTTGTTTGCTGAATTTGAAACTGTCATAATGTAAAAAGAATATAATATGTAACTGATCATACATAATATTATATATGATTTGCAAAATTGATGTGATCTCTTCAGGTGATTTTCATTCTTGAGAAAGTACATATTATGTGGGAACCGTACATGCCAGCTTCGACTTATAAGAGATCTATGCGTATAATCTTGGACTATGTATTTTCTAGAATTACAAGAGACATGCTTCTTTTAGATGACATGGCAGCTGAGGAAACCTTGCAGGTTCTTTCCTAATTCCTACCCTCTGTTAGTTCTCTTTTGTGCTGTAGCTGATAACAGCTAACAACATTTTATAATGTCTGCAGCTGCAAAGACTTATCCACTTGACTTTGGAAAACCTTTCCTCTTTGTTTGAATCCCTCATGGCTAAAGTAGATGGAAAGGGTAAAGTTTTGAATCACATGTTATGGGCCCAACTGGCTGAGATGTTACCATCTTTACGGAAATTTCGTAAGTTGGCTGGTATGTTCTCTCCTTTGGGGCTAACCATAATTTAAGTCCCTTTTTTTTTGTCAGATATTTTTTTTGTTTTGAGATTTTTAGATTAACTTTTTATGATACTATTCATCTATATAGACTTGTTCGATATGCCACTGAAATCTATTACCGAAGATTGGGAAAGTGGAGAACTAATTGATTGTGGCTTTATGCCTAACGAGGTATGCTTTTTTGTGCTTTTATCCTTAGTTACTCACATGAGAACTCTACAAATTATTATTTTTTTCTATTGTCCATATTTTTATCTATGTTTTCCCTATGGATTCCATCATTTTGGTTTTGCTTTGACTTTTTTGACATTTCTTTTGATTATAGAAAAGTTTTTCTTTGTGTAGAAATCTTTATCTGCACAAATTCTTGTAATTACTTAGTATGGATTACTGTACATAATCAAAGCACAAATATTTAAGAAAGTACTTGGATTTCTGATAAAAATGATAGGAGTCTATTATTTGTTAAGCATCCTCATGTGCTGATTTGGTGGTTTACAATTTTTAGGAAAGTACTTGAACCTTTGTCCAGGTTTCATTTTGGTCCTCGAACTTTGGTATTGTTTGGTTCAGGAACAAGAAGGGGAACAAGGGGAATAAGAGCATTATTCCCCTCCTTGTTCCCAAACTAGAAAAAAAATTCTAATTCCCCTCTTAGCGGGTTATTCTAGGATAGCCCGTTAAGAGGGTGGAATTGTTGTTTTCCTCCCCTTATACCTCTATTAATTTAATAGTAAAATATTATTAATTAATGTATTGTATATTAATTTATTTACTAATTAACTAGATAAATAATTAACCAATTAATTTATTATTGTAATAAATATTTAATTAGCTATTTGAGCAAGTAATTTATTATTTGTAATTAATTAACTAATTAAAAAATAATAATTATTGTGTGTTTATACAATAACTAATATTTATATTAATTAACGAACTAGGCTATTATACTATTAATAACACCAAGTTATTGCTACTATAAGGTTTTTGACCCTTGAATGAAGGGATGTGCGGTTTGGATGATTGTGGGCCCCTAGGGTTTAGTGGGTGGTTGGAAAAATAGTATGATCTAAGGAGTGGAAATGATCAAAGGGTTAGATCTAACGGTAGAAAACTTGGTAGCACCAAGTGATTGGTGCTATCGATAGTATAGTAGCCGGACTCTTGATTAACTAATTAATACTTTGACTAATCTAATTATTTTTTTAACTAATTATCTAACTAATAAATGATTAACTAATTAATTAATTTGTTAATTTATTAATTACGTGTGGTCAATTAATTTATTAAATAATTAATTAATTTATTAATTTAATTTTATGGTTATCTAGTATTATTAATGATTAATTAATTAATTAATTAAATTAAATTATTATTTAATTAATATTTTGATGTTTTTTAATTAGATAAATTATTATTATTTTAAAACTATAATTATTCTTATTCTCAGTATTCCAATCTAACTATTCAAACATTATTTTTCTTATTCTCGGAAATAACCCAATGTTTATCCAAACAAAAAATTAGTTTTATTCCCACTTATCCTAAGAGTTGTATCTATATCAGGAATAACCAAGAACAACTTTTTTCCGAACCAAACGATACCTTTAGTTTGGCATTTGAAACTCTAAACTTTTGAAATTGTTTACCCTAGGTGCAGAGCCATTCATGCACCATCCATTTATCAAACCTTCATCTCCCATCTCATATTTGAATACTATCACCTGTTGAGTTGCAGCCTTTTCTATATTTCAATTAAAAGTATGAAATGAATGGAGGGATGATGGTTCCATAGTGTACAGATTAGGGATGAACTTGGTGTAGGCTATAATTTTTCTTTTTATATAAGGGCACGTTTGGTTTGGGGTGAAGATGGGATGAAAGGAATGTTTTATAGCTTGTTAATCTTGTTTGTTATGATAAAATAATTTTTATCCAGGCTAATTTTTAACCCCACTTTACTCCCCAAAAGGGGATAAACATTAACCTAGTGGGGGGGGGGGGGGTAGGTTAACACTCCAGAACACGAACCGGTGAAAATAATCACTCGTAGGTTAACACTCCGGAACACGAACCGGTGAAAATAATCACTCTTTTCCTCTTCGTTTCTCCTCTATACTTCGAAAATTTATTCTTCCTCTCCCCTTTCCATCGCCACAACCTCTATCGTCTCGAGCTCGTGCGAGGTCCATACACGCTTCCCTAGCTTTGGTAGGGAGCACCATCATGAGGATGGTGTATGCGGATTTGTCCCTCTCACTACTTGCTCTCTCGCCCTCGTTGAAATTGGACGCTCGGAGGAGCAACATTTGGATTGTTGCGGCAGGCTCGAAGGGTCCGATAGCAGCAGCGGCGGCAGTGAGGAGAATGGAATTGGGCTCGAGGATGATGATGCCTTCGGCAGCGATGACGTGAGGATTGGCAATGGTGATGGAGACGAGGTGGGTGCGCGGTGGCGAGATCAGAGGAGGTGGGCGACGAGTGCGGTGAGGAACCTGAGGGCGTTGAGGGTGAGGGTGACGAGCGCGGTGAAGTTGCTACGTTGCCATTGGTGATACCAAACAAGATTAAAGAATTTTTTTTTACAAGGGTAATACTTTAGTAAATATTACTCCATAAATTTTTAACCCTCAAATTATTAACATCGTACCAAACATGCCTTACGGACTAAAGTGAAACAAAATGGAAGTTCGGGGTCTCAAGTGTTGAGTTTAATGGTTTGAGGACAAATGAATCTTTCCTAAGAGTTCACGAACTACTATTTTCCCTTTTGCCAAATTTGGCATCCATAATCCTCTTCAATACACAATGTTTTGCTTTCAACTGGTTTTCCTTTGCCTCTAACTTCATTTGATTATGCAAAAGCAATGTATAGGGCTCTATTGTCTCAAAGTTCTTTTCTTGCATTATCTCAAGCAAAGATTTAATTGCCGTGGCATGGGATCGTGCCGAAAACTTGTTGACACAGTACGGTATTGTGCGTGCCGGGCCGTGCCGATACGTACTGGTCACAAAAAATATTTGTGTGGTGACACATAATGGTATGAAATATTTATTTTCTTTAGTAACAAAATATTCTAATCGCTTATTATGTATCTTTATCAAATCTTTTGAACTTTATTGAAAAAATTATTTACTAATTTAAAGAAAAGAGAGTTTTAAGTTGTCCCATTGGCACGGTAGCTGTGTCGTGCCGATATTTTGTTGGCACGATACGGTACGGTAGATATGATCAGTGCCGGTGGATACTTAAATCCTTGGTCTCAAGCTCGAAAGCTGATGTGGATGTTGCTCTTTTTATTCTTAAAAATATGCTGTGTTTTATGAAACATACTGAGTTTCTGTGCTTGGACTAACAAGCTTTTGGGTGAAGAGGCTTGTTTGGAGTTTGTTGTTTGATGTCAAATCTGGTCATTCTAGATTTTGAAGTGTAATATGGGAGTCAGGAACTCTTTTAAATGACACAGGCATAGACACTTAAGCACACCTATTATTTGTATTTTATGTCTTGCCTATAAGATACGACACACTCAGTGTTATGGGTATTATCACTGTATTATTTATTAAGCTTTTTGCATGCTAATATGCAACATTGATCTTCTTATTTATGCAGGTGGTGAATTTTATCAAAGCAGTTTTCACAGATTCTCCTCTGAGAAAGGAGTGTTTATGGAGGATTGGAAGTACAAGCACGGGTGTGTAGAGATCACGGATCAAATTATGACAATACATCAAGTAATTCGAGTATAGTTTTCATACTCATTTACATTAACGAATAATTTTGGGTACTCTTAAAATTACTCCTTTTTTGATGTTATGAACTTACTTGCCATTTGGGCAACCTCTTTGAGTGTCGGTAACAGTACGGGGGGAAAGAAAAAGACATCATGAGGGTGTTGTGGCTTTTAATGTTACTTATCAATTAGTTGCCACAATTACCTTTTCTTTAATTTTTTAATTTTTTTGTTTTTCTAGACATGAATTGTATGCAATGTAGTTGGGGGAATGGATGTAGTGTTGTAGTTTAAACATTTTGTGGGTTTGTTTGGCAATAAGAAACAAAAACTTAGTTATGAACTGCGAACTTAGTTTGGATTTTTGGAGATGCCTTTTGGCATCCAACTATCCCAGGACATTCAATGATATGAAGTTTTTGATTATTGAAAAGAGAAAGCTACAATACTAAACAAGTCCTAAGTCTTTAAGTTCTTCCCTTTTTTCCTTTTCCATTATCTAGAGAAATTATCGCGTGAACTGTGTGCACCATGTATTGCACTGCAGGTTTCTAAGTTGCAACTTTTAATTTATTGGATGTGTTATATGATATTCCAAAGGATTATGTTTCAATCAAAGCTTAGGGCATCAATGATTTACGAGTCAAATAAATGTTTATTTCTATTTTTTGAGAGTAATTGATGTCTAGATAATAGATTTTTAAAATTTACGATAAATTTGTTCTATATTATCCATTGTATTCGAATTTGATTTTAGGATATTGATCATTAAATATTGATGTGGTGCAAGGAAAACTCAAAGTGCAGGTAATTGCCATGCACGGAGCAATTCCGTCGCTCATCAGTAGTGAAATGTATTTGCGTCGTCCATGTAAAATAGTTTTGAGTAGCAGGATCATCTATGGAGTGGATGAAGTAATGGTGCTGGTCTCTTATGTATTGTAGGATGTGGTAGTTGATGTTTAATGGGTGGTGCTATTTGTTGTAACACACATTGTAGCTTGTTCGAATGTTCTAGTAAGGTTTTTTTTTTTGTATGATTGGATGTAAGGAGTTTGATTTTGATATTTGAAAGATCTTGATATATATATATATATATATATATATATATATATATATATATATATATATATATATATATATATATATATATATATATATATATATATATATATGATTCAATCTGATCTGATGGCATATTTTACATATGTAGTGGTTGATGGCATATTTTACGTATGCTGTGATTTATTTTATTTTTAAAAAAATAATTTGTAGGCTGAATATGGTATTTGTACACTTTTTCATTTTACATTACAAAACTCTCTTTTATATTTTAATTTTACATTCCTCTTCTTCACAAAATTAATAAATAAAAAAAAAAGAAAAAAAAAAGTAATGAGACAAAAAAAAAAAAAAAAAAACGTTTGCTTTACAAAACCCTCCATAAAATTATTGAAAATAAAAAATAATGAGACAATATATATATATATAGAGAGAGAGAGAGAGAGAGGATACACCTAATATAAAAGAGCTTCGTTGAACCCCATCTCATTCTAGATCGAAAGAGAAAGATTAATATGGGAGACCATAATTACATTAAGGATGATAGAGATAACAAAGCTCTTTTATTTTGTAAAATTATAATATATTTTATTCAAATACAAAAAATAAAATAAAATATTATAAAACATTCAAAATTTTATATCAATCTATTACCACAACAACAGCAGCTATCATGAGCTGGGGAATTGAATTGGAAAATACGAGACGAGCTGCAGGGAAAATGTACGTACGTGGCTCTTATAATTTCTACAACGAAGGGGATGCATGAGAATAATAATACAAAAGAATCTGCATGCGCACAATTAAAAGAGAAAATACGAAAAGGAAATTAAGCATAAAATTAATCCATGTATTTAATTAGTTCAAAAGCCTTAATTTATTCGGAGATCCCAATGGTTTTGCCCAAGATCCAGAGGAAGAGCGTCCACTCAACCATGAAAATGGCGTTGACCCACGTCCTGTCGATCCATTGTGTCCACCGTTTTCCCTGCTTAATTACTTTGTTGTTCTTCAAATATGTCACTGCATGCAGCACCCATTCAAAATTATAATAAATGTTTTGTTTTGGCTCCTCACAAAGAATTATTATTATTAGGCTAAATTACAGAAAACCTCCATCTAATATTCCGCTTTTCCACTTTACCCTCCTGTCATTTAAAAGTCGACAATCTGCTTCCTCGTAATTTCAGAAATGTCTTTAGGGGACAACGACGTTGACAGAAATGGTAAATTGACGAAAATACCCTTTTTTTTTTCGAAGTCTTTTTTTTTTTTTTTTTTTTCGAAGTCCTTTTTTTTTTTTTTAGGGAATATTTCCCAAGGGTATTTTGGGTATATGAAAATATATTTTCAAAAAAACTGACGGTCTGACGGTCGACTGACGGCGGGAAGGTTATTGCACAATTCTGTAATTACGAGGGGGCAGGTTGTCCACTTTTAAATGACAGGGGGGGTAAAGTAAAAAAGCGGGATATGACAGGAGGGTTTTCTGTAATTTAGCCTTATTATTATTATTATTATTATTATTTCAAGAAAAGATAAATTACCTTATATATTAAATAAACTACTCTATTAAATCAAATATGCCCAAATTTTTTTTTTACTCTATTTCTAATGACTCATCTCTCTCATTTAACTCTGTTTCTAATTACTCACCTCTCTCACCCTCCTCATTATTTATATGTAATTGTATGATTCTTTTATTATGCTATTGCTCTCTTGTTTAATGTGCATATAAATGTTATTTTTTCTTAATTTAGTTTATATTTGAATAGAATATAATTATAAGTGCAATCTGTAATTTCATTGTTATTTATTCTTATATGCCTATTCAAGGTAATTTTATTTTCAAAACTTTGGTAAAGTTAAATATTGGATTACATTATAATTTTGTTTACTAATTATTATTTGCTAAAATATACTATAAAATATAAAATATTATTAGATTTCGGATAAAATATAATTTATTATTTATAATTAAATTCTTTCAAATTTACTATAAAATATAAATTACTTTTTCTATATACAAGGTAATAACAAAATTAGCATTTTCATAAAAATTCTATTATTTTTTTTCACTATTCTCTATTATTCCATAATTTTAACCAAACACAATTTTATCTATTTCAAAAAATACTAAGTTTTGAATCAAACGCAATTTAACTTTTATACTTCAAACTTGATCCTCTTCCCCAGGGATCCCAGATGAGGGAATCCTAGGAGAGCTGCCGACTCCAACTGTTGTCCATGTACGATCCATACTAGATCTGACCAACTGCCCATCCTACCTCCTCTACGTTCTTGACGGCCCATCTTTTTGTCTCAGTAGAGTCTTTCAGTGGCATGTTTCGGTCTTCTTCCCCATTACTTAAAAAAAGTGAGCCACCGGTTCAGGTACAAGATACTATCATTACTGTCTGGACAATTAGACATCCAACCCGTAATCTCAACGACCCAATTGCAAGAGCGGAGCTCTACCAACTGAGCTATATCCAAAATATTTTCTTTGTGCGTCGGTAAAAAAAAACATATTTTTTTGGAGAGAGACTATTTCACCAATCGAGTCACAGGTATCTGACATATTCATACCTCACGATTTTCCACAAAGTGGTGACGAAACGTATAACTTGTACAAATCTTTCCATTTTCCAATTCGATCCGATCCATTCGTTCGTAGAGCTATTTACTCGATCGCAGACATTTCTGCAACACCTCTAACAGAGGAACAAATAGTCAATTTAGAAAGAACTTATTGTCAGCCTCTTTCAGATATGAATCTATCTGATTCAGAAGGGAAGAACTTGCATCAGTATCTCAGTTTCAATTCAAACATGAGTTTGATTCACACTCCATGTTCTGAGAAATATTTACCATCCAGAAATAGCAAGCTATTTTAGATATAAAAAAATTTATACCTCTTAAATTTATTCTCGAACCAAACAAAGCCTAAAAGCAAGCCCAATTATATATATATATATATATATATATATATATATATATATATATATATATATATATATATATATATATATATATTTGAACTTCTATACTTTGACAAATATTGATGCTTATAAATTTTTAGCCCTTTGATGAAAGGATGTGTATAATAGTAGGTTCCTTAGGTTTAGCGGATAGTTGATGGAATAGAATGATCTAAGAGTGAAATTAGTCAAAAAGAAAAAAAGAATATCTAACAGTAAAAAATTTATAAATATCAATTGGTTGGTACTTTTAAAAACATAGTAGCCAAACTATATATATATATATATATATATATATATATATATATATATATATATATATATATATATATATATATATATATATATAATTCGACTACTATACACTCTTATAAGAACGATCGATTTCATACTCATAAATTATTTTCGAGGATAAAATTTTTGAATCGACAATCCATATCTTTAAATATAATTTAGAATATTTGAAATTTCTAAAAACAAAGTTATATAATTTTTTAATATCATTTACCTTACAATCAAAAAATCTCAAAATTGATATTTTTTAACGACCAACATAAAATACTTGCTAATTTAATAGTGTAAAAAAAATCTTAAATTTTTGATAAAAAAAAAATACTATCTAAATAAAGATTTATAACTCCGATCTTAAATAAAAAAATCCAATCTTTTATTTTTAAAAAGTTTTTATTGTTACTTAATAAGACTTTATTATAATTTTAAAAAATTATAAAATTTAGAATTATATTTAACGATATAACTCGTTGATTTAAAAGTTCCAAAAATAACTTTTAAATAGGAGTATAGTAGCCCTGCCGTGTGTGTGTGTAATTCACCTTAAAAATCCACTTTTGAAAAGTAATTTGCATGCTCTCTTCTAGAAACTAAACAATCAACACTTTCTAAGATAATGTTTGGTTCGGAGATCATGAGTTTGGAAATAAATTTTTTTATTTCTATGATAGTTTGCTATTTCGGAATAGTCAGGGATAAAAGAAATAGTGTTTGATCTGTAAAACTGTTATTCTTAGGAATAGCTAAAATTGTGTTTGGTTCATTTCTTAGAATAAATAAGAATAGTGAAAAAATAAAAATAATTATAATTTTAAAATAATAATATTTTATCTAATTAATTAATATAAAATATTAATTAAATAATAATTAATATTTGTATAAATTAAAATTTATATTTTAGTAAATAATACTGTTTAATTTTTTTAAAATTAAAGTTAAAAAAATTAAAATTTGTATAAATTTTAAAATTTATTAAATTTATAAATTTATTAAAAATCAAAGTTACAAATTTAAAAATTATAAAATTTTAAATTTTTCTAAATTTTAATTATCTCAAAAAATCCGTAAAAGATTATATAAAAAATTTAATTTTTAAATTTTTATAAATTAAAAAATTTCTATAAAAAAATTAAAAATTTATATATACAAAATTTGTATAAATTTTAAAATTTAAAATTTTAAAATTTTAAAATTTATAAAAAATTAAAGTTAAAAATTTTAAAATTTATAAAATAAAAAATTTAAATTTAAAATTTTATAAATTTTATAAACTTTAATTTAAATAAAAAAAAAAAAAAAAGAAAAAAAAAGATTGTTCTCGGATGGGAACAACCTTATTCCCATCAATGGGGGGAATTATTATCTCCCCTCCTTAACGGGTTATTCCAGAATAGCCCATTAAGGGAGGGATAACAAATCCCTCCCTTTTTTTTTTTTTTTATGTTTGGGAGATAAATGAGGGATAAAGGAGTTATCCCCTCTTTATCCCCCAACCAAACATAGCCTAAGTATTACGTATTACTATAGCTCCTTCATTTTTGAGTTAGCAGAACATCACCTAAATTATTGATCCAAGAAAATGTAGCCTAAGGTTTGGCTCCTCATGCAAGGATTCCCACAAAGATACACACTAACACTTCAAAGCATGTAAATGACACAGCACACAAAGAGGTTTCTTCATCAGAAAGTTTTCTAGTTTACTACTTATGTGAACCAACAGTAACATCACTAAAAGTTAAAACCATATAGGTATATTTATCCTCATTAACTAGAATGATGTGCATGGTATTTTTGCTTCCTACTTTCAGTTGCAGTTCCATGCAATAAAGCACTTGACAACAAAAAAAATTCTTAAGCTTTTGCAGTAGTAAGAAGCAGATAGTAACATTGAGGCCAAAATCTAGTAAGCTTCAATGCCATAGATGTATTATAATTGAAGTACTTTTGATGAATGAACACTAGGGTTAAGTGCTTGACGTAGGTAATCAACCACATCAAATGAGTCATTGTTTGATTCTGAGGACCTCAACATGCCGATTTCAACTATGAACTCTAAAAACCATGTATAATTGTATAGTACCTCTGTCTCGCCTTTGGAATTATCTACACTGGGCCAAAAAATTGCTCCTCTCATAGTTAGAAAGGCTTCTGTACATGCTGAGAGATTAGCGAGTCAGCCTCAGTCACGGAAGCTTTTTCGGTAGTTCTATTTGTGGCTCGAGTCCTCCTGAATATTGCATAAGGTTTTCTCAGCAATTGCCATCTGTAAGGCTTGATCTGACCCATCAATTTCAGCTGCTCCCTCCGGAACTTCCTGTTTGCGTACCAAGCTCCACTGCGCCAACCAAGACCATACCTGCATTTGAACGAGAAAATCAAGTCCCTCAATGAAAAATATGATTCGAAAACAAACATATGCCCATTGTTGCCAATTTGTACTCAATAGTCAAATTTGTCGTAGAAAAGAAAATGATGCAAGGTGCATAACAATTGTTGTACACAAGCAGCACGAACAAAAAAGTATCACCAAAAATGTTTGAATAGTAGCGAAATGTTAACTTTACTTTAAGAGTTTCTTCAAAGTTCGTAAATGGGTCTTTTGATGCAGAATAATGCTCTCTTACCATTTCCATGAAAAAATTATGTTAAAATAAAATCTTCTTCACCATCTAACAATCTTCAGCCTCTAACTTGATTGTAAGTTGTGATCATGTGCATTCCACTTTGAAATTCGATAGCGATCCACAAATCAGATTGTGGATCACTATCAGAATAATGCCGTTCCAATTCGATAGTGATCCACAAATCAGATTGTGCATTCCACTTTGAAATTCGAAGGGTGTTTTACGAATTAGGTAACCATGATCAAATCTTCATGGTCTCAACAGATAGAGATAACTAATTTAATTTCAGGAAATGGCACTTTTGAAAATGTTACAACAAGTTGCAACAAGCACCATTCAAATATCAGAACTCTGAAGAATCATGGAAGAATTAGAAAGCAGCAGAGAACTGCACCACATCATGTCATGCTCAAGAGATGTGTCCATTTGTGATGTATATCCTTTATCCTAGATGCCCATGATAGGATGATCTTAAAAGTACTGTCAACAATGTGGTTATGAGCAAGGGGCGTGCCTATGGTTGTCTGGCACTGTACAGCACAGGTACGCCTCCGTGCCGACATGTGGAATGGTTGCGTGGCGATTGATACGCATGACCTCCTAGTGGCACACTTTGGCATGAGCTTATTTTAATTTTTTTGATCCTAATAAATTCTTATAATGTTATTTTGAAATATTTAGTATAAAAATTATGAATATTGGCTATATATAACTTGCTACAGTCACCGATTAATAAATAAAATTTTTGAAATTTTTTTTTTCAAAATTTATATGAAAATTTGTAAGATCCATATATTGATTCGATGAGAAATCATATGATAACTTTGAGCGACAAGAATAGGACCGCAATTACACCAATAATTACTTTTTATTTTTTAAAAAATTATTTATAAAAAATTTGAAATATTTTTTTTCAAATTTGGAGAAAAATTGTGAGAAATGATTAATTTTTAAAATATTTTTTAATTTACCTTCCTTTTCTTGGAATGTAAAAAAATTATAAAATACAAAATTAGAGAATCATTTTTTCTCAAAATTTTAATGAGCATTTGCAAGATTGATCCATACTGATTCAATTGAGGGATCGCATGATAATTAGATTAACTAGAATATGACCGCAATTACTTCGATAACTCCTTTCATTTTGAAACTTTTAAAAATATTGATAATTGTTAGATCTATCCATAAAAAATTAGCAATAAATTATATGAAAAATAAATTAAACAAATTTAAGTATCAATTGATTTAATTTAGTTTTTTATTTTATCAGCATTTTCAATTTTCTATATCCAAAAATAGAAATTTTAAAGTTAAAAATACTTTTGAAGCAAATCTCATATAAAATATTAGATCTATCCACAATAATTAAATATTTGACCATACAATAATTAAATCAAGTAGATCTATTTTCAACTTTTTGTAACTTATAAATAAAAAATTACCTAATTTTATATTTCTTCGAAAAAAAAAGAGATTTACAAATTAGAAATATTCAAAATATACGAGCAAAAATTTAAATTATAACTTTTTTTTACTTACCTAATAAGTATATTTTCGATTTGCTATTTCTTTGTCTTATTTTAAAGATCGAAGCAGTGAAAGAAGAAAAAGAAGGGAGTAAAAAATAGGAAGAAAAAAAATAGAGAAAGATATGTAAGAAGAGAGAGAGAAGAAAAAGAAGGGAGTAAAAAATAGGAAGAAAAAAAATAGAGAAAGATATGTAAGAAGAGAGAGAGAGAGAGAGAGAGAGAGAGAGAGAGAGAGAGAGAGTAGAGAATGAGAGAGACAATGAGAGAGATATCTGGAAAAGAAAAAAAACAAAGGCCCACAAAAAAAAAAAAAAAGATGTGCCTGTAATGGCACAATGCCGCGATACCCACTCCCGTGATACCCTTTTGGGTATCGCGGCAAGGGGAGGGGCCTGGAGAACCCCTCCTAATACTGTGCCCCCAAATTTGGGGCACGGGGCTGCACTTCAAACGTTGGTTATGAGTGGAGCGTAAATTTCAACAAAGTATCACATTCTAAAGAAGAGTACAATGCATCTGTTAAGCACATAAATATAAAAGCAATTCAAGGTTAATGCAACTTTCCTTTCAAATATCAATTTGAAAACAAAAGCACCTCCCAGTTAACTGGCTCAAAATATACATCTTAAAAATTTCAGATTGCTTGCCTAAGGAAACCTCCTTTTCTGTGCGACTAATAAAATCAATTCATTACAAAATAACCAACTCCACTTGTAGAAAGGATTTAGTTAAATTACCTAGCCTATACTAGCTATTCTTTAATCATTTTTACGTCACAACAAAAACAAATCTAACTGTCTAGATAATTAAGAGATCAATGTGGCGAGTAACATACCCAAGAAGCAAAGAAGTCCATGCTGTTGCGAAGCAAGCAGCAGCGCTGACACTTCCCGAACTAACAATCTTTTTAATTTCTTCATGTTCAACATCATAACTACTTTTTAACTGTGCACAGAAGAAAACTACAGAACTAGATAAGGAAAATTTCCAGAAAAGAACTTACAATTTTATTTGTTGGAAACAAAAGAATGAAGATAGTAAAGCCAAACTACCAAGATAAATCTTAACAAGCGAAACAAGCAAAAGAAGCAAATAATAGAAATTTCAAATAATGGTTTAAGCTATCAATATAGCAATTACCCCAATTATACCGACATTACTTTCCTAAAAAAAAATGTAGGAATGGAAAGCAAGAATAATCTCTACACAAACTACAAAACTTATTTGAAAAAGCAAGAAGGAAAAGAGATAATATATATATTTTAACAAATTCAGATGACTTATTGCAAGGATGCATTCATAGATTATTGAAAATACCATAACCAATGCCCATCATAATCAAAACATATTATAGAATTTGAAATATCCATAGAAACAGCAATACCTAACATTTTTTACTTGAAAAAAAAAAAATATCTGGCAAAGGCACCAAAATCCAACTAAAGTTTGCAAGAGAAATTTTGCGTAAACAAATCAAGTAGTATGTGAAGCAAATTCCTCAATCTGCAACTGATACTTTATGACACATCAAAAGCGGAATACTGCATGCGTTTCCTTTTCAGCTTTGGAAGCTGCCGATGACATAAGGCTTAGATTGACATTTTGGTTTAATTGACTGAACCATTCTCAAGTCAAGTTGGTTGAAATTGCATTTACTATGTTATTATAGTTTTCCAGGAACTCAACTTTAATAGATTTATAAAACAATTATACATTGCATATATGATATTGCACTTTATGAATCCCGAACTGTTGGATTCATATTGACACTTTATTTTAGACATGGAATTTTGGTTTAAATAATTGTATAATGCCTGTATAGGATTGACAATGACCAATCTCTTTATTTTGATATACTTGGATCCTGATTATCAATGAAATCACAAGTAACAGTACAAATCTGATTTTTCAAAAAAAAAATTATGCATATCATAAACATGTTTGGTGTACCATAATAATTTTGAGTTCTCCCATATTATTGATCAAGATATCTATTATTTACATGTTAGTGATTGTGTTGTTTCTTTTCTCAAGGATCACTTCTTGTGCAACATTAAAGTGCTGGAGGGAATTATGCTGTTTAAATTGTTGAAGAGGCTAGGCATGCCAATTTAAACAGCATGATTCCCTCATAAATTAAAGTGCTGCCAGATATGATGGTAGAGGGTTCCCTTATGCCAATAAGAAGTAAATTGGCAAATGGATATGCCACTCCAGAAAACAATTGGTAGTGATATATGATAAGTGACAACCCATTCCTAAAAGTTTACCTTGAAAATCCAACTTGTATTGCTAGCCAGGCATGAGATCTTCCTAAATCTCAAAGTAATGCTAATCATATCTTACCAACCTTTTAGTGCACATCATATATTGCTATGTTATTATTATGTATCATTGATAGCCAGGTCTGATAGCACTCAAATATGGTCAGACATTGTTAGAAATTATATTCAATACCCATATTTAATATGTGGACAACAATAAGGATACAAATATTAAATGGAAGCATAACCATATTGATCAAAATGGATATGGATGCTAACTGGATTTTGGACGGACACACAAAAGGAATTGGACTAATGACAGAAATGAATAAAAATCGAATTTGGAATGAAAGAGATACGAAATGGACTTGCTTCATATATGAGAATATGAATCAGATTTTGGAGTGGACATGAGCACAATGTAAGTGAAGTATAAGTAGTACTTCACACTTCATTTTCTAACTCTATATGCCCAAAGCAAGGATTAAAGTGACGAGGCACGGGAGTGTGCCGGCTGTTGTCTGGCACGGAACGGCACAGGCACGCTTGCGCGCCAACACATGGCACGCTTACATGTCGACGGGCGCACACAACCTCCTAATGGCACACTTTGGTACGATCTTATTTTAGTTTTTTTTTGGTCCAATAAGGCTTTATATTGTTATTTTAAAAGTTCTTGAGTAATAATTATAAATTTTTGCTATGTATTGATTTGTCTTGATCTAATGTCAATAATAGCTTGCCAACTTACTAGTTAATAGCTTAATATAGTAGTATTCTTTATAAGTGAAGTAAAAAACAACTATAGCTCATAGAGAGATTTTTTTTAAAAAAAAAATTATAAAATTTTGTAAGATCCATTCATATTGATTCATTGAAGGACCATATAATGACTAGACTAAACTAGAATAGGACCGCAAGTGTATTAATAGTTTCTTTTCATTTTCAAATTTTTTAAAAATATTTATGAAAAAATTATAAGAAAAAAGGGGAGGAAAAAATAAAAGGGAAAAAAATAGAGGAAGAGATGTGAGAGGAAAGAAAGAAGAACGTATAAGAGAAGAAAAGGTAGAAGTGAAGAGAAGAGATGATATGAGAGAGGGATAAAAGTCTATGAGAGAAACCCCCCCCCCCCCCCCCCCCCCCGCCCAAAAAAAGGTCGAAGCAAAAATAAAAAAAAATTAAAAACAGTGTGTCTATGTGGGCACGCAGCGACATGTGCCGTGATACCTTTTGGATATCGCTCTGTCTCGTTCAATACTCAGAGGATATCGCAACACATGGGGACCAAGAAAGACTCCCCCGTACCGTGCTCCCTAATTGGTGGCACGATATATATAGCCCCATGCCGTAAGGCATGAGCGGATACTTAATTCCTTAGCCCAAAGTTTTGTTTTGTAAAACCATAAGATCTAATGTCACGCCCCGAGTTTATAATCCAATCTAATTTTTTTTATTTTTTTATTTTTTTTTAAATCAGAGTTCGCAAAACCGGGCGTAACATACCGTCACACATATAGGAAATCCTCTATTCAAATGGACAGAGTCTCCCCTATACATGCACGGCTAGGCAAGTACAATGTCAATCAATCAGAGATCAAATAAATATCTTAACTAAACCAACAACATAATCAACTGACTTAAACAAACCAAAACTAAGCATGATAATAATAACTCTCTAACATCAGTTTAAATGTCATAATAAAACAAGAACTAAAGTACTACGATATCATAATCCACTGCTAACAATCGAAATCTCGGATCACAGATATATCATCAGGGGGACAGCTCTATCATGACAGCATCACTCGAACGTTCCGACATCCCTCCACCCGACGGACCTGAAAAATGGTCACCCAGGGGGTTTAGAAATAGGGGTTACTATTCATCCACTGTTCACATCTACTATTTACTTAAGTCGCGGGTCCCGCCCGCTTCTTCGCTGATTTCTGGACGATCCGACCGTTGGATCGAAATTTGATCAATACCATTTTCGATCAGTTCGACGAGACGAACGCGCTGGTGATCTCGGATTTTCTAGATCATGCTCGGATTTGAAAAGCGATATTTTCGCCTCGTAAACTGTGCAATTTGCACAGTAGCAGAAGACCAATTGGGCTATTTGTGCTCTTTTTGATTCAAAATCAACTTGAATTTCATTCTTTTCTTTTATTTATTTAAAAATAAAAATCCCGATTATTATATCACTCCCACCTAAAAAGAAGTTTCATCCCCGAAACTTAGTATAACTAGGAATCAAATAAATGAGGAAAACGCTCCATCATGTCTGATTCGCGCTCCCGCGTGGCTTCGCGTTCCTCATGGTTCTCCCATTGCACCTTGACATAGAGGATCGACCTGTTCCTCAGCTTCTTCTCATCTCGCGCAAGGATTTTCAGAGGTGCATCATCATAACTCAGATCCTCACGAAGCTGGACAGAGGTGGGGCTAATAACATGCGAAGGATCCCTGACATACTTCCGGAGCATGGAGACGTGGAAGACGTTATGCACACGGGCGAGGCTAGGAGGAAGAGCCAGTCGATATGCTACAAGACCAACACGCTCCAATATCCCAAAGGGACCGACAAATCGAGGACTGAGCTTGTTGTGGATCCCAAAACACTTGATTCCTCGAGTTGGCGACTCCTTCAGTAGGACATGGTCACCAACTTGGAACTCCAAGTCTCGTCGTCGCTGGTCCACATAGCTCTTCTGCCTGCTCTACGCGGTCAGCAACTGCTGTCTCGCCACGCGCACTCTGGCCTCAGCATCCTCAAGTAACTCTGGCCGAATAATACGGCGTTCACCGACGTCATCCCAGCAGATAGGGGAACGACATCGACGCCCGTACAATGCCTCATAGGGAGCCATACCGATACTCGCCTGATAACTGTTGTTATAGGCGAACTCCACCAAAGGAAGATACCGGAACAAACCGTCTCCATACTCGAGTACATATGCTCTCAGCATATCCTCCAAGATCTGGATAACTCGCTCAGATTGCCCGTCACTCTGTGGGTGGAAAGCAGTACTGAAATTCAGCTTCGTACCCATAGTCTCCTGTAAGCTTCTCCAGAACTGAGACACGAAGCGAGTGTCCCGTTCCGAGACGATCGACACCGGAATGCCATGGAGTCGAACGATCTCATCAATGTAGAGCTGAGCGAGTCGATCTCGGGTCCATGTCATATGGATCGGCAGAAAATGGGCCGACTTGGTGAGTCGATCCACGATGACCCATATCGCATCATGGCCTCGCTGGGATCGAGGCAGACCGGTAACAAAATCCATAGTGATCCGAGAAGCATCACAATACACCACATAGTTCTCGCCTTGGACCGGTAATGTCAGGACAGGTGCCTCGATCAATAGCCGCTTCAACTCATCGAAAGCAAGCTGGCACTCTGGAGTCCATATGAACTTCTCCTCCTTTCTAGTCAAACGGGTCATCGGAGCGGCGATTTTGGAAAACCCCTCGACGAACCGTCGATAATACCCCGCAAGACCGATAAAGCTACGCACCTCCGTCACATTGATCGGCTGGGACCACTCCTTGATAGCCTCAATCTTCTTAGGATCCACAGCGACGCCATCAGCAGATATGATGTGCCCAAGAAATGCGACTTTCCTGAGCCAAAAATCGCACTTCTTGAACTTGGCATATAAGTTGTTCTCCCGCAGAACTTGGAGAACCTGACGAAGATGATCCTGATGCTCCAGATCGCTCTTCGAATAGACTAGAATATCGTCGATGAAGACCACGACGAAACGATCGAGAAAGGGTTTGAAAACCCTATTCATCATATTCATGAAAGCGGCTGGGGCATTAGTAAGCCCAAACGGCATAACTGTAAACTCGTAGTGGTCGTATCTGGTACGGAAGGCGGTCTTCGGAACATCCTCCGCCCTAACCCGCAACTGATGATAACCGGATTGTAAGTCGATCTTGGAAAATATCACCGACTGCTGGAGTTGGTCGAAAAGATTGTCAATCCGAGGGAGAGGATAACGGTTCTTGATAGTAACCTTGTTCAACTCTCGATAGTCGATGCACAGACGCAGACTGCCGTCCTTTTTCTTCACGAAGAGAACAGGTGCGCCCCAAGGAGAAACACTGGGTCGAATAAAACCCAAGGCCATTAAGTCTTCTAGCTGCGTTTTCAACTCCTTTAATTCCGCAAGCGCCATGCGGTAAGGTGCTTGCAAAATAGGAGACGTGCCGAGTACAAGATCAATGACGAACTCGATTTCCCGCTCGGGTGGCATCCCCGAAAGCTCAGCAGGAAATACGTCTGGAAAATCCCGCACAACGGGGATATCCTCAATCCGACGAGTAATAGTAAGGGTGTTGACAGCCATGGCAAGATATGCCACACACCCCCTCTCGAGGCGACGAACTGGGGTCACAGAACAGATCCCCAAATAAGCTGAAGGCTCGAAACCAGAGTAGATCAACTCCGCTCCACCAAGCGGATTCAAGGTCAATCTCCGAAAGGTACAGTCGATAGTAGCCCGATACTTAGACAACCAGTTCATCCCCAAGATCACGTCGTATTGACGAAGTTTGAGGACGAACAAAGATATAGGGAAACTCCGTCCGCCAAGATGAATCGGGCATAACCGGAGCTCTTCGTTGATAAGAACACTATGATCAAGAATCTCTACCCCAAAACGATGTATAGTCGGCTGGACGATAATACCATGGGCGGCAATAAAATGGGTGGAAATAAAAAAGTGCGAAGCCCCCGTATCAAATAAAGTCCTAGCATGATGACCAAAAATAAATGTAGTACCTGCTAGGTTCTCCTCCGGAGTAGGCTCACCATGCGTCAGAGCAAAAACGCATCCTCCAGTAGTTTGACGCGTCCCAGTAGGTGTTCGAGGAAGAGGGGGACGCCCAGAGGAAGCAGAACTAGGCGCCGGACCCTGTCGTCGAGGTGGTGCAGCTGGTACAGGAGCTGTTATTTGCGCGGGTGCAGATCCCCGCAGGCACGTCGCAGATACATGTCCATGCTGGCCGCACTTGAAGCATCGGCCATGTCTTCCGTCGCAGTCGCTCGCACGATGTGTACCCCCGCAGAAAACACATGGCCGGGGTCCCCAGTTGGGGTTGACGAAGGCACTGGTGGCCGGTGATCTCTTGGGCCACTTTTTCAGTCGCGGCTGCTTCGCCTTCTTGTTCTGGTTGGAGGGTCCACCACCGCTCTCAAAAGATGCTCTATTCTTGCCTTTGTCCATATCTGCAGCATTCCGCTCGGCGCGGAAGATAAGGACGTCCGCCTCAATAGATAAGCACCGCTCCACACAGTTATCGAAGCCGGTGATCAGGTGGGATGAGAGCTGGCGGCGTATCTCGTGCCTCAGCCCCTAGGAGAAAAGCCGTACCTTGCGCCGTTCCTCGCGCACTGCCTGTGGAACCAGGTCAGCAATGCGCGAGAACTCCTGCTCGTACTCGCGGATGGTTCTATCTCCCTTTTTGATGTTTTCCAGCTCCCGTTCAAGACCCTCTTTAGTAGTCTCCTTTAAGTAGTGGTGGTACATCGCCAAATTGAAATCATCCCAGGTGGGTTCAGGCAGACCCACGAAATGTCGCTCCCTATGATGTCTCCACCATTTAGTTGCTCCGTCCTCGATGCAGTGCACAGCAATATGCACTTTGTCACGCTCCTCAGTGTATAGATCCTGGAACAGCTTCTCCATGTGATCGATCCACTGCTCGACAGCCCAGTGGTCGTCATCTTTGCCCACGAATATTCGCGGCTTGAACTTCTTAAACTCGAGAAGGACGGCTTTCGCTCGAGCTTTCTCTGCCTTGTCAGCCTCGGCATCAAAGTCAGCATCAGCAGCCGGGGAGGCGGATCGAGACGACGCAGATGTCATCCCGGCAGTAACAGCAGGGGCAGCAGCTACCCCCGGTACCGCTCTGGAAGTCGCGGCAGCATCTGGAACTGGCCCCGCAGGTGATGGTACGGGGTCAACAACTGGCTCCGCCAAACCCTCAGGCTCGGCAACGGCCGGTGCAACAGGGGGTGCAACCGGCGGTGTAACATCCGGGACAGCTGGTGGGGGAACAGGTGGGGCAGGAGCGGCAGCCTGCTGCTGAATCAGATGCTGAACCAGCCCAGTCAGAGTCGCTAACTGAGCCTCTACCTGCTGCAGTCTGCCCTGGTCCTCGGGCTCTCTCTGCACTCTGGGTGGTCGGCCGACACCACAGCCAGTGCCCGCACCACGTCCACGCCCACGACCAGGAGGACGAGCCATCACTGTAACAATATAACCAGGTTAGGAACAGACTCAAATAAATATAGCTTGAGTTCCTAGCCCCTATACTCGACGTATCCAGCGCTCTCGCGTGACAAGTCATCCTAAGGTTCATCCTAACCATTTTTTCCTAGGTACCTGTACCTTTTTCTCTGATACCATAAAATCTGTCACGCCTCTAGTTTTATGGTATCAGAGCAAAAGGTACAGATACATAGGAAAAAATGGTTAGGATGAACCCTAGGATGACTTGTCACGCGAGAGCGCTGGGTATGTCGAGTATAGGGGTTAGGAACTCAAGCTATATTTATTTGAGTCTGTTCCTAACCTGGTTGTATTGTTACAGTGATGGCTCGTCCTCCTGGTCGTGGGCGTGGACGTGGTGCGGCCACTGGCCGTGGTGTCGGCCGACCACCCAGAGTGCAGAGAGAGCCCGAGGACCAGGGCAGACTGCAGCAGGTAGAGGCTCAGTTAGCGACTCTGACTGGGCTGGTTCAGCATCTGATTCAGCAGCAGACTGCTGCTCCTGCCCCACCTGTTCCCCCACCAGCTGTCCCAGATGTTACACCGCCGGTTGCACCCCCTGTTGCACCGGCCGTTGCCGAGCCTGAGGGTTTGGCGGAGCCAGTTGTTGACCCCGTACCACTACCTGCGGGGCCAGTTCCAGATGCTGCCGCGACTTCCAGAGCGGTACCGGGGGTTGCCGCTGCCCCTGCTGTTACTGCCGGGATGACATCTGCGTCGTCTCGATCCGCCTCCCCGGCTACTGATGCTGACTTTGATGCCGAGGCTGACAAGGCAGAGAAAGCTCGAGCGAAGGCCGTCCTTCTCGAGTTTAAAAAGTTCAAGCCGCGAATATTTGTGGGCAAAGATGACGACCACTGGGCTGTCGAGCAGTGGATCGATCACATGGAGAAGCTGTTCCAGGATCTATACACTGAGGAGCGTGACAAAGTGCATATTGCTGTGCACTGCCTCGAGGACGGAGCAACTAAATGGTGGAGACGTCATAGGGAGCGACATTTCGTGGGTCTGCCTGAACCCACCTGGGATGATTTCAAGTCGGCGATGTACCACCACTACTTAAAGGAGACTATTAAAGAGGGTCTTGAACGGGAGCTGGAAAACATCAAACAGGGAGATAAAACCATTCGCGAGTACGAGCAGGAGTTCTCGCGCATTGCTGACCTGGTTCCACAGGCAGTGCGCGAGGAACGGCGCAAGGTACGACTTTTCTCCCAGGGGCTGAGGCACGAGATACGCCGCCAGCTCTCATCCCACCTGATCACCGACTTCGACAACTGTGTGGAGCGGTGCTTATCTATTGAGGCGGACGTCCTTATCTTCCGTGCCGAGCGGAATGCTGCAGATAAGGACAAAGGCAAGAATAGAGCATCTTCCGAGAGCGGTGGTAGACCCTCCAACCAGAACAAGAAGGCGAAGCAGCCGCGACTGAAAAAGTGGCCCAAGAGATCACCGGCCACCAGTGCCTTCGTCAACCCCAACTGGGGACCCCGGCCATGTGTTTTCTGCGGGGGTACACATCGTGCGAGCGACTGCGACCAAAGACATGGCCGATGCTTCAAGTGCGGCCAGCATGGACATGTATCTGCGACGTGCCCGCGGGGATCTGCACCCGCGCAGATAACAGCTCCTGTACCAGCTGCACCACCTCGACGACAGGGTCCGACGCCTAGTTCTGCTTCCTCTGGGCGTCCCCCTCTTCCTCGACCACCTACTGGGACGCGTCAAACTGCTGGAGGACTCGTTTTTGCTCTGACGCATGGTGAGCCTACTCGGGAGGAGAACCTAGCAGGTACTACATTTATTTTTGGTCATCATGCTAGGACTTTATTTGATACGGGGGCTTCGCACTCTTTTATTTCCACCCATTTTATTGCCGCCCATGGTATTATCGTCCAGCCGACTATACATCGTTTTTTGGTAGAGATTCATGGTCATAGTGTTCTTATCAACGAAGAGCTCCGGTTATGCCCGATTCATCTTGGCGGACGGAGTTTCCCTATATCTTTGTTCGTCCTCAAACTTCGTCAATACGACGTGATCTTGGGGATGAACTGGTTGTCTAAGTATCGGGCTACTATCGACTGTACTTTTCGGAGATTGACCTTGGATCCGCTTGGCGGAGCGGAGTTGATCTACTCTGGTTTCAAACCTTCAGCTTATTTGGGGATCTGTTCTGTGACCCCAGTTCGTCGCCTCGAGAGGGGGTGTGTGGCATATCTTGCCATGGCTATCAACACCCTTACTATTACTCGTCGGATTGAGGATATCCCCGTTGTGCGGGATTTTCCAGACGTATTTCCTGCTGAGCTTCCGGGGATGCCACCCGAGTGGGAAATCGAGTTCGTCATTGATCTTGTACCAGGCACGTCTCCTATTTCGCGAGCACCTTACCGCATGGCGTTTGAGGAATTAAAGGAGTTGAAAACGCAACTAGAAGACTTAATGGCCTTGGGTTTTATTCGACCCAGTGTTTCTCCTTGGGGCGCACCTGTTCTCTTCGTGAAGAAAAAGGACGGCAGTCTGCGTCTGTGCATCGACTATCGAGAGTTGAACAAGGTTACTATCAAGAACCGTTATCCTCTCCCTCGGATTGACGATCTTTTCGACCAACTCCAGGAGTCGGTGGTATTTTCCAAGATCGACTTACAATCCGGTTATCATCAGTTGCGGGTTAGGGCGGAGGATGTTCCGAAGACCGCCTTCCGTACTAGATACGGCCACTACGAGTTTACAGTGATGCCGTTTGGGCTTACTAATGCCCCAGCCGCTTTAATGGATATGATGAATAGGGTTTTCAAACCCTTTCTCGATCGTTTCGTCGTGGTCTTCATCGACGATATTCTAGTCTATTCGAAGAGCAATCTGGAGCATCAGGATCATCTTCGTCAGGTTCTCCAAGTTCTATGGGAGAACAACTTATATGCCAAGTTCAAGAAGTGCGATTTTTGGCTCAGGGAAGTCGCATTTCTTAGGCACATTATATCTGCTGATGGCGTCGCTGTGGATCCTAAGAAGATTGAGGCTATCAAGGAGTGGTCCCAGCCGACCAATGCGACGGAGGTGCGCAGCTTTATCGGTCTTGCGGGGTATTATCGACGATTCGTCGAGGGGTTTTCCAAAATCGCCGCTCCGATGACCCGTTTGACTAGAAAGGAGGAGAAGTTCATATGGACTCCAGAGTGCCAGCTTGCTTTCGATGAGTTGAAGCAGCTATTGACCGAGGCACCTGTCCAGACATTACCGGGTCAAGGCGAGAACTATGTGGTGTATTGTGATGCTTCTCGGATCGGTTTGGGCTGTGTACTGATGCAAAACGAGAAGGTGATAGCCTACGCCTCTCGACAGCTGAAGCCGTATGAGCAAAACTATCCGACGCATGATCTTGAGCTCACTGCGGTGGTTTTCGCTCTCAAGCTATGGATGCATTATTTGTATGGAGTCCACTGTGAGGTTTACACTGATCATCAGAGCCTTAAGTATCTCTTTACCCAGAAAGAGTTGAACTTGAGGCAGCGGCGATGGCTCGAACTACTGAAGGATTATGATCTTACTATTCAGTACCATCCAGGTCGGGCTAATGTGGTAGCTGATGCCTTGAGCAGAAAGCATGTATCGCCAGAGTTACTGATGATCACGGAGCAGGACCGTCTGATTTCTGAGTTTCAGCGACTGGAGTTGGAGATTGTTCCTTCGGGATCGACTGCTCGACTTTTAGCGATGGTAGTGCAGCCTACCCTGCTAGATCGCATAAAGGAGGGACAGCAGTCAGATCCTTCCTTTCAGAAGATTCGAGAGTTGATATCGCTGGGACAGACGGATGATTATCAGCTACACGCCGATGGCTCTATCCGATTCAGGGGCCGTTGGTATGTTCCAGATGACAGCGAGCTGAAGAAAGATATTCTCACTGAGGCTCATCGATCCCTATATACGGTACATCCGGGAAGGACTAAAATGTACCGGGACCTGAAGCAACACTACTGGTGGCCTGGGATGAAGGCAGATGTGGCGAAACATGTGGCACAGTGCTTGGTTTGCCAGCAGGTGAAGGCAGAACACCAGAGACCGGCGGGAAAACTGCAACCGCTTCCTGTACCAGTTTGGAAGTGGGAGCATATCACTATAGACTTTGTTACCGGTCTGCCTCGATCCCAGCGAGGCCATGATGCGATATGGGTCATCGTGGATCGACTCACCAAGTCGGCCCATTTTCTGCCGATCCATATGACGTGGACCCGAGATCGACTCGCTCAGCTCTACATTGATGAGATCGTTCAACTCCATGGCATTCCGGTGTCTATCGTCTCGGAACGGGACACTCACTTCGTGTCTCAGTTCTGGAGGAGCTTACAGGAGGCTATGGGTACGAAGCTAATTTTCAGTACTGCTTTCCACCCACAGAGTGACGGGCAGTCTGAGCGAGTTATCCAGATCTTGGAGGATATGCTGAGAGCATCTGTACTCGAGTATGGAGACGGTTGGTTCCGGTATCTCCCTTTGGTGGAGTTCGCCTATAACAACAGTTATCAGGCGAGTATCGGTATGGCTCCCTATGAGCATTGTACGGGCGTCGATGTCGTTCCCCTATCTGCTGGGATGACGTCGGTGAATGCCGTATTATTGGGCCAGAGTTACTTGAGGATGCTGAGGCCAGAGTGCGCGTGGCGAGATAGCAGTTGCTGTGACGCCCCACTTCCCAGGGGGTCACCCATCCTAGAACTACTCTAGCTCTAGCACGCTTAACTCTCATGTTCCTCTTGGATCTTGCTACCATCCAAAATGCTATAGCGGGGTTAGAGATTTTTAGTCCTATTATATCATTTATATATAGGACTAATCCATATTCCGGGGGTGTCACATTCTTCCCCCCTTTAAGCCCTGACGTCCACGTCAGGCTCAAGCACACTCACAAGCACCAGGCGATGTGAGACTCGTCTCGCTAGCCTTAGCCGACCTTGTGAGGAGCTGCACTCCACTCACAACGGTCATTAGCCGGGGAGCCTCGCTCTACCCGCTATATAACCCTGGCTCAGCCAAGACTCATCTCACATTTCCGGCTGGTGAATGGCTCCGATACCAACTGTGACGCCCCACTTCCCAGGGGGTCACCCATCCTAGAACTACTCTAGCTCTAGCACGCTTAACTCTCATGTTCCTCTTGGATCTTGCTACCATCCAAAATGCTATAGCCGGGTTAGAGATTTTTAGTCCTATTATATCATTTATATATAGGACTAATCCATATTCCGGGGGTGTCACAGTCGCTGACCGCGTAGAGCAGGCAGAAGAGCTATGTGGACCAGCGACGACGAGACTTGGAGTTCCAAGTTGCTGACCATGTCCTACTGAAGGTGTCGCCAACTCGAGGAATCAAACGTTTTGGGATCCGCAACAAGCTCAGTCCTCGATTTGTCGGTCCCTTTGAGATATTGGAGCGTGTTGGTCCTGTAGCATATCAACTGGCTCTTCCTCCTAGCCTCGCCGGTGTGCATAACGTTTTCCACGTCTCCATGCTCCGGAAGTATGTCAGGGATCCTTCGCATGTTATTAGCCCCACCGCTGTCCAGCTTCGTGAGGATCTGAGTTATGATGAGGCACCTCTGAAGATCCTTGCGCGATATGAGAAGAAGCTGAGGAACAGGTCGATCCCCTATGTCAAGGTGCAATGGGAGAACCATGAGGAACGCGAAGCCACGTGGAAGAGCGAATCAGACATGATTGAGCGTTTTCCTCATTTATTTGACTCCTAGTTATACTAAGTTTCGGGGACGAAACTTCTTTTTAGGTGGGAGTGATGTAATAATCGGAATTTTTATTTTTAAATAAATAAAAGAAAAGAATGAAATTCAAGTTGATTTTGAATCAAAAAGAGCACAAATAGCCCAATTGGTCTTCTGCTACTGTGCAAATTACACAGTTTACGAGGCAAAAATATTGCTTTTCAAATCCAAGCATGATCTCGAAAATCCGAGATCACCAGCGCGATCGTCTCATCGAACTGATCGAAAATGGTATTGATCAAATTTCGATCCAACGGTCGGATCGTCCAGAAATCAGCGAAGAAGCGGGCAGGACCCGCGACTTAAGTAAATAGTAGATGTGAACAGTGGATGAATAGTAACCCCTATTTCTAAACCCCCTGGGTGACCATTTTTCAGGTCCGTCGGGTGGAGGGATGTCGGGACGTTCGAGTGAGGCTGTCACGATAGAGTTGTCCCTCTGATGATATATCTGTGATCCGAGATTTCGATTGTTAGCAGTGGATTATGATATCGTAGTACTTTAGTTCTTGTTTTATTATGACATTTAAACTGATGTTAGAGAGTTATTATTATCATGCTTAGTTTTGGTTTGTTTAAGTCAGTTGATTATGTTATTGGTTTAGTTAAGATATTTATTTGATCTCTGATTGATTGACATTGTACTTGCCTAGCCGTGCATGTATAGGGGAGACTCTGTCCATTTGGATAGAGAATTTCCTATATGTGTGGCGGTCTGTTACACCCGGTTTTGCGAACTCCGATTTAAAAAAAAAAAAAAAAATAGACTCGATTATAAACTCGGGGCGTGACAGATTATTTGGTATCAGAGCCAATAACCAGCCGGAAGTGTGCGGCGAGTCTCGGCTGAGCCTGGGTCTAGATGACAGGGCTAGCGAGACAAGTCTCACATCACCTGGTGATCTTGGGCTGCTGTGTGTGTGTTTGGGCTGACGAGGACGTCAGGCCTAAACGGGGGGAGTCTGTGACGCCCCCAATAGTCCCACATCGGATGTGGATGGAATTGTGATTAGATTTATATAAGACATGGACACTAGTAATAATAACTAGGCTTAAGCATTTTGGGCTGTGGTTTGGGCCCAACGAGTTATTATTGCTAGTGGGCTAGGTCGTTATATCTAAAAATACATTTCTAGCTAGCCGTCTGCCAAGCATGAGCATTCTAATAACTTAAGAGAAATAACAAGTTGGCTCAAATTTGATTTTCTCATTTAGTAGTAGCCATTAAGCTAGATGAAACATTCATTTGTTCTTATATCAATCAGAGATCACCTGAAATTGGATGATGACCAACTATAAAAATTATATAAGTTTATTAGTTTGCCTTTTAATTAATTTATTTAGCTCCTAGGATGGGTGTTGTTTCATATTTTATTGTGATTTAATAACTTCGTCTGACAAACGAGCATAACAAATTCTTTTTCATTTATTCTCTTTGAACTGATTAATTGAGCATGGTTCATAAAAAGGCACCACTAATTTCTTTCCATTTCTTCTTCTAGCCCCTCATAATCAACATTTTCTATGTCTACATGTCCACAATCATACAAAGTTGAGAACAATAAAATAGTTCCTAATTAACAAAAATTAACACATTAAGATATTTTCCGTATAAATTTCTGGTATAGTTACACTTTGATTTGAGCTGTTTTTGTAGGAATCACTTAAAAACAGAAGATATGTTGGGAACAACTATTTTCTGTTTAAATTTCTGGTGTATTTACACTTTGATTTGAAGCTGTTTTATAGGAATCACCTAAACCGGAAGATATCTTGGGAACAACTACCAAAGCTATTTAGCGGTCACAGTAATCACATTAATGCATTCATCAATCAACAATATTTAAGTTCACGGAATTAGAGTATGCAAAAAGAAATAAAAAAAAAAGGAAAAAATTAGGCGCAACTTAGCAGAAAATTAGACAACACTTACAGTTTGCTCGATTGATTCTAGCCTTTTCTCAAGTTTTGACTGATGAAGCTGACGTAAAGAATAGCCTGTTTATATGACATAATTAGAAACTATTCCCTGAAATTTCCAGTAATGCCAGCAATTGCCAGTTGTAAAACACCATTTACAAACTAAACATGTTTTCTCAACATAGGTCACAGGTAATGAAATCAAGAAAGAAATTCCTTGTGAAGAAAAGGGAAAGGAACTAAGAAGAAAAAAAATTGAAAATGGAAAGAAACTATTTCACAAAAAAACAATAATGCATATCCACCATGAAACTTTGCATATATCTGATAAATGTGTTGAACTTTTGTCCTGCTATCCTACAATACGGAAAATATTCAGTTATGTATAATCAATTGCAGCTATAACAAAGAGCGCCTGATTCATCCACTAACATTGAGCCAAAAAGATGCCAAGAAATCATCCCATGTATATTTCAATAAATCAAGAAAGTTTCATTTATCTATTTACTTTAAATAGAACAGCCATTCAAGAATACATACCAAGATTAAAATGTTCAATAAACATGCACAAGCACTTTCTCTCAAAAGAAAAAACACATGCATAAGCACTATAGTATGAAAGTATTAGTAAATTCATGCATTATTTGTGAATTATTCGTGAAAGTACGAATAAACAAGTTATGCAGTCATGCTTCCAACCTTTTCCAAAAAGTTACCAAAAGAACACAGATTCTTGAGGTTAGCAAATAAAACTCACTTTATTTTGTGAATTATTCGTGAAAGTACGAATAAACAAGTTATGCAGTCATGCTTCCAACCTTTTCCAAAAAGTTACCAAAAGAACACAGATTCTTGAGGTTAGCAAATAAAACTCACTTTATTTGCATCCGATTAACACTCTTCCATTCAATTTGTTGTGCTTGATAGATCAATACCTCTTGCTAGCCAAACTTTGAATTCCCACTTCATGAAATTTAAATTCAGGCAGGCCCTTAATTAGTTTGTGTGGAGATTCTAGACAATAGATTAATCATTAAATGAACAAATTTTAGCCTTTAGTGAATTTAGAAAAGTAAAAAGAATCTACAAAAACCCTAAACCATCGTTCTATTCATTGTTTCACACCACTTTGGTAGTTCTCACAGAAAGTTACAACCTGTGAGGAGCCTCGTCCTCGCCAGGGCTTAGTCACTTTTCGCTGTCGCTGTAACTGACTTATATTGTTGATATCATGCAACACCAAGAGCAGACCAGTAGGAAGGGACTGAAGGGCAGCATAACATGGGTGAGTCGCAATCCACAAACCCGTGTCAATGCACAAAGGAACCATCAAACTAGCAGCAGCCACCCACCCATGACACTCTTCTTGGGCTCGATGGTGGTTACCGGGCACAACAGGTATGCACAGCGGACAACAAAGGTGAGAGTCCTTTTGTAACATTTTTTTAGTAAAGATCTGTAAAGATTAGGATTTCCTTGAAGACTATCACTTATCCTTGTCGCCCTGTAGTGTTTATCCACCAATAATATTTTAGCTTTCCCATACATAACAAATTAGAATCACTATCCTTTGGTATCATCATATTCTTTGTAGATATTAGAGAAGATAAAGAATAAGTTAGGCATTTCGAGTCTTTGATTGTTGTTGCAGGGCCAAAGTTAATTGTTTATTATTGTTATTTGGCTTCTTATTAGAAATACTTCCTTGATGCAGTTGCTCAGTAGACGATCAAAACCCTTCTGTCAACGATATATCACACATCCCTGCAATAGGACTTCCCAGATTATATTTCCAATCTCATACTAGGCAACTACATTTTATCTCTATCATATCTTGAATCATACAGTCAGAGTAGTATTTTAACGATCACTCTAATTAAGAAGTTTAATTAGTCTTTAATAAGTTTTAACTTGTTATTTGAGACATGCAGATAAATGGTTCCGAAAAAGGATAGGTTTCAGAATAGTGTCGTCAAATTGAACAGTAAATTCAAATGCAAATAATTTTTACATGTCTACTCGAGCGTGTCGAAAGACTGAAATCTCACCTATCTGGAATTAAAGGCTACGTATTGAAAATTGAAATATGCAAGAAAGTGTTATTCAAAGAAAAGCATTGTTAAATACTGGCGGCAATGCCATCCAAAAAGTGAAGTGTAGAAAGTTCAACTAGTGTTGATGAGTCCTTGGATTGTAGAACCACTTTTGGTTTGAGATGTTTATGAGGAACTTATCAAACGGCAATACTTGGAGTTTGAGGAAGAAGAGTAAAGAGGATATTGGCAAGTCTCTTGATAAGCATGCTGCTTTGAATAAAGTTTCCCTCAATGATGTTCAAGCATTGGAAATTATTAATATTGTCAAAGATATTGTCAATTATGGCGTTGGTTAACTACCATTTTATTCAACCCTTTAGACAAAATTAGTTCCAAATTCAAAGTCGAGAAGTATGTAGAAAATGTGAAGAAGTCGTGACTTTTGAGTGGCAGCACTCTAACTTGAAACAAAGGTACCACATGAATGTAACTGCTTATTTACCCAGAGGGGTAGACTTTATAAACTCATCTATCTATTAACTCTATATTAATCCCCAAAATTTTATCCACGTGGCAGCCCCACCTTTCATGTTGAGAGTGTGGGTCCCACCTTCCAGCTCACCCTCGAACCGACTTTCTCTATTCCTTCGACAATTTCTCTTCTCGATGCGTGGTTGTTTCTTCTTCTTTTAATGTTTCTTCTTCATAGGCGTTTCCTTTGCCATCATTGCCGTTTCTGGTGCAGATTCACCAATGTGTGATGCCTGATTTGTAGGCTTCTTCACCGCGATCCAAGACGAGGGCTTCAATGTCGTCCGCTCCTCCCTCTGCGTCGATCCCGATCTCCTCCGCTACACCACCATCCACGACCTCCTCTCCGCACTCTACATCGCCGCCGTAAACGGCAGCGTCAAGGTCGGCTTCGCTTAATCATTTTTTTCTTTCTTTTGTGATTTTTTTTATTGGAGATGGAGTGGAGGGGAGTGGAGAGGTTCTAGCGATGTAGAGAAAGATAGAGGAGAGTTGGCGGATGCAGTGGTGGTGTATTGGGAGCCATAGTCGAGAATGAGGATGAGGTTTCCGGCAGCAGTGGTGGCGACACCGCCTCTTGCAACAGCGACAACATACGATTTTGCCATTAGTGGGGGGTAGAGGTGAGGTTTAACATTCCAGCACCGTTATCGTTGTCGTTCTCGATTGCCCCGTCCGCGACGCCTTCTGCGTCCTCAACAAAAATGGCACCGGTATCAGCTACGAGCTACCCTTTGCCTTCAGCCAACTCCACGATTTCTTCAGGAAGATCATCGTCTATCAGTTCAAATCTAAGGATGCAAAGTCAAGCGGTCCAAATCCAAGGATGTAAAGATAATTCTAGCTCTCGATATGTGCTCATCGTTTATAGTCTTTTTTTCAAATTTACTATTTTTTTATTTTTTTTTTATCATTTTCATTCAGTGAGAATCCGGAATCTGGATCAATTTCTTCTCTAACTAAAATGCCCCCAAATGGATTGAAGCTCACCTGTTCGATGAAATGTCTAAGTTAACAACCAAATTACTTAGCTTTAGGTATTTTTCTCTTTCCCTTTATTAATTTAGTATTTGATTCATTTTTTTGGTGATTTTGTTGATATCTTATAGCAATTGATTCATCTAATTGTTTTGCGGATTAGTGAGATGAGAGTCCTTCTCTTTAACTACTAGCCTATGTTGTGCCAATCAAAGTTTACTATCACTTTGCACAATCAAATTGATCAACAGCCATATTTTATTATTCATGATGCACATATTAGGCAGTTCATTCTCTATATTTCCCTTTACTAATTAAAGTTTTCTAATTGTATATGCAAGCCATCGTATATTGATGACTATTTTGGGCAAGCCATGGTTATGAACAGAAGGGTAAAGATAGGTTCTCATGGCAGGCAGGGGTATGCCGTGGATTTATAAAAATGGTCATCCTTCCAATTCTAAATTCATTAGGCATATGTTTGAATAATCTGACCATGAAGAATTTGACCTATATGTACAATTGGAGTATCTAATTATAAGCTTATTTGCCTCATCTAATCATTTTGATGGCCCAACAATTCTTAAGTTGGTTACTCTTACAGGTTTGGGACTACATATGATAGTGCATGCGTGTTGAAGCCTTGAAGGTTTTCAAAGAGAATTCAGCTGTGGTTAGTTAACTCCCAGGAGTTCAAATGCGATTTTTCCGATTTTCATGTGTTGTGAGTTCAAATGTATTTTCTATGTCCTTTAACATTTGCTTCTGGAAACTAATTACTAATATTATATTACTATTTGACAAAAAAAATAAATTTATTTGATTTTTTTTTTTAGTTCTTCCAACTATCTTAGTGCCTCCTTTTACATGAAAAAGTGTTTGCTTATTTGAAGAACATGACTCGATAGTCAACTTGAAGGCTATTCAATCATCTCAATGCAAGCTGTTGTTCCATTTAAATATGATTTTTTTTCTCCTCTAAATTTATTTATTGATTATTATTTGTAAGTTTTGAATTAGATTCACACAATAGTCAGTATTTGGTGAAAGATCAATTTCAATCAGCTGTTTCACTTTGAGAATGAAAAATAATTCTTTTTTATTACTATTCTTATTATGTTATTTCTTATTATTTCTTATTATTAAAATTAAAGTTAAATATATATTTCCTGTCTAATTGTTTTTCTGACGAGTTTTACTCTTTCTTTTTTTAATTGATGAGCGTTTTTTATTTTTTATTAGTAGCTTTTATAAATTTTACCCGCCACAAAGTGCGGATCCCTTCACTAGTTTGAATGACCGAAAGATAGAAAAACTACACTATGCCTTTAAGACATTATGTCATATGTAAGTGAAGATATCGAACAAAAACATAATGTGCAAATTATCACTGAAAATGGTTCCAAATTTTTAAGGGCAGATGATATGCTTGTCAGATAGTACCCTAGAATGTTCAAGATTCTGTGTGCCACTCATGTCCATACAATTGCTTTCAAAAGATATATATAAAAAAGCAACTTAGGCGCAGATTGTTGATTATATTTAAAACATACTAATCTTGTCAATAATGCAAGAAGCAACATATCAAACGGAATTAAAGCATCCTTGTGCCACAAGATTTGCTTCAAGCTTCCAAGTGTTGCAATCAGTTGTGGAAGTGACACGGACGTGGCTAGAAATCCCGCATATCCACATCAGAATAGTTCCATTTTAGTACTTGTTTTATTGTTTAATTTTGATCATTAGCTCTTAAACATAATTAAAAAAAAAATCAATTAATGATTGAATTTTGTGCGTATAGTTGATATACAGAATTTTGGCCATATCCAAATGGACAATGTAGGATCGAAGCAGCAAGTCCAAATCTATAACAAAGTGTAATAGGCAGTAATTAGTTTATCGAGGTCATTCATTAGCGGACAACACCAGCAAAACATTTTCTTAAAGGTGATGCACTGTTCTGATAAAAGTTTTAAGAAGCCATTATGCACCATTCCAATGGTTATGTATTAGTCAAATGCAAGAAAATACCCAATCAACAACATTAGTAAAGCATGAAAACCAATAAACGTGAGAAGATGACTAACCTGCCCATGCCGTCAGAACAGATGCTACAGAAGTGCCTACAGTGAACACAACCCTGTGTTTCTCAAAAATTTCCTGTATCATTCAATAGAAAGGATAGAGAACTTTAGAATCAAAATCTGAATCCTTTAGCAATTAAACATTTCATCATACACAAAATTCCAAAATGTGACAGATATCAACATAATTATTACCAAGACACAAAAAATCAGACAAAGAAAGCAGAACAAATAGTTATGACATAATTCAGAAGAACTAATGTTTAGATTAGGGACATGTTCTCCAAAGCCAAGCTTTTTGACCATTATGCCTTTCGGGGAAATTTTCTTTTTTCTTTCCAAACGCACTGGCTTTCATGATTTACAGCTCAAGGGAAAACAGAAAAGCTTGTTCGGCCAGCCAATCCGATGCTATGAAATTGTCGTAGGAACCTCGACCGGCGAACCATCATCATTTCACTTCATTGAAGGAGGTGCTTTCTAGATTTTCAGAGCTCTACAGCATGAAAGCAAATGCAACTGGAGACCGCAATCCCAAACAAGGCCTAGAACTCTTATAAAATAAAAAGGAGATCAAGGATGCTTTAAAGTAACTCAAAAATATGATAGTTGAAATGTCAACCACATAAGCTCCTCCGATGTACCCACTAGGACTTTTTCTCAATTTAACCCTTCAAAAATTTATAATTTGCCAAATGACCCTTCAAAAATTTTATGTAACCAAATATCCTTATTTTGTCCAAATCAACAAAGAACAATTAGAAGATGGTCAATCGTTTAAATTTAGAATACTGAATCATTTACCGTCTTTTTCTTTGTGTAAATGATTTACCCTCTTTTTCTATTTCTCATATATTATCCTAACAACCACATAAAAATTTCAACAAATCATGTACAATTTTATCAACCTAAAAAATCCTCACAACCTACTTATACAATTCTAACAAATAAAACAAAATTCTAATAATCCACATACAATCCTAACAACCTCACAAAAATCCTTACAACGGAAAACGGTAAATAAATCATCGCTTTGTGAAAAATTCATCGTGTTTCTTATTTTTACCCAACATGACACTAAATTGGCACTAAATTGGAGTGTTAGTTGACCAAACAAAATTTTGGAAGGATCATTTGGCAAATTAAAAAATTTTACAGGGCTATTGAGAAAAAAAAAAAATCTCACCAGCTCGGAAGCGATTTACAAATTACGACATACGGAAGTTCTTTAAAGCATGAAAAGCGGAAACGAGTGTTTGGAGAACGCAATCCCAAACATAAACCCTAGTTGAAAATCGAAATCATCATCAACTTGTTGCTTTTGACAGGAAGGAAACAAGGGTTTTTGAGGTGGTCAGTGAGTAAAACCTAACCAACCTTGGTGGAGAGGTAGGTGTCTTGGACCGCAGACCAGGTGTTTGAAGCCGTCCTCCTCAGGCCGGGGATGCTGACGATCTCCCGAATGGAGCCGGCTCTGCCGCCAGCTTCGCCGCCCAGCGACGCTCTCCGGCTGACTGCTCGGAAGAGCGCCCGCCCATGACCCCGGAGCCGCTGCTGCAACATCTCCGATCGGACGATTTTTTGACGAAGGGTAGGGGGAGGGCGAGCGTTTCAGCCCCCCACCGTCACCCGGTTTCTTGCGTTTCAAGAGAATTTTTTATAAATAATCTTATTTTATATTATAATTTTAAAAATATTTTTTTAAAAATTAAATTTATAAAAATAGTCTTCTATGCTATGAACCATTCATGGTTCGCTTCTAAAAGCGGTGAATGACTTACGCATATAGAATATATTAAATAAAACTCATTAATTTTTTTAAATAATTTAATTTTTAAATTTAATTTATTTTTAATTCAAATTTATTTTTTAATTAATTTTATTTTATAATTTGATTTTTTAAAAAAAAAATTAGATAATTTGAAAATATAAAAAAAATATGGAATAATATATTAATATTTAATAAATAAAAGATAAGATTATTCGTTAGAATTTATTTTCGTTACGTAATTATTAGTGGTATATTTTTTTATTTATTTTAGAATTTTATCTGTAAATTTATATCCACTTTTATATAAAATATCTTTTATATAAAATATAGATATTATATTAAATTTAAAATTTTAAAATATAAATTCAAATATAGCATCAAATATTTATAATTTATTATATAATATAAATTCATACCTGAATTCAAATCCGTCGGTTTTTATTTTTTATATTCGTATTCAAATTTTTATTTGTTGGTAGTGGACTAAGAAAGCGGTGAATCATTCACCGCTCTCTTACTAAAATTCTATAAATGCGGTGAATCATTCACCGCTTTTTTAAAAAACGGTGAATGCGGGTAATGAGGAGACATTTCTCAAAAACTAAACAGAGAGCAAAAATAGGTAAAATAGACCGATGGTCACTGTATTTTTTACAATTGTGATCTAGTCCCTCAAACTTTATGCTTGTATTTGGTTGGCCTAAGGATTTTAGTGCAGCGGGACAAAATCGTGCTAAAAATTTATCAACACGATATGATATGATCAGTATCTAGCGTCATAAATATATATATATATATATATATATATATATATATATATATATATATATATATATATATATATATATATATATATATATATATATATATATTTGTCGACACTAAATAATATAAAATATTTATTTTTTTAGTAATAAAATTTTTAAATTATTTATTATATATATTTTTTAAAAAAATTAAATTTTATTGAGAAACTTACTTAATAATTTAAAAAAAAAAGAATTTTGAGTTGTGTTATCTTGCTAGCACAATACGGCACGGTGGATACAGACCGTGCGGATGGATACTTAAATTCTTGAATTGAACCTAAAATATATATAAAATTATTTTTTAATTTGAAATTTTTTTTTTTGTATTTATTTAGTCATAAAAAAAATTTGAAATTTTTATTTTGCAGATTTTAAAAAATATAGTATTTTTATTTTTTTATGGATTTTGAACAAAAATAAAAAATAAAAAAAAAAATTAGGCAGTATAAAAATTTTTCCATTTTTTTTTTCTACAAACCAAACTTTTTGCTCAACTTGTTGGTGGTTGAACTATTTTGCCAAGATGTGCATATTTATATTCCTTTTTAATTGACTTATAATTTCAAAATCGAATTTAGCTTTAGATAGAAATTAAAAGTTCAATTTTTATATTTAAATTTTTGATTTAAATTTTAATATCAAATTATAAATTTATGTATGAATTAAAATTATAAATTTAAATAGTTGTTTAAGATTTGAATTCAATTTTTAATGTGCAGTTCAAATATAAAATTCAAATTTAAATTTGATTTTCCAACTAATTTTAGTAATAAATTTTAACTTGAACATGAATGTCGTAGGTAATTGCATATATGAAATTGTATTATTAACTTTAATTTCAAATTTAAATTTAAATTTATTTATTTTTTAATTTTAATTATAAGTCTAAGTTATTAATTAGAACAATCAATTAAAACCATAATATTGTATTTGCTATTTTTAGCCATATAAACAAATAAAAATATTGGAGATTAACCAAAAAACTGAACGGGTCGAATTTAATCAATAGTAAAGAGGCATTAGTTTGGTTATGGATATAGAAAATAAAAATCTAACATATCGGTCCTAAAAGTAGCCCGTTAATATATATATATATATATATATATATATATATATATATATATATATATATATATATATATATATATATATATATATATTATTTAATATACTAATTTAATATTTAGCATATTAAATAGTCTGGTTTAATTTTTTTATTTCAGATATGAATTTTAATTTTTTTTAAATTTGGATTAAAATTTTTATTATAATATTATAAATGTGATGATTGAGTCTTTCAACATTTTCGTCCAATTTTACTAATTATGCGGATTTTTTTTTGCTTTATGACAAAGTTAGGATTTGGAATGATTGGATTTCAAATTTACACCCAGATACCACTTTTAGAAAGAAAAAAAAGAAAAAGAAAAAAAAAAACCATTTCGCCGTCCTGGTAAAACGACTATGGTTGAGCTGGTGTTTATGCCTTAACTATTGCAAGTTGTTCTCTTGATCCTCAAAGGTATGGAATGAATGTCCTTTTTTTTTTCCACTTACATAGAATCTATATCTATATATCTATACAAATATGTATTTGACAGTTTTTTCTGAATGACGTGTCGCTTCCTTATGAATTTGAGTGACGTGGTATTTTTGCGTTGCTTCGTAACCCTATCCTGCAGTTTGGCATCCTCGCCTAATTCCTTGGCTTCTCCCATCTTTCTCTCTCTCTCTTACTGACCCTACTTCCAACCTTATCTTCTCCGCCCCCCTCTCTCTCTCTCTCTCTCTCCCGCTCCCCGAAGCGGACCCCCCTTGTCTCTCTCTCCCGCTCCCCAAAGCGGACGCCCCTCCCCCCCTGTCTCTCTCTCCCGCTCACGAAGCGGACCCCACTTCTCTCTCTTCCGCTTCCCGACTCATACCTTCTGCCTCTCTCTCTCTCTCTCTCTCTCTCTCTCTCTCTCTCTCTCTCTTCGGCGCTCCTCCCCCGAGCGCTCCCCCGCGCGGCGGTGGAGCACCCGACCTTCCTCCGCCGCGTCTCCTCCGCCGCCCCCTCGACGGAGCTTGGCGGAGGCGGGGAGGAGGAGGCGCTGAGCCCCCGCCCCCGCTCTCTCTATCTTCTAGCCGCTGCGACTCCCGCGTCCCGCCCCTTCCTACTCTCTAGAAGAACCCAGAGGTGGGCGCACTCATAGCGCTGAAGCGGGAGCTGGAGCCACAGGGGCGAGCACTCGCTTTGTGGGCACCCATGGCGGACCCGTGCGGGGGCGTTTTCGAAGGGGTCGCGTGCGACGCGCGCGGCAAGGTCGCGAACATCTCCATGCAGGGGCACGGCCTCGCCGGGTTCATCTCCCCCGCGGTGGCGCATGCAGCTCCGGAACAGCGCATGCGTGAACTGTGGGCTATCTATCTAAATAGTTCTCCTCTTGATTAAACAATATTAATATATGAGTTCTCCTCTCTCCTTTTATTTTATCGTACCCAAAACTATGACTCTATTGCACAGAGAGAGAAGCAATGGAAGAGGTGAGTTTTTTTTTTTTGTTTGTTTTTTTTTTTTTTCTTATTATTATTTTTATTTTGGTCATTTAATTTGATAGTTTTTTATATATATATTTTGGAGTGTTGTGTAGAATAAAGCCAAGGGACGGATCAAGAGGAATGCAAATGGTTCGACGAAGAGATCGACAAGGATTTCAAGTTGTGCTACGCTTTGAATAGGTGAAACTTAACCCACCACCATCTCTAGCTATATCTCTTTCTTCTTGTTTTCGAGTTTTGCCCCGTCTCTACAAGTGTATTAATCTGACGGTTCTCCTCCGATTCTCTTGCCGATCAATCAGACGGTGCAGGTGGTTTCGCCTCGGATTGCTTTTCGGCTCGAGTTGGGTTTCGCCCACTTGCCCCGTCTCTACGAGTGCATTAATCCAACGGCTTTCATCTTTCTCTCTCTCTCATCTCTCTTTTAGATATTTGATCTAATCTTTCTAGATCACTCTTATATCTTAGATATACTTTACATGAGATTATTTTATATATATATATATATAAACTACTTTATATATATATAAATATATATATATATATATATATATATATATATATATATATATATATATATATATATAAAGTAGTTTATATATATATATAAAGTTTATATATATATATAAAGTAGTTTATATATATATATAAACTACTTTATATATATATATAAACTACTTTATATATATATATATATATATATATATATATATATATATATATATATATATATATATATATATATATATATATATATATATATATATATATATATATATATATATATAAAGTAGAGCATATATACTCTCAAAAGCACAAACATATTTGTGCTTGTGAATTTTGTACCATTGGATTTGCATTGAAATTTGTTACAAATGCTCCACTATATATATATATATATATATATATATATATATATATATATATATATATATATATATATATATATATATATATATATATATTTGATCTGATATTTTTAGATCATTCTTATCTTCTAAATATACTTTATATGAGATTATTTATTTTTATTCAATATGTATTAAAAAAATTTGAATTATATAGTTATTGTCCGCTACAATCGTGTTAACATTTTAATTAAAATATAATATATATTTTCTAATGAAATATAGCAAATAAATTTATTTTTTAAAAATTTTAAAATTTAATAGAATATTTTGTATAAATATGATGCACAAATTTATATAAGTGTTTTTAGATGAAAAAAACCCTTTAAATATATATAATATGTTTATTTATTTATTCATTCATTTATTTATCTACATATTATTTCATATTTTGAGACATGGTTAATTCCCAAAGATTTTTATTTAGAATTTATTTATTTACATATAATTTAATTGATATAATTGATAGATATATTTTACATACTATTGTATATTATAGATGATTTTCAGATATAGTTGATTTTCAAAAAAAATTAACAGATTTTGGTAAGATTTGATGCGATATTTTCAGATATTTTAACTGATTTTATTTTATTAAATATATTTATTTATTATCTACATATATAATTGATATAATTGAAATATTTAATCTGCTATTTCCATATATAGTTAATTTAAAAAAAAAACAGACTTTGTAAGATTCTTTAATTCTCTTTTCCTCTCTCTAACATTACTATAAATACTATGCATATATATATAATGATATTTGATGTGATATTGTAAGAATTTGAAAATTTTATTGTAAATAAATAAAAGAGAAGGAATAAAAGTCAAGTTGAATTTTGAATCATGAGTGACCCCTTTTCCTGCAGTGTAAATTGCACAGTTAGGAGGCTGAAATATCGCCTTTCAATCCGAGCCTAATCTCGAAAATCCGAGATCACCAGTGCGACCGTCTCGTCGAATCGAGTGAAAACTATATTAAGCAAGCTCAGATCCGACGGTCGGATCTTCCAGAAATCGACGAAGAAGCGGGCGGGACCCGCGACTTAAGTGAATAGTGCTTGGGACGGTTGATGAACAGTAAACCCTAAATCCAAATACCCCTAAGTGCGAACGTTTGCCAAATCGCCGTCTGGAAACCGATCATAGCACTTCAGGTAGTCGATTTGAACGGTTTCGTCGTTCTGAATGCAATGGCGCTGACGGAATTTCCGTTTGACGACCCTAGAGTCTTGAAAAGCGCGATAAACTATATTTTGATACAGTAATTATGGACCGAGAATTTATCCGGGCGTTTTCTCGAAAAACAGAAATCACTACCTTTTAGATTTCGACGTGCTGGACGTCGTGGCGAAATCCATTTTTCGTTTCGACGACCGAAACCCCTCGAAAAGCGTGAAATACGGTGAAAATTGTGGTATTTTGCAGAAAAACCCAATACTTTATGCTCCGGAAAGCGTGCCACTTACAGGTGAGGGACTAAACTGTAAGAGGAGTATTTTTACTAAGGGACTTTAGTCCAAATAGCGAGTGTGGAGGGACCTTTTTGCAATTGTGCATTTATGCAATATATACGGTACGGGTGATCCTTGGAAACCCTAAACCTAGCCACCCTCTGCCGCCCTCTCCTTTTGTAACCGACGTGCCTCCACCATCTCCCACAGTTGCCGAGCGCCACTGCCTTCCCGTCGCCGGAGCAGCCAAAGAAAAACCATGCAAGTTGTAGGCATCTCGGATTGTGGAGTTGGAGTGACATCTGGGAGATTCTGAGGGCTCAAGCTTCAACCGAAGTGATCCTCGGGGTGGCCGCGACCAAGCCAAGGGTTCCCCGACGGTCGCCGCCGCCGCGCGCCGCCGCGGAGTTTTTCTTTCTTCTTCCTCTCTCCGGCGAGGTAAGGGATGAAATCTTTGTGTTTTTAAATGGCCCAAGAGTGTATCTACGTGTTCCTGACATCGATAGGACCTTACCTGTGAATTTTGAGCCGTCGCCGTCGTCCTGACCGCCGGCGGGAACCACTCCTTGCCGGAAGTCGATTTTTGGCCGATATTGAGCGCGGGATGGATCCAACCGTCGAGATGAAGATCAGCACCGTTGAACCTCTTCCGCTTGACTACTGTGAGCTCTCCATGAAGTCTGGAGTTGATCGGTTGAGGATCCGCGAAGATCCGGCTTGCCCTAGAACCGAGCATTCTTGCACCGCGGCCGATCTTCGCCGTCCGGCGCCGCCGTGCACCCAAGCCGCCGGCCACCACCACAGGAAGCATCGGGGAGTCGAGAGCAACACTTTGGTCCAAGTTAGAACGGCTCTCGTGCTCCGCCAAGAAATCCGCCATTAGAGGCCATCATCTTGGCCGAGCTCCGCCGCCGGCGATCGCCGGGGCTCCGCGCGGTGGGAAAACGACCCAGGTGCGTTTCTTGGGGTCTTTTGCTGCCTCCCATGCATTTGCATGGAATTTTTGACGCGTGGTTTCCTCCCTCTGTAGTTGCACCCGTATGGCAACATGAGCCATCGTCGGCCGCCGACGCCGCTCCGGGTCGCCGGCCAACCATGCAGGTAAGTCCTAAACACCTTATTTATTAGTTCCATCAAGTTGGTTTGGTCTATAGGCCTCTGTTAACTAAATTGGCTTAATTAGTTGGAAAACGGGCTTTGGTTGGTATTTCTCCGGCCGCCGCCGTCTCCGGCCGCCGGCTGTGGCTCGGCCTTGGACCAAGCTTTATATGGGAGGTTACTGAATGCCATGCTCCACCTTGTTCCAGGGTCGAACAGGGTCTGTTCCAAGTTGGGCCAATCCGAGCTTGGCTTCATTGGTGGTGTTGCTCCGGCCAACTATCCGGCCGTTTTCCGACTCATTTCAGGTGAGCACCATCATTCTCTGACCACCCTAAGCACCATGCTTCAGTTGTTTCATGATTTGGTCATGCGTATAGTTTAATCTAGCAAGGTTGTGTTTGAGCCTATGTAATTATGGGACAATTCTGAAAATTGGACTTCTTGTCGACCCAAGTCTGTGAGCACGGGTTCCGTCTCGTCAAAACAAACACGCTGAAATTTACGGCGCTAATTTTGGTTACCCGGATTTAAAGAACGGACTGAAACGGTGATTCGAGTGATGTAATTATGCAATTTTAAGAACTATTGTGGACCAAGTCGCAAATGTGACTTCATGGCTGTCCTTAGACAGTATTTACGCACCCTCTAAGCTTTTTATTAAAGTTCTGTGGACTCTAGTTGAGCGGGAAACGGATCTTGTTTCGTAAATCGGCAAAATTGTCGGTTTTACGAATTACGGTGCGAGTTCGTGTTTCAATTTGAATTTCTGGTCATCAATTGTTGCCTCTGGTTATTCCCGACACTGTCCTGGCTGGTCCAGTGACTTTAGTTTTCTGTCGGAAAACTCCGAAGCCGAATTGGGCTTCCCGTGAGTTGTGCGAGTGTTTGTGGCAACAATTGGACACCGAAAATTTCGGTTTTACCCCTGTTTGCCCGAATATCGAGTTGATGATGTTTAGAGTCTTTAGTTGTGGTTTGGCAGTGTTTGGATATTTTTAGAACGTTGGCGGGTCATGATTGGAGGTTCAGTGGATTTTCGGGAATCTCGGTTTAAGCCTAGTTTCGGCTAAGTTTCCCGTGATAGCGACAGGACGTTATGGTATTGTCGGGATGGGTTTGTGTGAGTCTGTTATTGATCCCAGTTATATGTTCAGGGCCCAGTTGTTCAGCACCAGCCTCCCAGTAGCTGAGCGGGAGTTCGAGGATTTGCCTACATCCAGGTGGGTTATCTTCAGTCCGGGCTTTATCTTTTAGGCCCTCTGGTTGCTTTAGTCCAGTCGGACACCTGTTCTTGATTAGCCCTGCTGATTTTATCTATATGTCATATGACCTATCTTGACAGACATTGATTCTTTAGACATATCATGTACACCTGGTTGTCAGCTTTTATATCTTGGTACATAGATGTCACGATTCTGATTATGCCTGATATTTCCTGTCACCTAGGATACTTGCTTTATGTTCTTGATTTAGTCCTGATGATTTTGCATGTTCTTGATTTGGTCCTGATGATGTTGCCGATTTTTGATTTAGTCCTGATGATTTTGCCTATATGCCATATGATCTTTCCTGATAGACATTGATCTTATTGGATATATCCTGTATACATGCTCGTCAGTTTTATATCCCAGTACAGTAGATTTTCAGGGTCTGATCATGCCTGTTGATTTTTATCATATATGCCCTTTGTTATACTGCATTTATATCCAGAGATACTTACTTATATATTCAGATATGCATGATTGATTGATCCTGATTGATAGATACTACTCGATATGCATGATGTTACGGAATTTGAGTTGGCGTAGTTTCGTGAAAGTTTCAAGTCCTGAAGATTGAAGGTGAAGAAAGTTGGATCATTTAACTCAATCTCAAGAAAGAAGAATTCAAAAGGATCAGGTATGTTTAACTAAAGAATTTGTGTGATCCGAATACTTCTTGTAGTGTAGAAACACTTGGAAGAATCTTTCATTGCATAAAAATTAAAAACTGGACTTGGGACATGTTCAGGATCCGGATCAGGCTGTTCGATCCGGATCCCGAAGGTGGTTCGTTCATACATCGTCGCAATCCGGATCGTAGTCTCTTGATCCGGATCCCGAACGTTGAGTTTACCATCTACCTTGAACGATCCGGATCTTGCTTCGCAATCCGGATCCCGAACGTTGATGTTTGGTGAACTGTATGAACGATCCGGATCGTAGTCACATGATCCGGATCCCGAACCTTCGTTTTTCTGGAATTGGCTGTTTCGTTATGACGATCCGGATCTCAGTTATCACGATCCGGATCGCCGTCCGTAAAATTCCAGAAATGGCAGGTTTTTGATTCTTATCTCCTTCCTAGGGTTTCTAACCTATAAATAGACCCTATGTCTTTCTTTCTAGGGTCAATCCACATAGCCGTCATTTTCATATATCATCTTATACGGCTATAGATCCACATATAGAGAAAAAAGGAAATCATTAGAGAATACTCTATGTTTCTTCATCTATATTGATTAGTTTGATTCTAGGTTTTCATACTCACATCTTGAGTTGAATCAAACTAATGAATACTTAGATGGTATTTCCGATCTATCTTTGATCTAAGTATTCGGCGGATCATCACCACCCAAAAACAACGATTACCCCAAAATTGGCGCGTGGATTCGCGTGTCCTTGTGGATTCAAGGTTCAATCGCTCTCGTGGATTCGGAGCGAGGCACGTTCGTGGATTCGAAGGGTGCTATTGGGTGAAGACCGTGGATTCGGTCGGACGTCGTGGATTCGACGTTGGACGCCGTGGATTCGGCGTTGGGCACAGATCGTGGATTCGAGAAGCGTCTGGAGCGAGCGGAGAAGATCCTCTAGGAGCGTATGGAAAAGGTTGAGTCGTAAGTGTGTACGGTAAATCACCTTGTACGTGTTTTAATTCTAGTGGATTTCTGCCGTGTTATCGGTCCCGTGGTTTTTTACTCCGGTGATGGAGTTTTCCACGTAAAAATCTTGCGAGTTATTTTCATTTCCGCATTGGGTTTTTATCGCAACGATTTTTGAGTGTTTATACGTTTACACCTATTCACCCCCCTCTAGGTGTTTCTTCCCCTATTTAGATCCGTATTATTTACGACCCAACAAGTGGTATCGGAGCGGGAATAGGGTTGTGAACAATGGTTGAAGGTGGAAACATCAATCGACCCCCTTTCTTTGATGGAACAAATTATGCGTACTGGAAAGTACGGATGAAAGCCTTTTTATCTTCCATCGACGAAAGGGTGTGGCATTCAATTGAATCAGGATGGACTAATCCAACTGAACTTATCTCTGATGTTCACACCTTAAAACCTAGGTCGAAATGGACCAAGGAAGAGTTTGAGTTATCTTCTTACAATGGCAAGGGAATTAATGCTATTTTTAATGCCTTATCTCAAACTGAATTCTCTCGCGTCTCGGCATGTGAGACTGCGAAAGAAATCTGGGATGTTCTCCAGGTTACACATGAGGGAACTAACCTCGTGAAGATTCAGAAACTGCAGATGCTTACGAGCAAGTTTGACTCTATCTTGATGGCAGAAAATGAATCTTTCACGGACTACTATACACGATTGCAAGACATCGTAAACTCATGTGCTAATCTGGGAGAGAAGATTCCAGAATTTAAGATTGTAAGAAAAATCTTAAGAACTCTTCCTGAACGATTTCGCCCAAAGGTTACTGCCATTGAAACTATTAAACACCCGGACGAAATACGTGTAGAAGAATTAGTTGGTTCATTACAAACTTATGAAATGACTTTTAATACTAACAATTCTTCTGGAAAAGCATCCACTTCTAAGTCTTCAGGTTATGCGTTGAAAACAACTAAGGAAGAAGACGCGGATACATCCTCCTCGGACGATGACGAGAACCTTTCTATGGAGGAATTTGAGAAGCAGCTCGCTCTCTTGACAAGGAATTTTCGCCGCAACTTTCGAAGGGGTAATTCAAGCAAATCTCCATCCTTCGGAAAGTGGAACAAAGGCAAGGGTACTCCAAGTCACAAGTCAAGAAAGCAGGAGAACTTCTCAAAGGATAAGAAAAGTTCAGAAGGACAACTGCAATGCTTCAAATGTCGAGGCTACGGCCACATTGCAACGGAGTGTCCTAACAAGTATCCGGCAAAGAAGAAGGCGATGCAAGTCGTCACTTGGGATGACAACTCAACGTCAAATGAGTCGTCTTCAAGTGATGAAGAAAAGAGCTCCACGGCATTCCACGCGTCCACATCTTCACCATTCATGTGCTTTATGGCAAGTACGTCTGAATCATTGTCCAACTCCACTGTTGAAAAGAATGCAATGGACAATGAATCGGATGATTCGGAAGGTGAAGAGTTTGCTCTAGCCTATCACAGATCTTTACAGGATTTAAAGAAACCGGCTAAGCAAAACAAGGGGTTGAGAGGGAGATTGCAGGATCTCGAAGAAGAAGTAAAAAGGGTAACTTCTCTCTCGACCGATCTTGAAGTGGAAAGGGATAGTTTGATAAAAGCAAATGTTTCCCTTCAAGAGTCCAATGAGCAGCTCGAGAAGAACTATATAGATATGGTGAACAAAGCAAACTACTTCTTGAAGCTCTATGGCGAGGGCCGACAGGAAAGACGGGAAATGACAGAGACCATTCTCCAACTCAAGGATGACTTACAGCAATTCTCTTTAGGAAGGAGTAAGTTGGATAAACTCCTTGGTCTTGGTCAAACAAATCGGTTCGGCCTCGGGTACACTCAAACTGGAAACAGTCCAAGTTCGAGTGGGACAGTCTTTGTGCCTTAGTCGGTATCTCCTCCTCCGACACCGGAATTCAAGACAAACAACGACAACAAACCTACCTCATCCTCTTCGGAATCGTCAAGCTCAAAGGTATGTTTTCGTTGTAATTTTGCAGGGCACATCGAAAGAAATTGCGAGATTGGAGCTCAAAGAACAAATCAACCACATCTTGCAATTGCTACCAATAAGCTCACTTCCCGGAATTCAAGGAAGGATTTTTCAAAAGAAAAGAACATTGGTAGCACCTCAAACAAGACGATGACAAAAGAAAAAGATCAATCATACAAGACGTCGTCTTCAAGGAGAATCTCTCAACCTTTACCAACATACTCCAAAACTCAAAAGGTTTGGGTATGCAAAGGTGAAACCCCTCCTTGTCTTTAATCGTTCTACGATTAAATCTTGTATAGTTTATGTAGACTATTTTCTTTTCTTCTTTTTCTTTTGGCCAACTCGTCAACCATCCTTGCAAGGTAAATTGTATATTTTTTTCTTATTGGTTGATGTTTTCTCTCGGTTTTCTTGGGTAGCATTTCTGAGAGAGAAAGCTGATACGTTTGACTCTTTTCATGAGATTTGCCATCGTATTATGATTGAAAAGAATGAAAAGATCATTCGTGTTAGAAGTGATAGGGGTGGAGAATTCATAAATTCAAAATTCATTGACTTTTGTACTTCAAATGGCATTAAACATGAATTCTCGGCACCCTATACACCTCAGCAGAATGGTGTTGTTGAGCGCAAAAACAGGGTTGTTCAAGAGATGGCGCGTGTGATGCTTCATAGCCGGAAATTACCGCTACATTTTTGGGCTGAAGCTGTGAACACCGCTGTCTATGTCATTAACAGAGTGTATTTGCGCCCAGGAACCTTGAATACACCATATGAGCTGTGGTTTAGTAGAAAACCGGATATCAAGTACTTTCGTATCTTCGGGAGTCGATGTTACATCTTACGTGACCGTGAAAATCTTGGAAAGTTCGACTCTCGAAGTGATGAAGGGATCTTTTTGGGTTATTCTACGAATAGCAGAGCATATCGAGTATTTAACATTGAATCTAAGACGATCGTAGAATCTATAAATGTTAAAGTAGATGAAGCTTCTCATTTTGAATCAGAAAAATCTACCCTCGATATCTCTCTAGATGATGATTCTCCTGCTAGTGCATCTTCTCATAATAATACTTCCAATATTAATGATGCATCTAATGGTTCTTCTAGTTTATCTGATGTGCAGGAATCATCTCGTGTACCTCCGAGTACTCCGTTTCAACAAACGCTACGAATCTCCAAGGATCATCCGGAATCGAACATCATTGGAGATCCACAAGAAGGAGTTAGAACTCGAAGGCAGTTGGTTTGCGGATTTGCTTGCTACGTATCTTTAATCGAACCAAAGACAATAGATGAAGCTCTTCAGGATGACTACTGGATTAAAGCAATGCAGGAAGAGCTTCATCAATTTGAGCGAAACAAAGTCTGGAAATTAACGAAGCATCCAAAGCAACATAATGTGATAGGTACCAAATGGATCTTCAAGAACAAGAAAGATGAAGATGGTACTATCATCAGGAACAAGGCACGACTAGTTGCTCAAGGCTACTCTCAAGTAGAAGGTATAGACTTTGACGAAACTTTCGCCCCTGTAGCTAGACTCGAGTCCATTCGTATATTGTTTGCTATTGCTTGTCATTTTAAAATCAAATTATTTCAAATGGACGTCAAGAGCGCATTTCTAAATGGGTTTTTAAATGAGGAAGTTTATGTAGCTCAACCGAAAGGTTTTGTAGATCATAAACAACCTAACCATGTTTTTCGTTTGAAAAAGGCTCTTTACGGTCTGAAACAAGCACCGCGAGCATGGTACGAAAGGTTAACAAAGCACCTTTTGGAGAAGGGCTATACTCGAGGGGGAGCTGACAGGACTCTCTTTGTGAAGCATTATCAAAATAATTTCATTGTAGCACAAATCTATGTCGATGACATTGTATTTGGTGCAACAAAAGATAATGATGCTTCTAAATTCGCGGAGACCATGGAAAGCGAATTTGAGATGTCCATGATGGGCGAACTGTCTTATTTTCTTGGATTGCAAATTAAACAAAATGATGAAGGTATTCACTTGAGTCAATCCAAGTATGCACTGGAGTTGGTCAAAAAGTTTGATCTAGAAAATTGTAAAGATTTTCCAACTCCAATGGGAACTAGCCACAAGGGACTTGGAAGTGAATCACATAGTGAGAATGTAGACGAGAAACTGTATAGAAGTATGATTGGAAGTCTACTTTACCTCACGGCTAGTCGCCCGGATATATCCTTTAGTGTTGGGATTTGCGCGAGATATCAATCAGCACCAAAGGAGGTTCACCTGAAAGCGGTGAAACGGATCATCCGGTACATCAAAGGATCAATTAATTTCGGAATTTGGTATCCTATGGGAACAAGTCTGGACATTGTTGGATACTCAGATGCCGATTGGGCAGGATCAGTGGATGATCGGAAAAGCACGAGTGGTGCATGCTTCTATCTTGGCCATTGCCTTGTTGCATGGCACAGTAAAAGCAGAATTGCATAGCACTCTCGACTGCCGAAGCGGAATACATTTCAGCTGGAAGTTGCTCAACTCAACTCATTTGGATGAAAAGCGTATTGAGTGACTTCCGCATTTCAGCATCTTCGGTAACAATTCTTTGTGACAACACAAGTGCAATTAACATTTCTAAAAACCCTGTGTTGCACTCTAGAACAAAACATATTGAACTTAGATATCATTTTCTTAGAGAGCTAGTTGAATCAAATACTCTTCAACTTTCATATATTTCAACTGAAGATCAATTAGCTGACTTTTTAACAAACCTTTGGATCAAAAACGTTTTATTCATTTGCGAAAAGCAATTGGTATGCTTTCTTTGAAATAAACTTCTTTTTGAAACCTTTGCTTAAAATAGGTTTTGTATTTGTTTTGTTCTATTCAATATCTATGTTTATACATAGGATAGTAATTGAGCATAGATCTTAATTGACTTTAATTGCATCTGTTCACACATTTAGAAATTTATTATGCTTTTGCCATCATAATATTTCATTGTTGCAATGATCGTTTATGTTAATTAAATCATCTTCTAAAGTGATCAAAGTCAATTTCTCTCTCAATGATCTCTTGGTATAGTCATTATCTTATTTGACTGTTTAGTCGAGTATGAAATCGAGATCAATTTTTGGTTGAATACTTTATATCTTAAATAATTGATAGCCAATTGAGGGGGAGTCAAAGATAATGTAAAATGCTCAAAAGATGTGGAAAGAGTTACATCCCAATGAGGAGTGTGAAAACTACCACCACATGGAGGAAAGAGCTACCACCTCGGTCGTCCGAGTATTGTGTGCAGCTACCACATGTATACCAAGCATGGTTGTTCAAATTTTTGATTAAGTAAAAATGCATGTTGAAATACTTGACTCTGTCAAATTTCAAGGTTGGTATAAGGTGGGATTTTAAAGAAAGATGCTCAAAGAGCCACTCTCTTCAACAGATTGTCTAGAAATATTATCTACCATATTTGGGATTTCAAACATCTATTGATCTTTGTATTTCATTTTCTTTACCGAATTGATTATTTGATAAAGGCATTACTCATAAGATCAAGTTAGATGTAATTGAAGGTGTTCAACTTTAAGGGATTTAATTCTTGTAAATTTTCGTTTCATTTTTGGATATTACTGATAGATTTGGCATAATCTAATTCTAGTTGTGTGAAACGATGCGTTTTGTTTAAAGTTGATACACCTTTGTGCTTACAATCTTTTTCTGGTTTTTCTTGAATTTCTCTGAAATTTTTCTAAAGAAAAAGTTGGGGCCGATCCGGATCGGGCAAGGTGATCCGGATCCCGAACGCAGGTTTTCTCCTGCTGGCTGACGATCCGGATTGGACCTGCCGATCCGGATCCCGAACGCAGTTTTTTTTCACTGCGGGTAGCCGATCCGGATCGCAAGCTCGGGAGGATCCGGATCGCGGCTAGGTTTTTATAAAGAACAAAAGGGTTTTGATTTCTTTTACTCCAATCTTTTGTTCAAAAGTTTCCAGAGCGCTTCTCTCTAGATTTCATCCTCCTTGGAAGCTTTCTAACTCAAGTTCTTCAGTTCCAAGTAAGTTTATTGATCAAAATCTCGGTTTTCACCGTTTTTCTCTTTTCCTCCTCAAACGTACGAAATTCTTGGATCGATTTTGTTTGTGGATGGTTTTTGATCAAATTTCTTTTGAAATAAGAACTCTGGGTTGTTTAGTTTGATTATATGCTAGGTTTTCTCCTGATTAACGGATTTTTAGGCTTCGATTTCTAAAATTTCGGTTTTAGGGCATATAATAAGGATTTTCGAAATTCATGCAATTGATCTATTTTTAGAAGTCCTTTGCAAAACTAATTTGATTCTTAGTCTCTCTACATGATTATGATTGTTTGGGTACAATTTTTTCAATTTTTGAAAACTAAGAATTTTTGTGTTCTTGAGTTGGTTTTCACAGGACACCTTCTTAACTCAAGCATTTTGTTCAATGGCACTTAATTCAATGTGTTTCTCTTGGTTAATCCTTCTCCTGGTCTCAATGGTACACACTCGCCCTACAAATAAACTAAAGAGAGCCAAGAACCTCCAACAAAAAGGTGATTTTGTCGAGGTCAGTGACACAGAGGTAGATTGTCATGAGGTTGACTGGGCAGCATTGACGGATGATGATGACTCATGTATGAACAAGAACCGTCTGATGATTCAAGGAGAAAGGCGTCTGTTAAATCAAAAGAAAAGGCAAATAAAGGACCAGGAAAAGCATCAATGGCAGCACCAATCATCTCCATGAAAAGAAAGAGAATAACTAGACGCTGTGGGCTACGACAGGACATTAATGTTGACACGCCGATAGCTCCTGACTCCCCACATCGCTTGGAAGAAGTATTCGTTAACACTGATCGTCTTCGAGCCTTTGCACATCGCGAATGCATTGGTGAAAGGCATGTTAACATTAAGGCTCTGCAAGGTCACTCCCCTGCCTTTGGCCTTCTGATTGAACAAGCAAACCTTATTCAAGTATGTCGTTTCCCAGAAACTCTTGGCTACTGTTTGCATCATGTGAGGACCTTCTACACTAATGCACGACATCTTCGAGAGGTTGAGAACGGTCCTATGGAGTTCTACACGAACATCCAAGGCACAAGGTTTAAGATTACTCCACAATTGATTGGCGAGGTTTTGGGAATGGAAGCCAGCAAGAAAGGAGTTCACTACTTGAAGGGGGTAAATTTGACAAACACATTATGGCAAAAAGTTATAGAGGGAATTTGTCTCGAGGGAACACAATCAACCGAAAAATCTGTTCGATCTAAAGAACTTCGTCTTGAATATCGCTTCTTAAACTTCATCACATGCTACAATATACTTCCAAATATGCAGACAAGGTTGTGAGATGGGACCGGTTGCTGTTTTTGTATCTCATAGGACATCGATCAGAGGCAACGGCATTGAATATCAACATTCCATACATTATCTGGAATAGAATGGCGCGATATGTTGAGCATCCTCACCCCACTGAGAGAATTCCATTTCCCTTGATTATAATGAGGATTTTACAGAAATTTCAGGTTGACATTACTTCAACAACTTATCATCAATGTCTGAGCATGATAAATGAGTCTACTATTGTCAAATCCCTCCATAAGTTGCCGCATGTCACTCCAGTTCCTGCATCTGGAACAAAGCACAGTACAAGCACTGCCGCATCACCATCTCGACAAGCAACTGGCACAGATGATGAAGCATCAATAACATCGATTATCAAGGAACAACAGCGACTATCTGTTAAGCAAGAACAAATTTTGACGGAGCAACAACGAATTACCAAAGAGCTTGAGATTACAACGGCAGCTCACATTACCATAACGAAGAAGATCAATTCAATGGACAAGCGGATGCGAAAGATACTCTCTAAGATGGGTTGCACAAGCTCTGAAGACTCAGATTCTGACAACTGATTACTTTTGACTCATTTTCTTTTCCTTTCCTTTTGTGCAGGATTACGATTTTAGGATTTAGTTTTATACTTACGTTAGCTTAGTTCTCAGGTTTTACATTTTATTGGAACTTTTTACTCTCCTCACATTTCGTAGTCTTTAACTACATTTGGCTTTGTTTTGTGACAAAAAGGGGGAGAGAGTTAGAGAGAACTTTGAACAATGTTGACTGCATGAAACATCAAGGTAAGTGAACAATGTTTGATATGAAAACTGGATGAATATCAAGGTAAGTATTACTCCAACTTTCATTCTCAACTTGAGGTTTTTCAGCTGTATGAATGCATGCCTCGACTAACTATTTGCTAACTATTTGGGCATGTAATATAACTAACAAGGTGATGTTCACTAACAAGTTTGTGACACTTGGTTTTTGATTGCATAGAAGATATGTTGGTTCTTAACTCTGATCAATTACATATCTATATTTATTTAAGTTTTGTCACAAACATGTTCATGACATTTGGTTTTTACGTGCAAAGAAGATATGTTGGTGTTTTTAACTATGATCAGTTTACATATCTGAATATAAATGTCATGATAAGTATAAATGAGTTTAAACTTCACTCTGTTTGTGGTTTTTGAATGATACAAAAGTCTTGAGGTATCTAACGATTCTTTTGTCAAGAATGATTTCTTTTTGCAGAGAGTACAGATGTCTAAGTCTAGAGTCTGTTTTAGGAGTTTAACTCATGTATTGTATTTTGGATCTCCATTGTAAATTTTTGTTGTATGGTGATAGCAACAAAAATATCTTTTCGAATTTTCTTTAGTGGATCTGTGTTTTGTCACGAAACCGCCAAAGGGGGAGATTGTTACGGAATTTGAGTTTGGCGTAGTTTCGTGAAAGTTTCAAGTCCTGAAGATTGAAGGTGAAGAAAGTTGGATCATTAACTCATCTCAAGAAAGAAGAATTCAAAAGGATCATGTATGTTTAACTAAAGAATTTGTGTGATCCGAATACTTCTTGTAGTGTAGAAACACTTGGAAGAATCTTTCATTGCATAAAAATCAAAACTGGACTTGGGACATGTTCAGGATCCGGATCAGGCTGTTCGATCCGGATCCCGAAGGTGGTTCGTTCATACATCGTCGCAATCCGGATCGTAGTCTCTTGATCCGGATCCCGAACGTTGAGTTTACCATCTACCTTGAACGATCCGGATCTTGCTTCGCAATCCGGATCCCGAACGTTGATGTTTGGTGAACTGTATGAACGATCCGGATCGTAGTCACATGTATCCGGATCCCGAACCTTCGTTTTTCTGGAATTGGCTGTTTCGTTATGACGATCCGGATCTCAGTTATCACGATCCGGATCGCCGTCCGTAAGAATTCCAGAAATGGCAGGTTTTTGATTCTTATCTCCTTCCTAGGGTTCTAACCTATAAATAGACCCTATGTCTTTCTTTCTAGGGTCAATCCACATAGCCGTCATTTTCATATATCATCTTATACGGCTTATAGATCCACTATAGAGAAGAAAGGAAATCATTAGAGAATACTCTATGTTTCTTCATCTATATTGATTAGTTTGATTCTAGGTTTTCATACTCACATCTTGAGTTGAATCAAACTAATGAATACTTAGATGGTATTTTCCGTCTATCTTTGATCTAAGTATTCGGCGGATCATCACCACCCAAAAACAACGATTACCCAAAATCGGCGCGTGGATTCGAGTTGTCCTTGGGATTCAAGGTTCAATCGCTCTCGGGCTTCGGAGCGAGGCACGTTCGTGGATTCGAAGGGTGCTATTGGGTGAAGACCGTTGATTCGGTCGGACGTCGTGGATTCGACGTTGGACGCCGTGGATTCGGCGTTGGGCGCAGATCGTGGATTCGAGAAAGCGTCTGGAGCGAGCGGAGAAGATCCTCTAGGAGCGTATGGAAAAGGTTGAGTCGTATGTGTACGGTAAATCACCCTTGTACGTGGTTTTAATTCTAGTGGATTTCTGCCGTGTTATCGGTCCCTGTGGTTTTTTATTTTTACTTACGGGTGATGGAGTTTTTTCCACGTAAAAATCTTGCGAGTTATTTTCATTTCCCCCCGCATTTGGGTTTTTCAAAATCGACAAACTATTTTTTTGAGTGTTATTTTAATTATATGTTAATACATGTTTACACATAGACTATCACCCCCCTCCTAGGTTTTCTTCTGTCTTCCCTTTCTATTTAGATCCGTATTATGTACGACCCAACACATATTGATTGATTCCGATGGATAGATATAGACAGATGATTCCCTGTTGGGATTTCGGCGTGTGCCGCTACTTGGTCAACTAGACCGTGAGATTGATCATTATGACTTTGCCATGCACTGCTGTACTTCACGAACCGTCCGGGGTCGCTCCCCGTGAGAGCTGGTTCTTTACCGGTAGAGTGGTCTGTTGATAGACCCGTGAGCCCTCGACATGGGTATGTCGCGGATTCGGGTGGCGGATGGGTGGCTTTGCCTGAGGTCCTCTGAGACCAAATTGTGCACATGATTGGGTACTTGGGCTTCTACCTTTGACGCATTACTTTTACTTGTACTGTGCTCAGTCGTTTCCAGCACTATTATCTGTAGACATGCTTGTATCACTTGTAGTTCAGTTATAATACCTGATTATTGTGGTTATCATTTGATTTCCAGCATGCATGATCTACACTTTCATGATTGTTTATCTCATGACTTACCCTGATTTTCAGTACAACCTATCTGCAGTTTTATGCTTGATTATTTCAGTACATTATGATTTCCAGCACCATTTATCTGCAGCTCTTTTATGCTTGTTGATTATATCATATCCGGATTTCCAGCACTATTTCGTCCTCCGCCTATTCAGTTATCTGTGGATTATTGGTTGATTATCAGTAGATCTTATCTATTTATTCAGCTTTACCCCTTTGATTATTACTATCCGCAGATTTTAGTACCTCCAGTAGGTACGATTAGCTATTTCTCTCGGCTCGTCGTGCCCACTGGGATACACGCGGTGTTCTCACACCCCTCGGTGACTGTTTTTCAGGTCGTTTCAGTCGGTAGTTGGGGTGCGGGACCCATCCATGAGGCTGGTCACGATAGAGCTGTCCCCCTGATGATCTATTGATGTCTGAGATCTTCGGTGATTGTAGCTGACTTTATTTTATAGCTTTCAGCTTGTTCTGTTATTTAGATATTTTAGATGATGATATGTTGATACTTCGGATTATTCCTGATGATAAGTATAGTTGAGTTGAGATATGTATTGCTCTCTGATCGATGTTTTGGATTAAGCCATAGCCGTGCATGTATAGGAGAGACCCTATGTCCCCTATGTGGATAGGGGATTTCCTATATGTGTGGCGGTCTGTTACGCCTATTTTGCAAACTCTGATTTCTTCAAAAAAAAAAAAAAAACAAACATTTCAGCCCTGATTTTTATTAAAACTCGGGGCGCTGACAGATTAGATGGTATCATAGCAATAGGTAGACGGTACCTAGGAAAGATGGATTAGGAACATGGTTAGGGTGAACCCTAGGATGACTTGCCACGTGCGAGAGCGGGGTATTTTTCTAGTTGTTAGGAGCTCAGGTGTATTTCACCCTAATGAGTCGTTTTTCTAATCTTGTCGTTTGTGACTATACGAGCTGTTGTTTCGCATTAGCCGCAGTCTCTGGGCTAGTGGTCGTGGTGGGTGCATTGTTTAGCTGCGGCTGTGGTA
>CM055079.1:3985835-4051667 GCA_029204045.2 Tillandsia leiboldiana
AACACTCTGAGTCCATCACTAGTGTCCAATTGGTGCACAAACACCACCCAGGCCACATAGGCCTCCAGAGCTGCTGGTCAACCAGTAATCTCGTCGTGGGGCTATCCGGTCCCTCACAAGTTTGAGCTCATTATTTGGTTCTGTGTCTCTCCAAAGGTCGGCTACAATATTTGTAGTCTACTCTTCCCTTAAATCTTGAGATTTTCAGAGTTAGTAGGCCATCTTTGTGGCCCTTTGTTTCAGCCAGGAGTTTTGGACAGTCTTTGGTATTTTGGCTTTTCTGGACTGTAGGTGTGGAATATTTGGATGATTTTTGCGGAGACTTTCCAGGACTCGAAGATCTACAATATTGGTATGTATCATCTTCCCTAATCTGAGAATTTGTTGGGATTAATTTATGACCTTGGAACATCTTGCTGCATTCGTGCACAGATGGAAACTTTGGTGGATAGTCCAGAGTTGTTCATCGTTTTCTTCTTCTCGAGCGTGGAATTTGGAGTTCTTTAGCTCGATTGAATATACGCTCGACAAGGAATCCAATGGTACCTCTCTTGCTGGATTTGGAGCTCATTTGGTTATGTAACTTAACGATCTTCCCAGTGCGTGTTAAAAGGTTTCTACCAGTCCCTGTTTTTAATTTTTGATTAGCAATGCACCTTGGAATGCGATATCTTTGGGAATATTAGGTCTTTTTCGGAAATTCAATTGGAATTCTTCTTAACTTCAGGTTAGCAAATTCTCTTTTGTGATATGTGGATGATTCCCTTCGGCAAACCAGCTCTAATTAAACTTGGAAGTCAAGCAAAGTTTATGTTAGCAGGGTTTGGACAGCATTGTGATTTGCTTCACTTGAATTTTAAAGGAAAATCAAGGATGGATTTTTGAGGACTTGAAGATGTTTAGGATGAGGACATCTTTGTTTTACTGTGAGACTTCATTTGAGGTATTTGAGGGGGCACATACTTTTTATTTAGCCTCGTTCGTTGCACTTGCTGAAATTCTGGAATATGATTGCGCAGCGTGCATTGTTTTAGTGATTGCGCCCAATCCCGTATGGCGGATTTTTGACTTATTTCACGGCAACGGACTCCTGGAGGATAAGGATGACTCCGCCAAAATTCAGTCAGATCGGTCAGCGGATCGTCAGTTTCAGGTTGTGGTTGTGCTTTTGCCGAAAAACCACGATATTACCCACTCGGCTTATTGTTTCCCTCATGACATAGTTGATGTTGTTCTCTTTTCCTTGGTGATCATGTTGAATCTCCATGTTTATTTAGGTTAATTGATTCTTAGCTATCCATTAGTCAATGATTAGTTGGTTGATTATTACATTACTCCATATGAAGTTGATTATAAGCGTCATCCTTAAAACCTAGCTATGTGAGGTTACGTGGGAAATTAGTCTTTAGCCTACACTTTGTGATGATGTTAACATATTATGTGAGAATGAGTGGTAGTTATATGTGAATGGTTGGTTTGATTTAGATAGAACTTGATCGGTTTTGTGAGTTGCTTGGTTACTTCATGTGAGAAGGACTTGGTTGATATTTGAGAATGACTTATATGAGAGTAGTTTGTTTAGTCACCTTTACCCTCCACTTTGGTGATATGAATTATAGTTGTCGATCCTTAACCTACAATGTTTGATGTTTGGCATAGATGTTGATTCGTAACCTACCTATGTGAGAATAATAGTTGATTGATCTCTTATCTAGCTTATGTGAAAATGGGTGTTGATGTTGGTTATTGATCTAGTTGATGTGAGAATGACCTATGCTTTTGATTCCTAATTCATTCATGAAAAGATGGTTAACATTGTGAGTTGGGCCTATTCCTTATGAGACTAAGCTTTGTTCATGACTCCTAATTCCTCCAAATGAGATTGGATGTTGTTGGTAGATCCTATGTTCATCCTATGTGCGATCAATGAAAGTTGGGAACCTTAGTCTATTCATTGGTGATATTTGATTGAATGTCCATGTTTAAGTGATGTTAATGATCTTTAGCATATCCATGTGAGAATGTAAGGTTTGATATGTGTTTGTACTCCTTTAGGTGATGTTGTGATAAATGATGTTCTTTAACCTATATTCTGTGTGAGTTATTCTTATGAGAGTATATACTATTCATGATCTAATCTGTGTTAGAACACTATTAGATGCCTTTCTTTCATTCTACATGAGGACACTTGCATGCTTGTATGGACATCGAGTTAGGCCATCTTTTACTGCTACACTATCATGCTGGGATTTGACTTAGGAGAAACCATTATTGTTTCTTGAACTCCTTTCTTTCTAGACTCTAGATACTTGTTGCTCGGGTTCGAGCAGGGGTTTGGGATAGTGTAGCCGGGGCCTGGATTATGGATTGTGGGGTATTGCGGCGACCGCGGACATTGGGCGGTTGACCGGATATTTACTTGTGCATCAGATTGGGGATCGGGTTTCTCTAGTGGATGGAGTTTCCCACTTATTGAGTACTATTGCATCTCAGATTGGGGATCGGGATTTCTTTAGTGGATGGGTTTTCCCACTTTGATCAAAGTCGTGATCCAGTCTTGCTATATCGTGATACTTGTTACAGAGATACTTTACTCGTGTGGGTCGCTCCCTTCGAGTGCCACTCCGGAGTAGGCTTTAGACCGTGACGGGTGCCAGTCAGTTGGATAGTTGGAGATACTGAGTTCGTGAGATTGATGACAGAGAAGGCAGTACTGGGGTTTACCGGTTCATCAGATTGGGTTATGTTGGTAGACTCATTTACTGATGCATTTGTATAGTTACTTTTTTTGGCACTGCATTTAGAGGCATGTTAGTGGTAGTTCCTATTTATTAGCAGTCCTATTAACAGCTTTACCACTTATTCCTTTTCTTGCCTCTGGTAGACTTCGTGGGTACGTCGGAGTTTGAGGCTTTACCCACAGGGGGAGGCTACTTGTTTTACTAGTGGTTCTCACCCCTATTGTTGTTTTCTTCTTTTCCTCCCTTTGTTTTGCAGTGTCTGCTGCGGGAGTTATTGATCTTTCGGTCGACGGATTGAGGCGAGAGAGTCGCGAGATAGATTGATCTCTTATCTAGCATATGTGAAAATGGGTGTTGATGTTGGTTATTGATCTAGTTGATGTGAGAATGACCTATGCTTTTGATTCCTAATTCATTCATGAAAAGATGGTTATCATTGTGAGTTGTGGCCTATTCCTTATGAGACTAAGCTTTGTTCATGACTCCTAATTCCTCCAAATGAGAATGGATGTTGTTGGTAGATCCTATGTTCATCCTATGTGCGATCAATGAAAGTTGTGGAACCTTAGTCCATTCATTGGTGATATTTGATTGAATGTCCATGTTTAAGTGTTGTTAAATGATCTTTAGCATATCCATGTGAGAATGTGAGGTTTGATATGTGTTGTACTCCTTTAGGTGATGTTGATAATAAATGATGTTCTTTAACCTATATTCTGTGTGAGTTATTCCTTATGAGAGTATATACTATTCATGATCTAATCTGCGTAAGAACACTATTAGCAGCCTTTCTTTCATTCTACATGATGACACTTGCATGCTTGTATGGACATCGAGTTAGGCCATCTTTTACTGCTACACTATCATGCTGGGATTTGACTTAGGAGAAACCATGATTGTTTCTTGAACTCCTTTCTTTCTAGACTCTAGATACTTGTTGCTCGGGTTCGAGCAGGGGTTTGGGATAGTGTAGCCGGGGCCTGGATTATGGATTGTGGGGTATTGCGGCGACCGCGGACATTGGACGGTTGACCGGATATTTACTTGTGCATCAGATTGGAGATCGGGTTTTCTCTAGTGGATGGAGTTTCCCACTTATTGTGTACTATTGCATCTCAGATTCGGGATCGGGATTTCTTTAGTGGATGGGTTTTCCCACTTTGATCATAGTCGTGATCCAGTCTTGCTATATCGTGATACTTGTTACAGAGATACTTTACTCGTGTGGGTCGCTCCCTTCGAGTGCCACTCCGGAGTAGGCTTTAGACCGTGACGGGTGCCAGTCAGTTGGATAGTTGGAGATACTGAGTTCGTGAGATTGATGACAGAGAAGGCAGTACTGGGGTTAATACCGGTTCATCTGATTGGGTTATGTTGGTAGACTCATTTACTGATGCATTCGTATAGTTACTTTTTTTGGCACTGCATTTAGAGGCATGTTAGTGGTAGTTCCTATTTATTAGCAGTCCTATTAACAGCTTTACCACTTATTCCTTTTCTTGCCTCTGGTAGACTTCGTGGGTACATCGGAGTTTGAGGCTTTACCCCCAGGGGGAGGCTACTTGTTTTACTAGTGGTTCTCACCCCTATTGTTGTTTTCTTCTTTTCCACCCTTTGTTTTGCAGTGTCTGCTGCGGGAGTTGCTGATCTTTCGGTCGACGGATTGAGGCGATAGAGTCGCGAGATAGATTGATCTCTTATCTAGCTTATGTGAAAATGGGTGTTGATGTTGGTTATTGATCTAGTTGATGTGAGAATGACCTATGCTTTTGATTCCTAATTCATTCATGAAAAGATGGTTATCATTGTGAGTTGTGGCCTATTCCTTATGAGACTAAGCTTTGTTCATGACTCCTAATTCCTCCAAATGAGATTGGATGTTGTTGGTAGATCCTATGTTCATCCTTTGTGCGATCAATGAAAGTTGTGGAACCTTAGTCCATTCATTGGTGATATTTGATTGAATGTCCATGTTTAAGTGTTGTTAAATGATCTTTAGCATATCCATGTGAGAATGTGAGGTTTGATATGTGTTGTACTCCTTTAGGTGATGTTGATAATAAATGATGTTCTTTAACCTATATTCTGTGTGAGTTATTCCTTATGAGAGTATATACTATTCATGATCTAATCTGTGTAAGAACACTATTAGAAGCCTTTCTTTCATTCTACATGAGGACACTTGCATGCTTGTATGGACATCGAGTTAGGCCATCTTTTACTGCTACACTATCATGCTGGGATTTGACTTAGGAGAAACCATGATTGTTTTTTGAACTCCTTTCTTTCTAGACTCTAGATACTTGTTGCTCGGGTTCGAGCAGGGGTTTGGGATAGTGTAGCCGGGGCCTGGATTATGGATTGTGGGGTATTGCGTCGACCGCGGACATTGGGCGGTTGACCGGATATTTACTTGTGCATCAGATTGGAGATCGGGTTTTCTCTAGTGGATGGAGTTTCCCACTTATTGAGTACTATTGCATCTCAGATTGAGGATCGGGATTTCTTTAGTGGATGGGTTTTCCCACTTTGATCATAATCGTGATCCAGTCTTGCTATATCGTGATACTTGTTACAGAGATACTTTACTCGTGTGGGTCGCTCCCTTCGAGTGCCACTCCGGAGTAGGCTTTAGACCGTGACGGGCGCCAGTCAGTTGGATAGTTGGAGATACTGAGTTCGTGAGATTGATGACAGAGAAGGCAGTACTGGGGTTAATACCGGTTCATCAGATTGGGTTATGTTGGTAGACTCATTTACTGATGCATTCGTATAGTTACTTTTTTTGGCACTGCATTTAGAGGCATGTTAGTGGTAGTTCCTATTTATTAGCAGTCCTATTTACAGCTTTACCACTTATTCCTTTTCTTGCCTCTGGTAGACATCGTGGGTACGTCGGAGTTTGAGGCTTTACCCACAGGGGGAGGCTACTTGTTTTACTAGTGGTTCTCACCCCTATTGTTTTTTTCTTCTTTTCCTCCCTTTGTTTTGCAGTGTCTGCTGCGGGAGTTGCTGATCTTTCGGTCGACGGATCGAGGCGAGAGAGTCGCGAGATAGATTGATCTCTTATCTAGCTTATGTGAAAATGGGTGTTGATGTTGGTTATTGATCTAGTTGATGTGAGAATGACCTATGCTTTTGATTCCTTATTCATTCATGAAAAGATGGTTATCATTGTGAGTTGAGGCCTATTCCTTATGAGACTAAGCTTTGTTCATGACTCCTAATTCCTCCAAATGAGATTGGATTTTGTTGGTAGATCCTATGTTCATCCTATGTGCGATCGATGAAAGTTGTGGAACCTTAGTCTATTCATTGGTGATATTTGATTGAATGTCCATGTTTAAGTGATGTTAAATGATCTTTAGCATATCCATGTGAGAATGTGAGGTTTGATATGTGTTGTACTCCTTTAGGTGATGTTGATGATAAATGATGTTCTTTAACCTATATTCTGTGTGAGTTATTCCTTATGAGAGTATATACTATTCATGATCTAATCTGTGTAAGAATACTATTAGATGCCTTTCTTTCAATCTCCATGAGGACACTTGCATGCTTTATGGAAATCGAGTTAGGCCATCTTTTACTGCTACACTATCATGCTGGGATTTGACTTAGGAGAAACCATGATTGTTTCTTGAACTCCTTTCTTTCTTAGACTCTAGATACTTGTTGCTCGGGTTCGAGCAGGGGTTTGGGATAGTGTAGCCGGGGCCTGGATTATGGATTGTGGGGTATTGCGGCGACCGCGGACATTGGGCGGTTGACCGGATATTTACTTGTGCATCAGATTGGGGATCGGGTTTTCTCTAGTGGATGGAGTTTCCCACTTATTGAGTACTATTGCATCTCAGATTGGGGATCGGGATTTCTTTAGTGCATGGGTTTTCCCACTTTGATCATAGTCATGATCACTTGCTATATCGTGATACTTGTTACAGAGATACTTTACTCGTGTGGGTCGCTCCCTTCGAGTGCCACTCCGGAGTAGGCTTTAGACCGTGACGGGTGCCAGTCAGTTGGATAGTTGGAGATACTGAGTTCGTGAGATTGATGACAGAGAAGGCAGTACTGGGGTTTATACCGGTTCATCTGATTGGGTTATGTTGGTAGACTCATTTACTGATGCATTCGTATAGTTACTTTTTTTGGCACTGCATTTAGAGGCATGTTAGTGGTAGTTCCTATTTATTAGCAGTCCTATTAACAGCTTTACCACTTATTCCTTTTCTTGCCTCTGGTAGACTTCGTGGGTACGTCGGAGTTTGAGGCTTTACCCACAGGGGGAGGCTACTTGTTTTACTAGTGGTTCTCACCCCTATTGTTGTTTTCTTCTTTTCCTCCCTTTGTTTTGCAGTGTCTGCTGCGGGAGTTGCTGATCTTTCGGTCGACGGATTGAGGCGAGAGAGTCGCGAGATAGATTGATCTCTTATCTAGCTTATGTGAAAATGGGTGTTGATGTTGGTTATTGATCTAGTTGATGTGAGAATGACCTATGCTTTTGATTCCTAATTCATTCATGAAAAGATGGTTATCATTGTGAGTTGTGGCCTATTCCTTATGAGACTAAGCTTTGTTCATGACTCCTAATTCCTCCAAATGAGATTGGATGTTGTTGGTAGATCCTATGTTCATCCTATGTGCGATCAATGAAAGTTGTGGAACCTTAGTCCATTCATTGGTGATATTTGATTGAATATCCATGTTTAAGTGTTGTTAAATGATCTTTAGCATATCCATGTGAGAATGAGAGGTTTGATATGTGTTGTACTCCTTTAGGTGATGTTGATAATAAATGATGTTCTTTAACCTATATTCTGTGTGAGTTATTCCTTATGAGAGTATATACTATTCATGATCTAATCTGTGTAAGAACACTATTAGAAGCCTTTCTTTCATTCTACATGAGGACACTTGCATGCTTGTATGGACATCGAGTTAGGCCATCTTTTACTGCTACACTATCATGCTGGGATTTGACTTAGGAGAAACCATGATTGTTTTTTGAACTCCTTTCTTTCTAGACTCTAGATACTTGTTGCTCGGGTTCGAGCAGGGGTTTGGGATAGTGTAGCCGGGGCGTGGATTATGGATTGTGGGGTATTGCGGCGACCGCGGACATTGGGCGGTTGACCGGATATTTACTTGTGCATCAGATTGGAGATCGGGTTTTCTCTAGTGGATGGAGTTTCCCACTTATTGAGTACTATTGCATCTCAGATTGAGGATCAGGATTTCTTTAGTGGATGGGTTTTCCCACTTTGATCATAGTCGTGATCCAGTCTTGCTATATCGTGATACTTGTTACAGAGATACTTTACTCGTGTGGGTCGCTCCCTTCGAGTGCCACTCCGGAGTAGGCTTTAGACCGTGACGGGTGCCAGTCAGTTGGATAGTGGGAGATACTGAGTTCGTGAGATTGATGACAGAGAAGGCAGTACTGGGGTTAATACCGGTTCATCTGATTGGGTTATGTTGGTAGACTCATTTACTGATGCATTCGTATAGTTACTTTTTTTGGCACTGCATTTAGAGGCATGTTAGTGGTAGTTCCTATTTATTAGCAGTCCTATTTACAGCTTTACCACTTATTCCTTTTCTTGCCTCTGGTAGACATCGTGGGTACGTCGGAGTTTGAGGCTTTACCCACAGGGGGAGGCTACTTGTTTTACTAGTGGTTCTCACCCCTATTGTTTTTTTCTTATTTTCCTCCATTTGTTTTGCAGTGTCTGCTGCGGGAGTTGCTGATCTTTCGGTCGACGGATCGAGGCGAGAGAGTCGCGAGATAGATTGATCTCTTATCTAGCTTATGTGAAAATGGGTGTTGATGTTGGTTATTGATCTAGTTGATGTGAGAATGACCTATGCTTTTGATTCCTTATTCATTCATGAAAAGATGGTTATCATTGTGAGTTGAGGCCTATTCCTTATGAGACTAAGCTTTGTTCATGACTCCTAATTCCTCCAAATGAGATTGGATTTTGTTGGTAGATCCTATGTTCATCCTATGTGCGATCAATGAAAGTTGTGGAACCTTAGTCTATTCATTGGTGATATTTGATTGAATGTCCATGTTTAAGTGATGTTAAATGATCTTTAGCATATCCATGTGAGAATGTGAGTTTTGATATGTGTTGTACTCCTTTAGGTGATGTTGATGATAAATGATGTTCTTTAACCTATATTCTGTGTGAGTTATTCCTTATGAGAGTATATACTATTCATGATCTAATCTGTGTAAGAATACTATTAGATGCCTTTCTTTCAATCTACATGAGGACACTTGCATGCTTTTATGGAAATCGAGTTAGGCCATCTTTTACTGCTACACTATCATGCTGGGATTTGACTTAGGAGAAACCATGATTGTTTCTTGAACTCCTTTCTTTCTTAGACTCTAGATACTTGTTGCTCGGGTTCGAGCAGGGGTTTGGGATAGTGGAGCCGGGGCCTGGATTATGGATTGTGGGGTATTGCGGCGACCGCGCACATTGGGCGGTTGACCGGATATTTACTTGTGCATCAGATTGGAGATCTGGTTTTCTCTAGTGGATGGAGTTTCCCACTTATTGAGTACTATTGCATCTCAGATTGAGGATCGGGATTTCTTTAGTGGATGGGTTTTCCCACTTTGATCATAGTCGTGATCCAGTCTTGCTATATCGTGATACTTGTTACAGAGATACTTTACTCGTGTGGGTCGCTCCCTTCGAGTGCCACTCCGGAGTAGGCTTTAGACCGTGACGGGTGCCAGTCAGTTGGATAGTTGGAGATACTGAGTTCGTGAGATTGATGACAGAGAAGGCAGTACTGGGGTTAATACCGGTTCATCTGATTGGGTTATGTTGGTAGACTCATTTACTGATGCATTCGTATAGTTACTTTTTTTGGCACTGCATTTAGAGGCATGTTAGTGGTAGTTCCTATTTATTAGCAGTCCTATTTACAGCTTTACCACTTATTCCTTTTCTTGCCTCTGGTAGACATCGTGGGTACGTCGGAGTTTGAGGCTTTACCCACAGGGGGAGGCTACTTGTTTTACTAGTGGTTCTCACCCCTATTGTTATTTTCTTCTTTTCCTCCCTTTGTTATGCAGTGTCTGCTGCGGGAGTTGCTGATCTTTCGGTCGACGGATCGAGGCGAGAGAGTCGCGAGATAGATTGATCTCTTATCTAGCTTATGTGAAAATGGGTGTTGATGTTGGTTATTGATCTAGTTGATGTGAGAATGACCTATGCTTTTGATTCCTAATTCATTCATGAAAAGATGGTTATCATTGTGAGTTGTGGCCTATTCCTTATGAGACTAAGCTTTGTTCATGACTCCTAATTCCTCCAAATGAGATTGGATGTTGTTGGTAGATCCTATGTTCATCCTATGTGCGATCAATGAAAGTTGTGGAACCTTAGTCCATTCATTGGTGATATTTGATTGAATGTCCATGTTTAAGTGTTGTTAAATGATCTTTAGCATATCCATGTGAGAATGAGAGGTTTGATATGTGTTGTACTCCTTTAGGTGATGTTGATAATAAATGATGTTCTTTAACCTATATTCTGTGTGAGTTATTCCTTATGAGAGTATATACTATTCATGATTTAATCTGTGTAAGAATACTATTAGAAGCCTTTCTTTCATTCTACATGAGGACACTTGCATGCTTTTATGGAAATCGAGTTAGGCCATCTTTTACTGCTACATTAACATGCTGGGATTTGACTTAGGAGAAACCATGATTGTTTCTTGAACTCCTTTCTTTCTTAGACTCTAGATACTTGTTGCTCGGGTTCGAGCAGGGGTTTGGGATAGTGTAGCCGGGGCCTGGATTATGGATTGTGGGGTATTGCGGCGACCGCGGACATTGGGCGGTTGACCGGATATTTACTTGTGCATCAGATTGGGGATCGGGTTTTCTCTAGTGGATGGAGTTTCCCACTTATTGAGTACTATTGCATCTCAGATTGGGGATCGGGATTTCTTTAGTGCATGGGTTTTCCCAGTTTGACCATAGTCATGATCACTTGCTATATCGTGAAACTTGTTACAGAGATACTTTACTCGTGTGGGTCGCTCCCTTCGAGTGCCACTCCGGAGTAGGCTTTAGACCGTGAAGGGTGCCAGTCAGTTGGATTGTTGGAGATACTGAGTTCGTGAGATTGATGACAGAGAAGGCAGTACTGGGGTTTATACCGGTTCATCTGATTGGGTTATGTTGGTAGACTCATTTACTGATGCATTCGTATAGTTACTTTTTTTGGCACTGCATTTAGAGGCATGTTAGTGGTAGTTCCTATTTATTAGCAGTCCTATTAACAGCTTTACCACTTATTCCTTTTCTTGCCTCTGGTAGACTTCGTGGGTACGTCGGAGTTTGAGGCCTTACCCACAGGGGGAGGCTACTTGTTTTACTAGTGGTTCTCACCCCTATTGTTGTTTTCTTCTTTTCCTCCCTTTGTTTTGCAGTGTCTGCTGCGGGAGTTGCTGATCTTTCGGTCGACGGATCGAGGCGAGAGAGTCGCGAGATAGATTGATCTCTTTTCTAGCTTATGTGAAAATGGGTGTTGATGTTGGTTATTGATCAAGTTGATGTGAGAATGACCTATGCTTTTGATTCCTTATTCATTCATGAAAAGATGGTTATCATTGTGAGTTGAGGCCTATTCCTTATGAGACTAAGCTTTGTTCATGACTCCTAACTCCTCCAAATGAGATTGGATTTTGTTGGTAGATCCTATGTTCATCCTATGTGCGATCAATGAAAGTTGTGGAACCTTAGTCTATTCATTGGTGATATTCGATTGAATGTCCATGTTTAAGTGATGTTAAATGATCTTTAGCATATCCATGTGAGAATGTGAGGTTTGATATGTGTTGTACTCCTTTAGGTGATGTTGATGATAAATGATGTTCTTTAACCTATATTCTATGTGAGTTATTCCTTATGAGAGTATATACTATTCATGATCTAATCTGTGTAAGAATACTATTAGATGCCTTTCTTTCATTCTACATGAGGACACTTGCATGCTGTAGAAACTCGAAATATTTTATTTTAATAAATGAATTAAAAGTGAAGTTTGCGCTGGTTTTGAAATCAAAAGACTTGTGTTGACCTATATGGTCAATCGCCAGTGTGCAAGTCGCACTTTGCACTAGATAAAAAGGCTACTTTCCAATCCAGACATGATCTTGGAAATCCGAATTGACCGTTGCGATCGTCTCGTCGAACTGAGCGAGATTCATATTCAGCACTTTTCGATCTGACGGTCGGATCTTCCGAAATTCAGCGAAGAAGCGGACAAATTGCCGCGGCCAATGTAACAGTGCTCTGCACAGTATAACTTAAGTTATTACTGTAGATGCACAGTAACTCCTATTTTCGAATCTCCCTCGGTTGCAACAAGCACTATTTCACTGTTCGGATTCTGAACATAGCGATCCAAATAGTCGATTTGATCCGTTTCGACGTTCTGGACGCAATGGCGCTGACGGAATTTCCGTTTGACGACCCTAAAGCATCGTAAAGCATGCCGAACCGTATAATTTACAGTATAAGATGCAATTTAAAAATTATGGAGCGAAATTTTAGCGAACCAAAATCGCTACCTGATAGGTTTCGTCGAGCCGGACGTCGTGGCGGTGTCCATTTTTCAGTTTGACAACCCGGTTGTCTCGAAATGCGTGAAATACGGCGAAAAAGGGGATATTTACACTTAAAACCCTATACATGTTGCCTCGAAAAGCGTGCAGAGGGACTTAAATGTTAGATGAGCATGTTATGGAGGACCAGGGTTGAAATACCTGGGCTGGGAGGGGGTGTATTGCAATTGTGCAATGCTTCACGGTTCGGTATTGCAACCGTGCCCCACAACTCCCCTTCCGGTTTTTGTAACCGCACAAACCTCCAACCCACCTTCTTCCCTAACTACCCACACCTCGCAACCGCACCAGCCCTTGCCAAAAAGCCTCTCCCCGTCGCTGGAAACGAGAGAGAAGAAACCTTGTTTTCGGGTGTTGTGGAGGAGGAAGGCTGGAGGGACTCTGGGAGGACCAGACTCGCACCTGAGGCACCTTCTGTGAACCCGCGTCCAAGCCGAGGGAGCTAGCACCCCAGCTCCGCCGAGGGCCGCCGCGGTTAGCATTTTTCTTCTTCGAGTTCTCCGGCGAGGTGAGATGTTGGAAATTTTATTTAAGTTTGGGGTTTTAAGCTCGACCATGGTGCTCCTGACATCAAGGCCATTGTTCGGTTGCAGTCCGAGCCCTCGCCGCCGTCCCCGTTGCCGGCAAAGCTTTAGTTCACCAGGAAATTATCGTTTTCCGACTGAACTCGGTTTTCGATTTTTACAACCGTTGAAACTCGGATCAGAACCGTTGATCCTCTTCTTCTTGGTGACTGCTCACTCCCTACGAAGTTTCAGGAAGATCGGGTGAGTGGTTAAGCCGCGCGAAGAAGCCCTAGTTTCGGGTTTTCTTGCTTTCAACCGAGCTCCACCGTCCGGCGCCGCCGTGCATCCCCGTCGCCGGCCACCACTGCAGGAAGCTTCCTGGTACCAAGGGGAGTACTTTGGTCCAAGTTGCGCCGGCCCGGAGGGACCTCGCCGGAATCCGCCATTAGAGGCCTCGAAGCTTGACCGAGCTCCTCCGGCGCCGCCTTGCCGGAGCTCCTCAGCCACCGGGAACCCCTCAGGTAAGCTCCTGTGGTCTGTAGGAGTCTCCCCATCGACTTGCATGGCTCTCCTAACGTCGGGTTTCTCGTCACTGTAGTTGCACCCGAACCATCTTCGAGCTCGGCTTCCGGTGAACTCCGGCGATCCCGGACCCCGGCGACCACCCAGGTAAGATCCAATCAACCCATTTGGGATCCCCACCATCTTGGTTTTGGCCTAGGGCACTTCAATAACTGATCTCTCAACCTTGCACCCGAGATACCCATTGCGGGCTCTAGCTCCGGCCGCCGCCCCTCCGGCCGCCGGGACTCGACCCCACATGGACCCGAGACCTTCTGGGATACTCCTCTAACTGATGCTCACCTTGGTTCCAGGTCCGAGCCACTGTTGCTTCAAGGCAACCTAACCCGAGCCCTAGCCCGAGTTCAAGGTTGCTCCGGCCATCTCTCCGGCGAGTTTCCGGCGCACCAAAGGTGAGCCCTCCACTTCTTGATGCTTGCTGAACATGATGCTTCAGTTAGCTCTCAATATGATCAAGTATATGTTAAGATCCAACATAGTGGAAAGTGGACCTTAGAAGATTAAGGGCCAACTTTGTATCGGGCTTGGTCTCGGCCCATTTCTTGTGAGCACGGCCTGGGTCTCGTTGTAACGGACACGCTGAAATTTACGGCGTCAATTTTGGACCCCCGGATTGCAAGAACGGGGCAAAACACTGCGTCCAAAATCGCGAGTTAAAAGGCTAACTTTGCCTTGGGGTTTCGCGCTGACCCAAGATAGTGAGCACGGGACTCCTCGCATCAAATGTGACTCGCTGGCACTTCCGGAATCGAATTTGGATTCCCGGATCTGAAGATCAAGCTAAAACAGTATTGACGAAAAGATATTTATGCGAATTTTTATACCTGTTGGATTTAAATGCAAAACGGTCACTCTAGCTGACTTTAGACAGCACCTACGCACTACCTGGCCATTTTATTGGATTCCGATGGGTCTCGTTGACCAGGAATCAGTTGTTGACCGACGAAATGACTGATTTGACCCGTTTAAACGTTTCGTTAGTGCAACACCGTCGGGAAAGGGTTGTGTGAGTCTATTACTGATTATAGCACTTTATACAGGGCCCAGTTGTTCGACGCCAGCCCCCAGTTGCTGATCGGGAGTTCGGGGACTCTGCCTTCAACCAGGTGGGTTAACTTCGGCCCGGGCTTGATCTATTCGGCCCTCTGGTTGCTTTAGTCCAGTCGGACACTTGTTCTTGGCTTGCCCTGCTGATTTTACCTATATGACATATATTGATCTCTTTTGACATAGCATGATCCCTCTGATTGACATTGACCTGACTAGATCGGTGATTGAGTTTTATTGTCACTATCAGCCGATTATCATATATATACTCCCTGATTAGTCATGACTGATTCTGATTGATTGATATATAGATATGCATGATTGATCCTATGATTGATATACAGACATATGCATCCTATGATTGATGTACAGACATATGCATCCTATGATTGATATACAGACATATGCACCCTATGATTGATATATGATTGATATACAGACTGCATGATATATGATTGATTTATAGACATCTGCATCCCTGTGGGGATTTCCGGCAGTTTGCCGATTACCCGGTCTGTGGACCGTGAGATTTAGCATTTTGCATTGTGATGATTGTACACCTGCTGTTCGTTCGCGTACGCAGTGGGATTGATCCCCCACATTGCGTTCTTTACCGGTAAAGGGTCTGCTTGACCCGTGAGCTTGCCCCTCTTGTCGTATCACTGGGTACGGGGAGCCCCTTTGGTTGTACCGATATGAGGAAAACTCTTGGCTGTACCTTTTGGTACGAGGATCCTCTTGGCTATATCAATGGTACGGGGTTTGCGGTTCAATTCTGCTAGGTGGAATCCAGGATGATTATGATTGGCGCGGCATAGATATCTTCGCCTGAGGTCCCCGTGACCAATAGTGGCATTGGTTAGTAGTTGCTGTTCTTTATGTTGATGCATAACTATATTTCCATATTCCAGCTTGTCTGATTTGTCGTTTCAGTTATAGCATGATTTCCAGCACTCATTATGTTCAGTATCTTGATTTATGCTTCTTGCCAGTCTGCTTCCTTTATCAGCTGTTACCTATTGATTTATCTACTATCCGCAGATTATTGTACCCAGTAGGTACGATTAGCTATTCTCGGCTCGTCGTGCCCACTGGGATACACTCCGGTGTATCTCACACCCCTGGGTGACTGTTTTTCAGGTCGCTGGGTGATGGGATGTCGGGACACGTTGGTGAGACGATTGCGATAGTGTCGACCCCTTTGTAGTCAGTATATTTATTTTCCGCACTTCTGTTTAAATATTATAAATTGACTAGTCTTGCATGCGTAGTTTAGACTACTCTGATATTGACTGATTATGATTAGCCGTGCATGTATAGGAAAGGATCTGTCCAGTTGGGCAGGGAATTTACTATACATGTGGCGGTCTGTTACGCCTGGTTTGCGAACTCTGATTTATAAAAAAAAAATTTAGCCTGCTTTTCAAAACTCGGGGCGTGACAGACACGCGAATCCACGCGCCGATTTTGGGGTAAATCGTTGTTTTTGGGTGGTGATGATCCGCCAAATACTTAGATCAAAGATAGATCGGAAATACCATCTAAGTATTCATTAGTTTGATTCAACTCAAGATGTGAGTATGAAAACCTAGAATCAAACTAATCAATATAGATGAAGAAACATAGAGTATTATCTAATGATTTCCTTTCTTCTCTATATGTGGATCTTAGGCCGTATAAAATGATATTTGATTATGACGGCTATTTGGATTAACCCTAGAAAAAGAGTCATAGGGTCTATTTATAGGTTAGAAACATTTGGAAGGAGATAAGAATCAAAAACCTAACATTTCTGGAATTTTTACGGACGGCGATCCGGATCGGATTTGGGCGATCCGGATTGCAGTAGCAAGAAAGACGGTTTCCAGAAAAACAAACGTTCGGGATCCGGATCGGAATGCCTGATCCGGATCGTTCATACAATTCAGAAAACTCAACGTTCGGGATCCGGATCGTGAGATGCTGCGATCCGGATTGAAGTAATGTATGAAACAACAACCTTCGGGATCCGGATCGCTGGCTCTGATCCGGATCCTGAATATGTCCGAACACCAGTTTTTGATTTTTGTGCAATTAAAAATTCTTCCAGGTGTTTCTACACTACAAGAAGTATTCGGATCACCAATAATCTTTAGTTAAACATACCTGATCCTTTTGAATTCTTCTTTCTTGAGATTGAGTTAAATGATCCAACTTTCTTCACCTTCAATCTTCAAGACTTGAACCTTTCACGAAACTACGCCAACTCAAATTCCGTAACAATCTCCCCCTTTGGCGGTTTCGTGACAAAACACAGATCCACTAAAGAAAATTCAAAAAGATATTTTTGTTGCTATCTCCATACAACAAAAATTTACAATGGAGATCCAAAAATTTAAAAACATGAGATATAAACTCCTAAAACAGACTCTAGACTTAGACATCTGTACTCTCTGCACAAAGAAATCATTCTTGACAAAAAGAGATCGTTAGATACTTCAAGAATATTTAGCATTCAAAACCTAACAGAGATAGAGTTTATGCTCACCATGACATTGAGTAATTCAGATATGTAATAAGATCACAATCAAACATTGACATATCTTCTAAGCAATAAAATTCCAAATGTCATAACTTTGCTTTGTTAGTAATCAAACAACTTGTTAGTAATAATACATGTCCAAATAGTTAGTCGAATAGTTAGTAGGAACATGCAACAAATCACAAGATAAAAACCAAAGTTGTGATACTTACCCTTCACCAAAGTCAAAGTTGAAGTGATACTTACCTTGATGTTCACACATTCACATCATCATTGTTCAAGTTCTCTCTAAACTCTCTCCCCCTTTTTGTCACAAACAAAGCCAAAATTACAAAAATTTTAAGGAGAGTTAAATAGATCAGAATAAAAAAAACGTGAGAGCTGAATAATAACAAAAACGTAAAAACCTGCAAAAGAAAGATTAGAAACAAAAGTTTATGCAGAGTCGTCGGAGCTGATACACCCAAGCTTCTGAAACATTTTCTTGATCCGTTTGTTCATAGAAGCTTGTTCCTTCTTAACTTCTTTGATATTCTCTCTTATTTCAGCGAAATCAGTAGCCATGCGTTCTTGCTCGTTTGAGAGTAGCTATTGTTCCTTAAAGATTGAGCTAACCGACGCATCATCATCAGACGTTGATGGAGGTGCTGGTTGTGCTGCTGGTGTAGAGGTTGTTGCTTGTTGTTGTTGTGCTCGTTGGCGGTGAGGAGGTATTATGGGATCATCTGTCTTCGTCGAGAGAGACTTCACAATTGTCGTCTCATTAATGGTGCCCAAACTGTACATGTATGAGCTCGCGCTTGTATCGACTTTAAACTTTTTGAGGATGCGCATGATTATCATTGGGTATGGTAGTCTCTCTGTGGGGTGAGAGTGTTCCACATACCGCGCCATCCTTGACCAAATGAGATAAGGAATATTCAAGTTTGCTCCCATCAATGCGGCCGGGTTTCCAAGAAGATAAAGGAATAACATCCTATCCCATCGAAGAACCTTCGTATTCATGTTGGGAAGAATGTTGTAGCAGACAATGAAGTTTATATACCGATACTCTGGTCGAAGCTCTTTAGAGAAAACAGAATTTTCGGTTGACACAGTATCCGGAACACAAATTCCATTGACTACAACTCTCCAGGAGTTGTCGTTGAAGCTTTGAGTTTTTAGGTAATGGAGTCCATCAGCTCTGGCTGTCATACCTAGCACATCTCCAATCAGTTGGGGTGTGACTTTGATTTTGATATTTTTAACCAAAGTGTGAAATTCTCGACGTCCATCAACGTGATCAATCAGACTTGCAGCGTTCTGATAAAACATTCGAACTGAGTGTGGACAGTACCCAGTAGTCTCAGGGAAGTTGCAAATTTGAGCAAGACCTATCTGGTCAAACAAAGTCCCAAATGGCCGAGAACGCTCCTTTAAGGCTTTTACATCAACATGCCTTTCTCCAATGCATTCCCTGTTTTCAAATTCCTTTATTATAGCCGAGCTGACAAAGTCTTGTGGAGGTGCTTGGCTATCAACTGGTTGCTCAATGGAGATTTCTCGAGCACTTCCTCTTTTGCGAGCAACACTTTTTCTTCTTGTCTTCCCAGAAGTTTCTTCCATTGGAGCTTTGCCTTTTTCAGCAGCAGTAGGCGGAGCCTTTTCCTTTGATGTCTCTGCACGGGCTTTCCCTTTCGAAGCAGTAGAAACAGTCGTTGCTTCAACTTGCAGTTCATCCCAATCAATTGATTCCGTTTCAGATTCTGTATCGGAATCATCTTTAGCTTTCTTCGCTTTCTTAGCCTTCTTAGCCCTCTTGGGCTTGACAGTGTCCTTGACATGAACCATGGCAGCAAGTAGGAAAATAATCCAAGTGATCACCATTTTGATTGCTAGTGAAAAATGTATCCTGTGAAGACCAACACAAGAACACATGATAAATTATTAATTTTCAAAGATTTGAAAAAAATTGTACCCAAACAATCATAATCATGTAGAGAGACTAAGAATCAAATTAGTTTTGCAGAAGGACTTTTAAAAATAGATCAATTGCATGATTTTCGAAAATCCTTATTATATGCCCTAAAACCGAAATTTTTAGAAATCGAAGCCTAAAAATCCGTTAATCAGGAGAATACCTAGCATATAATCAAAACTAATCTATCCAGAGTTCTTATTTCAAAAGAAATTTGACCAAAAATCATTCAAAAACGAAAAAGATAGAAAAATCTCATAACGTTTTGAAGAAAGTAGAGAAAAACTGTGAAAAACGGGATTTTGATCAATAAAACTTACTTGTATTCGAAGAACTTGAGTTTGGAAAGCTCCAAGGTGCAATAGTTCTAGAGAGAGAGGCTCTAGAGACTTGAGAACAAAAGATTAAGGTAAAAGAAATCAAAACCCTCTTGTTCTTATTAAAACCCTAGCCGTGATCCGGATCGGATCGAGATTTCGATCCGGATCGGCCAGCCGCAGGAAGAAGCCTGCGTTCGGGATCCGGATCAGCTTGCCCGATCCGGATCGGCTCCAACTTTTTCTTCAGAAAAATTTAGAAAAAATTCATAAGATCCAGAAAAAGTATGTAAGCACAATTGTGTATCAACTTTAAACAAAAATCATCGTTTCATACAACAAGAATTAGATTATGCCTAATCTATCAATAATATCCAAAAATGAAACGAGAATTTATAAAAATTAAATCCCTTAAAGTTGAACACCTTCAATTACATCTAACTTGATCTTATGAGTAATGCCTTTATCAAATCATCAGTTCGGTAAAGAAAATGAAATACAAAGATCAATAGATGTTTGAAATCCCAAATATGGTAGATAATTTATCTACACAATCTGTTGAAGAGAGTGGCTCTTTGAGCATCTTTCTTTAAAATCCCACCTTATACCAACTTTGAAATTTGACGGAGTCAAGTATTTCAACATGCATTTTACTTAATCAAAAATTGAACAACGATGCTTGGTATACATGTGGTAGCTGCACACAATACTCGGACGACCGAGGTGGTAGCTCTTTCCTCCATGTGGTGGTAGTTTTCACACTCCTCATTGGGATGTAACTCTTTCCACATCTTTTGAGCATTTTACCTTTTCTATGACTCCCCCTCAATTGGCTATCAATTATTTAAGATATAAAGTATTCAACCAAATATTGATCTCGATTTTATACTCGACTAAGCAGTCAAATAAGATAATGACTATACCAAGAGATCATAGAGAGAGAGAAATTGACTTTGATCACTTTAGAAGATGATTTAATTAACATAAATAATCATTGCAACAGTGAAATATTATGATGGCAAAAGCATAATAAATTTCTAAATGTGCGAAAAGATGCAATTAAAGTCAATTATGATCTATGCTCAATTAATGTCCTATGTACAAACATAGATAATGAACAAAACAAAACAAAAACAAAACCTATCCTAAGCAAAGGTTTCAAAAAGAGGTTTATTTCAAGGAAAGCATTCCAATTGCTTTTCGCAAATGAATAAAACGTTTTTGATCCAAAGGTTTTGTTAGAATGTCAGCTAATTGATCCTCAATTGAAATATATGAAAGTTGAAGAGTATTTGATTCAACTAGCTCTCTAAGAAAATGATATCTAAGTTCAATATGTTTTGTTCTAGAGTGCAACACAGGGTTTTTAGAAATGTTAATTGCACTTGTGTTGTCACAAAGAATTGTTACCGAAGATGCTGAAATCCGGAAGTCGCTCAACACACTTTTCATCCAAATGAGCTGGGTTGAACAACTACCCGCTGAAATGTATTCCGCTTCGGCAGTCGAGAGTGCTTTGCAATTCTGCTTTTTACTGTGCCATGCAACAAGGCAATGGCCAAGATAGAAGCATGCACCACTCGTGCTTTTCCGATCATCCACTGATCCTGCCCAATCGGCATCTGAGTATCCAACAATATCCAAACTAGTTCCCATAGGATACCAAATTCTGAAATTAATTGATCCTTTGATGTACCGGATGATCCTTTTCACCGCTTTCAGGTGAACCTCCTTTGGTGCTGATTGATATCTCGCGCAAATCCCAACACTAAAGGATATATCCGGGCGACTAGCCGTGAGGTAAAGTAGACTTCCAATCATACTTCGATACAGTTTCTCGTCTACATTCTCACTATGTGATTCACTTCCAAGTCCCTTGTGGCTAGTTCCCATTGGAGTCGGAAAATCCTTCGAATTTTCTAAGTCAAACTTTTTAACCAACTCCATTGCATACTTAGATTGACTCAAGTGAATACCTTCATCATTTTGTTTAATTTGCAATCCAAGGAAATAAGTCAATTCGCCCATCATGGACATCTCAAATTCGCTTTCCATGGTCTCCGCGAATTTAGAAGCATCATTATCTCTTGTTGCGCCAAATACAATGTCATCGACATAGATTTGTGCTACAATGAAATTGCTTTGATAATGCTTCACAAAGAGAGTCCTGTCAGCTCCCCCTCGAGTATAGCCCTTTTCTAAAAGGTGCTTTGTCAATCTTTCGTACCATGCTCGCGGTGCTTATTTCAGACCGTAAAGAGCCTTTTTCAAACGAAAAACATGGTTAGGTTGTTTATGGTCTACAAAACCTTTCGGTTGAGCCACATAAACTTCCTCATTTAAAAACCCATTTAGAAACGCGCTCTTAACATCCATTTGAAATAATTTGATTTTAAAATGACAAGCAATAGCAAATAGTATACGAATGGACTCGAGTCTAGCTACAGGGGCGAATGTTTCATCAAAGTCTATACCTTCTACTTGAGAGTAGCCTTGAGCAACTAATCGTGCCTTGTTCCTGATGATAGTACCATCCTCATTTTTCTTGTTCTTGAAAATCCATTTGGTACCTATCACATTATGTTGCTTTGGAGGCTTCGTTAATTCCCAGACTTTGTTTCGCTCAAATTGATGGAGCTCTTCCTGCATTGCTTTAATCCAGTAGTCATCCTGAAGAGCTTCATCTATGTTCTTTGGTTCGATTAAAGATACGTAGCAAGCGAATCCACAAACCAACTGCCTCCGAGTTCTAACTCATTCTTGTGGATCTCCAATAATATTCGATTCCGGATGATCCTTGGAGATTCGTAGCGTTTGTTGAAACGGAGTACTCGGAGGTATATGAGATGATTCCTGCACATCAGATAAACTTGAAGAACCATTAGATGCATCATTAATATTGGAAGTATTATTATGAGAAGATGCAATGGCAGGTGAATCATCATCTAGAGAGATATCGAGGGTAGATTTTCCAGATTCAAAGTGAAAAGCTTCATCTACTTTAACATTTATAGATTCTACGATCGTCTTAGATTCCAAGTTAAATACTCGATATGCTCTACTATTTGTAGAATACCCCAAGAATATCCCTTCGTCACTTCGAGAGTCAAACTTTCCAAGATTTTCACGGTCACGTAGAAAGTAACACCGACTCCCGAAGATGCGAAAATATTTGATGTTGGGTTTTCTACCACACCATAGTTCATATGGTGTATTTAACGTTCCCGGGCGCAAATAAACTCGATTAATTACATAGATTGCAGTGTTCACAGCTTCAGCCCAAAAATGTAGCGGTAAATTCTGGCTGTGAAGCATAACACGTGCCATCTCTTGAACAACCCTGTTTTTGCGCTCGACAACACCATTCTGTTGAGGTGTATAGGGTGCAGAGAATTCATGCTTAATACCGTTTGAAGTGCAAAAGTCAATGAATTTAGAGTTAACGAATTCTCCACCTCTATCACTTCTAACACGAATGATCTTTTCATTCTTTTCAAGCATAATACGAAGGCAAATCTCGTGAAAAGAATCAAAAGTATCAGCTTTCTCTTTTAAAAATGCTACCCAAGAATACCGAGAGAAATCATCAATCATCAAGAAAATATACCATTTACCTCCCAAAGATGGTTGACGAGTTGGCCAAAAGAAAGAAAAATAGTCTACATAAACTACACAATATTTAATCGTAGAACGATTAAAGACAAGGAAGGATTTCACCTTTGCATACCCAAACCTTTTGAGTTTTGGAGTATGTTGGCAATGGTTGAGAAATTTTCCTTGATGAAGACGTCTTGTATGATTGATCTTTTTCTTTTGTCATCGTCTTGTTTGAAGTACTACCAATGTTCTTTTCTTTTGAAAAATCCTTCTTTGAATTTCGGGGAGTGAACTTATTGGTAGCAGTTGCAAGATGTGGTTGATTTGATCCTTGAGCTCCAATCTTGCAATTTCTTTCAATGTGCCCTGCAAAATTACAACGAAAACATACCTTAGTACTTGACGATCCGGAGAAGGATGAAGTAGGCTTGTTGTCGTTGCTTGTCGTTAGTTCCGGTGTCGGAGGAGGAGATACCAACTGGGGCACGAAAACTGTCCCAACCGAACTAAAATTGTCTTCAGTTCGATTGTATCCGAGGCCGAACTTGTTTGTTTGACCAAGACCAAGAAGTTTATCCAACTTACTCCTTCCAGAAGAAAATTGCTGTAAGTCATCCTTGAGTTGGAAAATGGTCTCTGTCATTTCCAATTTTTCCCGTCGGGCCTCGCCGTAGAGCTTCAAGAAGTAATTCGCTTTGTTCACCATATCTATATAATTCTTCTCGAGTTGCTCATTGGACTCTTGAAGGGAAACATTTGCTTTTATCAAATTATCCCTTTCCACTTCAAGATCGGTCGAGAGAGAAGTTACCCTTTTTACTTCTTCTTCGAGATCCTGCAATCTCCCTCTCAACCCCTTGTTTTGCTTAGCCGGTTTCTTTGAATCCCGTAAAGGTCTGTGGTAGGCTAGAGCAAAATTTTCACCTTTCGAATTATCCGATTTGTTGTCCGTTGCAATCTTTTCAACAGTGGAGTTGGACAATGACTCGGACGTACTTGCCATAAAGCACATGAAGGGTGAAGATGTGGACGCGTGGAATGCCGTGGTGCTCTTTTCTTCATCACTCGAAGACGACTCATTTGACGTTGAGTTGTCATCCCAAGTGACGACTTGCATCGCCTTCTTCTTTGCCGGATACCTGTTGGGACACTCCGTTGCAATGTGGCCGTAGCCTCGACATTTGAAGCATTGTAGTTGTCCCTCTGAACTTTTCTTATCCTTTGAGAAGTTCTCTTGCTTTCTCGACTTGTAACTTGAAGTACCCTTGCCTTTGTTCGACTTTCCGAAGGATAGAGATTTACTTGAATTACCCCTTCGAAAGTTGCGGTGAAACTTCCTTGTCAAGAGAGCGAGCTGCTTCTCAAATTCCTCCATAGAAAGATTCTTGTCATCGTCTGAGGAGGATGTATCCGCGTCTTCTTCCTTAGTTGTTTCCAACGCATAACCTGAAGACTTAGAAGATGATGCTTTTCCAGAAGAATTGTTAGTAGTAAATGTCATTTCATATGTTTGTAATGAACCAACTAATTCTTCTACACGCATTTCGTTCGGGTGTTTAATAGTTTTAATGGCTGTAACCTTTGGGCGAAATCGTTCAGGAAGAGTTCTTAAGATCTTTCTTACAACCTTAAATTCTGGAATCTTCTCTCCCAGGTTAGCACATGAGTTTACGATGTCTTGCAATCGTGTATAGTAGTCCGTGAAAGATTCATTTTCTGTCATCAAGATAGAGTCAAACTTGCTCGTAAGCATTTGCAGTTTCTGAATCTTCACGAGGTTAGTTCCCTCATGTGTAACCTGAAGAACATCCCAGATTCCTTTCGCAGTCTCACATGCCGAGACGCGAGAGAATTCAGTTTGAGATAAGGCATTAAAAATAGCATTAATTCCCTTGCCATTGTAAGAAGATGAATCTAACTCTTCCTTGGTCCATTTCGACCTAGGTTTTAAGGTGCGAACATCAGAGATAAATTCAGTTGGATTAGACCATCCTAATTCAATTGATTGCCACACCCTTTCGTCGATGGAAATTAAAAAGGCTTTCATCCGTACTTTCCAGTACGCATAATTTGTTCCATCAAAGAAAGGGGGTCGATTGATGTTTCCACCTTCAACCATTGTTTACAACCCTATTCCCTCTCTGATACCACTTGTTGGGTTATATGTAATATAGATCTAAATAGGAAAAGAAACACCTAGAGGGGGGTGAATAGGTGTAAACGTATAAACACTCAAAAATCGTTGCGATAAAAAACCCAATGCGGAAATAAAAATAACACGCAAGATTTTTACGTGCAAAACTCCATCACCGGAGTAAAAAACCACGGGACCGATAACACGGCGAAATCCACTAGAATTAAAACACGTACAAGGTGATTTACCGTACACACTTACGACTCAACCTTTTCCATACGCTCCTAGAGGATCTTCTCCGCTCGCTCCACGACGCTTCTCGAATCCACGATCTGCGCCCAACGCCGAATCCACGGCGTCCAACGTCGAATCCACGACGTCCGACCGAATCCACGGTCTTCACCCAGTAGCACCCTTCGAATCCACGAACGTGCCTCGCTCCGAATCCACGAGAGCGGTTGAACCTTGAATCCACAAGGACACGCGAATCCACGCGCCGATTTTGGGGTAAATCGTTGTTTTTGGGTGGTGATGATCCGCCGAATACTTAGATCAAAGATAGATCGAAAATACCATCTAAGTATTCATTAATTTGATTCAACTCAAGATGTGAGTATGAAAACCTAGAATCAAACTAATCAATATAGATGAAGAAACATAGAGTATTATCTAATGATTTCCTTTCTTCTCTATATGTGGATCTTAGGCCGTATAAAATGATATTTGATTATGACGGCTATTTGGATTAACCCTAAAAAAAGAGTCATAGGGTCTATTTATAGGTTAGAAACATTTGGAAGGAGATAAGAATCAAAAACCTAACATTTCTGGAATTTTTACGGACGGCGATCCGGATCGGATTTGGGCGATCCGGATTGCAGTAGCAAGAAAGACGGTTTCCAGAAAAACAATCGTTCGGGATCCGAATCGGAATGCCTGATCCGGATCGTTCATACAATTCAGAAAACTCAACGTTCGGGATCCGGATCGTGAGATGCTGCGATCCGGATTGAAGTAATGTATGAAACAACAACCTTCGGGATCCGGACTGCTGGCTCTGATCCGGATCCTGAACATGTCCGAACACCAGTTTTTGATTTTTATGCAATTAAAAATTCTTCCAGGTGTTTCTACACTACAAGAAGTATTCGGATCACCAATAATCTTTAGTTAAACATACCTGATCATTTTAAATTCTTCTTTCTTGAGATTGAGTTAAATGATCCAACTTTCTTCACCTTCAATCTTCAAGACTTGAACCTTTCACGAAACTACGCCAACTCAAATTCCGTAACACAGGTAGCACCCCACCCCATCCTGGGGTGGGGTGCATTTCACCCATCACACGATGTGATGGGTGAATTACACCCCACCCCACGATGGGTGGGGTGTAACCTGTACACCCCCAAGGGGGTGTACAGGTAGCACGGCTCATATATATGTGTGTGTGTGTGTGTGTGTGTGTGTGTGTGTGTGTGTGTGTGTGTGTGTGTGTGTGATATTTTAGATATGATTGATTATAAAAAATTATTATGTCATATTTGATGTGATATTTTCATATATGGTTAATTTTTTTAAAAAATAAATAGATTTTTTAGAATTTTCTAAATATCTTTTTCTCTCATAATATATAATAATATTTGATGTGATATTTTCAAATAAGATTAATTTTGAAAGATTTTGTAAGATTAGCTTTGATATTTAATGTGATATTTCCATATACCCCTAAGATTGCTATAGATACTGATTGCTATACCATTGTTTTGTTTGGAATTTGAAGTAAAGAATGTATCAAAGAGGATAATAATACTCAATTCACTATTTCTAATCTTAACCCTCATTTCATTAATAGAATCCCTACTACCAACAAACAAATCAACAAAGATTTATTTACAGAGATATCGCCAAACATGAAAATTTCTTCGAAGTAGTCCCACTATCATTTTTATATTTAGAATTATTTTACATAAATTTGTATAAATGTGTTTTTGCTTTCTATATTAAATTTTACAAATATTTTTATGAGCAGTTCGGGATAATTTGTTGATGACTTATCTGAAATACAGTATACTAAGAGATTTCGACTTACGTAATATATCTAATCTAAATTAGTTTCGCTATTTAATCATTTATTATTATATATAATTAAAATTTATGATATTGTATTATTTAAATTAATTGCATGTTTAATGAAGCTACCTCATCTAATGAAATGAGCAAATGAAGAATTACTGGCTATGCTTCATGCAGTTTACCTTTTTTATCTTTGTTAATTATGCCTAACTATTTCTAAGTCTATTTCTTAGTTGGACTATTTTAAATTTGGTGTAATATACTATACCTAACTATTTCTAAGTTCGATATGTAATATATTATGTCTAACTATTTCTAAGTCTATTTCTTAATTAGCATATTTTAAATTTGATGTAATATATTATGCCTAATTATTTCTAAAATAAATTATTCTTAATTTAGCATTCACATACTGCTTTTTTTTTTCTTCTCATTTGGTTTATACATAATTATTTTTAAGTTGGACTATTTGTAATTTAGTACCCGCAGCAAAGCGCAGTGCTTAACTAGTATATAATAAATCTTGAGTTCTTAAAGGGCTACGTGTCGCTCTCTCCTGGTCGCCCCTCTTCTCTCTCGCTCATGTTCATTTCTTCCTTTTGTAAAAGGGTTGCATGTCGCTTTCTCCTAGCTCGTTTGTTTTCTCCCACAGTTCTTCTTTCTCGCCCCTCTTCGGCTAAAGTCAAGTGAGATCTAGCGAGTACAACGCCAGATCTGTTGCCTCTGTCCCGTAACTGTAATGACCTGGACTACTGCAAACAGCGGGGTTCTTGTGAGAATAGCTTGGAGGGTAGTTTCTATAGTCCTTGTTAAGTTTCAAATAACTTTGAGTGTTTTTACAGCTGATTTGGCGAAAAAACGAGGTTAGAAAATTTTGGACTCTAACCAGTTGCTCAGGAAACAGTCAAGAGACGATTGTGGACAAGTCCGAGTTGGGTTCTGAGGCTTCGTTTGCTAATGGGATAAAAGAGAACTAGCTATTTCAAGGATAACTATAAAATACGGAACTAGCTGTAACTAATATAAAAAAGTATTTGGTATAATTCCAGGAATAAGAGAATTTGTGTTTCATATGATGATGGGGAATAAGATGAGTAGAGAGTATTAGTTGGTTAAAATAACTTTTTGCCCTCAACTATAATAGTTTTTTAAAACAAATAAAAATTTTACTTGTATGATTTAAATATTTAATTTAAGATATTTATTAAAAAAATATTATTAAAATTTATGTTTTACTTATATATAAATAAAAATTATTAAAAAAATTTAAAATTTTGAAATTTTATAAATCTTTAAAAATAAAAAATTTTAAATTTTATAAATTTAAATATCTTAAAATTTAAAATTTTTAAATTTTTTTTTTAAAAAAAAAAATCAAGGTGGGACAAGGTTGGACCGCTGGGGGAATAGCAGTTCCCCCAGTACCGTGGAGGGAGGGGGGGGTGATTGCCGTCCCCCCCCCCCCCCCCCCCCCCCTCCATTTTCTTGTTTTGGGGGGGAGGGAGGGGCTAAGGGGGACCCCAAACTATTCTAATTCCAAACAAGGCCTGAGGGTTTTGGAACAATTAGAAGAAAGTTAGATTTCTACGGAGCAAAAATAGAAATTTTATGACGAATCGAAATGGAGCCACGAAGGGCTCAGGGGTCCTGACCTTGATAGGAAGGATTAGACCTTGGCCTGTGCGAGACCGGACCTTGAGAGGAAGTCCGACCCTCCTTGCAAACCCTCAGAGGTTGGGGTTCGGGGACCGGTCTGTGGGAGGCGAACAAACCCGTCAGTGAGAAATCCTTGAGGAGGAACCTTCGAGGACCGGTTTGTTATCCTGCGAACCGGCCCGTCCATGCTTGGGAAGCCCAGTGAGAGAGACAAAAGTGTAATTTTGTGGGGTGGGGCCTTTAGAAAATGGGACCTCCTCGTTTTTCTTTGTACACCCACCTGCACGCACACGAGAAAGAGAGAGAGAGAGAGAGAGAGAGAGAGAGAGAGAGAGAGAGAGAGAGAGAGCTTACCTCTTCCTCTTGTTCTCTTGCGTCCTCTCTTCGGAAGCCTCGCTTTGGTGGAGCTCAAGCTCGGGAGTCGCGTGGGAGCTTCAGATCGAGCTTTCGGCACGCGTGGGAGCTTGGAGAGCTCACAGTTGAGATGAGGGTTTTGGTCCTAAGGTTAGGGGTTTTGGTAAGTCCTTTAAAATTGTGATCCTACCATTCCCTAGAGGTTTCTACGTCTATTTGATTGCAGATTCTCTGTAAATTTCAGAGTAATTTTAGAAAAAGTGGGATCCACGGCATGTTTAGGGTTTTTGAGGTTTCGGTGTATTGATCTAAATTGATCGAATTATTCTCTAATTGAATGTTAGAGATGAGCCCTAGGCAACTTCGATTTAAAAAGCGACGAGCGTCGGCGAGCAATTTCGAGTAACGAACTGAACCGACGCGGTATCGACCGTACGTGCTCCAAAGTGGGCGTTTTGCCATGGGAGCCTAATTGTTAGTATCTATAAATAATCGAGACCGTAGCAAGGTGGGTTGTGATCTGCCGAAGCGGTTAGATCGTCTCTCATGTCTAGAGAGAAAAGTCAGTAAAGTTTAATATTATTTTATTGATGCATGTGACGCCTCCAATAGTCCCACATCAGATGTGGATGGAATTTTGATTGGGTTTATATAAGACATGGACACTAGTAATAATAACTTGGCTTAAGCATTTTGGGCTGTGGTGTGGGCCTAACGAGTTATTATTGCTAGTGGACTGGGTCGTTACATTTGGTATCAGAGCCAATAACCAGCCGGAAGTCCATTTGGCGAGTCTCGGCTGAGCCTAGGTCTAGATGACGGGGCTAGCGAGACAAGTCTCACATCGCTTGATGATCTTGGGCTGTTGTATGTGTGTTTGGGCTGACGAGGACGTCAGTCCTAAACGGGAGGAGTCTTGACGCCCCCAATAGTCCCACGTCGGATGTGGATGGAATTGTGATTGGGTTTATATAAGACATGGACACTAGTAATAATAACTGGGCTTAAGTATTTTGGGTTGCGGTGTGGGCCTAACCAGTTATTATTGCTAGTGGACCGGGTCGTTACAATGCATATAATGGTAGGTTAATTGGTAAAACAAGTAGGTGTAGTTGTATGCAATTTATGATAATTAACTACCAATGGATAACAACAGTAGGCGAGTGAAAACATATAGGCATCTATATATATGTATGCCTAGGTGTGGTCATAGGACATAGGTTAACGATCTAATTCCAAACAAGGCCTGAGGGTTTTGGAACAATTAGAAGAAAGTTAGATTTCGAAGGAGCAAAAATAGAAATTTTATGACGAATCGAAATGGAACCACGAAGGGCTCAGGGTCCGGACCTTGATAGGAAGGACTAGACCTTGGCCTGTGCGAGACCGGACCTTGAGAGCAAGTCTGAACCCTCCTTGCAAACCCTCAGAGGTTGGGGTTCGGGGACCGGTCTGTGGGAGGCGAACAAACCCGTCAGCGAGAAATCCTTGAGGAGGAACCTTCGAGGACCAATTTGTGATCCTGCGAACTGGCCCGTCAATGCTTGGGAAGCCCAGTGAAAGAGACAACTCAAGGACCATATTTCTAGTAGATCATGTAATCCTACGTGTGGACAATTAGGATAAGAAAAGACATGATTGGATAGTAAATCTAGTGTCATTGGGCATAGTGAAAAAACATAGTGGTAGGAAGATCACTCGGACTAATACATTATTGAGCCTAGTGTTATTAAATATAGGTTGGAAACGAGTGAACCTAGAGTCGTGGGAACCTAGGTGGGGGAAGACATTGAACCTAGTGTCAAGAGACATAGGTTGGGAAACCTAGGTGGGGGAAGACATTGAATCTAGTGTTATGAGACATAGGTTGGGAAACATAAGTAGTAGGAAGATCACGTGAAATGTGAAGTCACGGAACCTAGAAAGGTGCTATGCCCCAAGACCGCCAATTTGGTCGATTCGGGCATGGCAACAGACTCGCCAATCGGACATGACCTCTCCCTACCCAAAAGGAACGACAATTGCCTCAATCACAAAATGTACAATGAGATAAATAAATATCAGAGTAAAACTAAACTAAACAATTAACTTTAAAAATAAATATAAGTGATAAAGTTGGAACAGTAAATACTAGAATGAACATGTAATACATTATTAATTATAATTTTTCTTTTCCTTTTCTAACTCAAAATACAATTATGTTCACTCTACACAAAATGGTATCAATCTAGACCTTCTAGGTCCACTACTCAGCAGGGCCTTTGCCCCTATCCCGCACCTCACTGGCGATACTTGGATCTGCAAAAATATGTAAATCACAAGTGTGAGAACTACTAATAGCTCCCAGTGGGTTCATCCACCGATAAATATGCTCTACACCATTTGGTCCAATAAAAGCATTATTAGCAAGATAATATTTAAAGCAGTAAATTCTACACTAACATGTAAGTCTTTTACACTACTAGTTCATACACATATGTCGCTAAGCTACTATGCCACAACACATTAGGCCACTATGGCAATACGGCCACTATGCCGCTACTCACGGGTTACATCTAACCCGACCACACCCGATTACTCTAATCATATTATAATTTAGGTTTCATATTTGTGCCTCGTAGAAAGTCGACTTATGTGCGGAACCCTCTCCAACCTGGCAAATGAATAAGTTTAAGGCACATAGGCACTCAAGTATTAAGAAAGTCGAAATATACTCGTAATCCTCCCTTGAGAGTCAAAATATGCTCGTAACTATCCTGTTACGACTTGACACTTCTAGAAGGTCTTATTACCTTCACTTTTCTCTTTTACTCTAGGTTTATATATAACTCTAGGATAGGTAGGATGCCCCAAGAACACCAATTCACATTTGAGTTCTTTTGTTTACTCATTTTACACATTTGACCCTAAGTTCAAGACTCTAGGGTGCCACGATGCCCCAAGAATACCAACTTGCTCATGCCACAACTAACCTAAAGTTTATTGACTCTATGTTCTAACCTAGAGTTCATAACTCTATATTCATACCTTAGGTTTTTCCTAAATATAATGCCACACATCTTAACCTAGGTTTTTTCTAAGTTCAATACTATACAAAAGTAACTTACAACTAGGTTTTCTTACTCACGCAATTATAAGGCTAAACCATAATTTTTTCTCATTTTACACTACTTAGGGCTAAACCCTAAAAACTCTCATGTATCAACATACATACCCAATCTTTCAACATTTTCTAAATATGCTTCTAAATCAACAAAAAACAAAAGCACAAGTGTTAGATCTCCCTTTTCGGTAAAATCCCCCATTTTTGATTGCTCTGTTGCAAAAAGGGAAGGTTGACCTGGTTCTTTAAGAAAATCCTAGAAAATGGTTTAAAAAACCATAAGAGATCTCCAATATTTCTTTTAAAACTCAAAACACAAAATCCTAAAACTCTAAAAACTCACATCTTTACTTCTTGCTAAAACATGGAGAGAATGTGCTCTTCTTTCTCCTAGAGCTCCTCACCAAGGTCCTCTTCCATTTTCTTACCTTGGATGAGACCAAATCCTACCTTTAGAGCTCCTTCCACCAAAAGATTTCTCTTTTCCAGAGAGAGAAAGAGAAGAGAGGGAGTAAGGGCGTAGGGGTGAGAGTAAGAACTGGTAATGAGAGAAGAGTAGGAATTTTCGGTTCTTTTTTATAAACCCACTTTCTAATATTTACATCTCTACCACTACCCTTACTTTTCTTCCCAAACATGGAAGATCCAGACCTTGACCCAAGGTCTGGTCCCCGAACGTAGGATTCCCAGGCTGCGTGCTGACTGACCGATCTCTTCCTCGAGGTCCGGTCCCGAACGCAAACTTTTCAGGATCGCGGCCACAGTCCAAACTCCTCTCTAAGGTCTGATCCCCGAACCTTCAACAGGCTTTTCCACACAGAGAAGGTCTGGACCACTCCTCCTAGGTTTGGTCGCATCCATCAAGGTCCGGACTTCCAATCCAAGATCTGGACCCCGAGAGCTATTTGCTCATGTTTTTTTTTGCCTCGAAGTACGTGTTTTTACTCCACGAAGCTCTAATCCTCTTCTAATCATTTCAAAATGCTCATAATACATTTTACACATATCGGTAGTCTCTTTTTGCTATTCCGAGATCTTTTTGAGCATATGTCATATACGATATTTTCTCCAAAACTTATTTCTGCGTCTAATTTACGCTGAAAACACTTGAATGAGCTTGGAACTTTGCCTAAATCACATAGATGGTTTCTCTAAGCCATTTTCCACTAGACTCTGCTATTTCTCACGAGTATGGTTCACTACAATTGGTTCACTACAAAAGGTTGACTTAATAATAAAAATAATGTGCACATTAAATAATTAAAGTAATATTTGCATGTGCGACGTTTCGCCGTCAATCGTAGTGTGTGCGACGTTTCGCCGCTATGGGTAGTGTGTGCGATGCTTCGCCGCTCTGTTACCATGAGCCAGGGGTGTGTGCGATATTTTGACGTCCCGAGGCGAGGTCAGAAAAGAATAGTGACCATGAACCGTAAGCATGGATTGACTCAAGATCGAGTCGAGAATATGGTTGAGGTAAAGGAACTTTAGACTAGTTATAGGAATATAATGGGATAGTAAAATAGAAGTAGATGTGTAGTTCCTACTTGCATAGAATTCATTATCGCATTTGCATGAGGCATATCATATGATCATTATGTATATAGTATAAACATACTTATATTCCAACAGATTATTATTTATTATATGCTCTATGTAATATATTGGATTTTTATTATATATATAGATGTACATAAAGATAATGTGATATATTATTTTTATTAGATTTAGAGAAGTAAAAGATAATTCTGAATTGACTTGTGGTGAAATGGGAATGAAAAGGAAGGTTTAAAATTTTTTGTGAGTAACAAGACTTATATCTCAGCTAAAAATTCACCGTGGAGAAATATTATAAAATTTTGTGAGGTTGTCTGTACTATTTTTCTGAGGTCATATTCGAAGTTTTGCAATTTTTGGATACCCGAACAATGAAAACGAAGCCTAACAACAATCTTTTAAAGTTTTTAATCGGCAGGACTTTCGATGATCAGAAGGGGGCTTCAAATTAGAAATTTAAGATAAATTACTACTATTTTGACTTTATTGGAGTATGTCCGTCAAATTTAATCGGATATTCAGAAGGGCTCCGACAGTAAGTATCATATTAGATTTGGGTTATAATTAATTACGCAATTTTTTCAGGAACTTTTTGGCAATTGTGCCTTTTAGCGGGTGACAGCTATTAGAGGGGATTCTTCTTCTCCTCATTCTTTCTTTTGGTGCTACGACAAAGAGAGGGAGAGTAAAAGAGAGTGTTGTAGAAAGAGAAAGGAAAAAAGAGTGAGAGCGGGAAAGAAATCATAAGAGATCAACGAACGCGCGAGGTGATGCATGGAGTCGAGCAAGAGAGCGCATGCATGTGATTTTTCGGCGCATAGACTTTAAGGTTGATTTTGATTATTTTATTATTTATTTGAATTTTTTAGGCGAGATTTTTATAGTAGATTTTAAATTGGAGGATTTCTTGATGGATTTAGGATTTAAATATTATTTTTGAGCTTGATTTTAGGAGTAAGATTTTTAGGTTCACAAAGAGGGGTTTAGAGGCCGCCGCGGAGTGCATTGTCGTCCCGCCTTCTACTTTCTTCTAGGATTAGCGATCCATGTGGGTTTGGTATCGTCGAGAATGGTGTACTACCTTTTTATGTCTGCCTGGTAGCTTGTAGATTTATTTGATTGCTTGTGTGTTGATTGATAGTAATAAGAAAATGCATGTGAATAATTATGTAATATTTTATAATTTTTGGACCGTATGGATTGGGAATAGAATATATATTATTTTATTGTTACGGGGCCTATGAGATATTTTGGGATAGTTGGATTGCGAGTAAATGTTTAATGTTTTATTCTTAGGAAATGTATGTGATACTTGGCTAGACGGGTTGAGGGTGTAGTGACCCTGACCCCCGAGTTGCTTCTCCCATGACCCGTGTTGTAGAACACCTATTGTTGGTGTGTGGGACCCGCAACGCGTCAAATGGATGCGTTGGACGGACTTTGTGAGGCTTCGGGATTGAGCCTGCCTTTCGGCTATTTTTGTCGGAATTTAAAAAAGGCTTTAGGCTAATCCGAGGTCATATTTGGATTCAGCGCGAAAAAACGTCGAAAATCGGCTATTTATTTGCCTTTTTCGGAGTTCGGATGCCCAAAAACGGACCCCCGAAAGTTTATCGCGTATTTTGGTGCATGGGGGAGGTCGTGGACCGGCCTGGTGCCACGTGGCAGCACCAGATTGGCCGGCTCACAAGGCGCGGTCCACAGAACGTTGGCGCTGGTGCATGGGCCGAGTGCGGGGACATGTGGCAGCTCCTGATTGGCGGGCGCTGTGTGCGCGGTCCACGGGGACTGACGGCCTGGCGCATGGACCAGAGTGTTACGGAATTTGAGTTGGCGTAGTTTCGTGAAAGTTTCAAGTCCTGAAGATTGAAGGTGAAGAAAGTTGGATCATTTAACTCAATCTCAAGAAAGAAGAATTCAAAAGGATCAGGTATGTTTAACTAAAGAATTTGTGTGATCCGAATACTTCTTGTAGTGTAGAAACACTTGGAAGAATCTTTCATTGCATAAAAATCAAAAACTGGACTTGGGACATGTTCAGGATCCGGATCAGGCTGTTCGATCCGGATCCCGAAGGTGGTTCGTTCATACATCGTCGCAATCCGGATCGTAGTCTCTTGATCCGGATCCCGAACGTTGAGTTTACCATCTACCTTGAACGATCCGGATCTTGCTTCGCAATCCGGATCCCGAACGTTGATGTTTGGTGAACTGTATGAACGATCCGGATCGTAGTCACATGATCCGGATCCCGAACCTTCGTTTTTCTGGAATTGGCTGTTTCGTTATGACGATCCGGATCTCAGTTATTACGATCCGGATCGCCGTCCGTAAAATTCCAGAAATGGCAGGTTTTTGATTCTTATCTCCTTCCTAGGGTTTCTAACCTATAAATAGACCCTATGTCTTTCTTTCTAGGGTCAATCCACATAGCCGTCATTTTCATATATCATCTTATACGGCTATAGATCCACATATAGAGAAGAAAGGAAATCATTAGAGAATACTCTATGTTTCTTCATCTATATTGATTAGTTTGATTCTAGGTTTTCATACTCACATCTTGACTTGAATCAAACTAATGAATACTTAGATGGTATTTCCGATCTATCTTTGATCTAAGTATTCGGCGGATCATCACCACCCAAAAACAACGATTACCTCAAAATCGGCGCGTGGATTCGCGTGTCCTTGTGGATTCAAGGTTCAATCGCTCTCGTGGATTCGGAGCGAGGCACGTTCGTGGATTCGAAGGGTGCTATTGGGTGAAGACCGTGGATTCGGTCGGACGTCGTGGATTCGACGTTGGACGCCGTGGATTCGGCGTTGGGCGCAGATCGTGGATTCGAGAAGCGTCTGGAGCGAGCGGAGAAGATCCTCTAGGAGCGTATTGAAAAGGTTGAGTCGTAAGTGTGTACGGTAAATCACCTTGTACGTGTTTTAATTCTAGTGGATTTCTGCCGTGTTATCGGTCCCGTGGTTTTTTACTCCGGTGATGGAGTTTTCCACGTAAAAATCTTGCGAGTTATTTTCATTTCCGCATTGGGTTTTTATCGCAACGATTTTTGAGTGTTTATACGTTTACACCTATTCACCCCCCTCTAGGTGTTTCTTCCCCTATTTAGATCCGTATTATTTACGACCCAACAAGTGGTATCAGAGCGGGAATAGGGTTGTGAACAATGGTTGAAGGTGGAAACATCAATCGACCCCCTTTCTTTGATGGAACAAATTATGCGTACTGGAAAGTACGGATGAAAGCCTTTTTATCTTCCATCGACGAAAGGGTGTGGCATTCAATTGAATCAGGATGGACTAATCCAACTGAACTTATCTCTGATGTTCACACCTTAAAACCTAGGTCGAAATGGACCAAGGAAGAGTTTGAGTTATCTTCTTACAATGGCAAGGGAATTAATGCTATTTTTAATGCCTTATCTCAAACTGAATTCTCTCGCGTCTCGGCATGTGAGACTGCGAAAGAAATCTGGGATGTTCTCCAGGTTACACATGAGGGAACTAACCTCGTGAAGATTCAGAAACTGCAGATGCTTACGAGCAAGTTTGACTCTATCTTGATGGCAGAAAATGAATCTTTCACGGACTACTATACACGATTGCAAGACATCGTAAACTCATGTGCTAATCTGGGAGAGAAGATTCCAGAATTTAAGATTGTAAGAAAAATCTTAAGAACTCTTCCTGAACGATTTCGCCCAAAGGTTACTGCCATTGAAACTATTAAACACCCGGACGAAATACGTGTAGAAGAATTAGTTGGTTCATTACAAACTTATGAAATGACTTTTAATACTAACAATTCTTCTGGAAAAGCATCCACTTCTAAGTCTTCAGGTTATGCGTTGAAAACAACTAAGGAAGAAGACGCGGATACATCCTCCTCGGACGATGACGAGAACCTTTCTATGGAGGAATTTGAGAAGCAGCTCGCTCTCTTGACAAGGAATTTTCGCCGCAACTTTCGAAGGGGTAATTCAAGCAAATCTCCATCCTTCGGAAAGTGGAACAAAGGCAAGGGTACTCCAAGTCACAAGTCAAGAAAGCAGGAGAACTTCTCAAAGGATAAGAAAAGTTCAGAAGGACAACTGCAATGCTTCAAATGTCGAGGCTACGGCCACATTGCAACGGAGTGTCCTAACAAGTATCCGGCAAAGAAGAAGGCGATGCAAGTCGTCACTTGGGATGACAACTCAACGTCAAATGAGTCGTCTTCAAGTGATGAAGAAAAGAGCTCCACGGCATTCCACGCGTCCACATCTTCACCATTCATGTGCTTTATGGCAAGTACGTCTGAATCATTGTCCAACTCCACTGTTGAAAAGAATGCAATGGACAATGAATCGGATGATTCGGAAGGTGAAGAGTTTGCTCTAGCCTATCACAGATCTTTACAGGATTTAAAGAAACCGGCTAAGCAAAACAAGGGGTTGAGAGGGAGATTGCAGGATCTCGAAGAAGAAGTAAAAAGGGTAACTTCTCTCTCGACCGATCTTGAAGTGGAAAGGGATAGTTTGATAAAAGCAAATGTTTCCCTTCAAGAGTCCAATGAGCAGCTCGAGAAGAACTATATAGATATGGTGAACAAAGCAAACTACTTCTTGAAGCTCTATGGCGAGGGCCGACAGGAAAGACGGGAAATGACAGAGACCATTCTCCAACTCAAGGATGACTTACAGCAATTCTCTTTAGGAAGGAGTAAGTTGGATAAACTCCTTGGTCTTGGTCAAACAAATCGGTTCGGCCTCGGGTACACTCAAACTGGAAACAGTCCAAGTTCGAGTGGGACAGTCTTTGTGCCTCAGTCGGTATCTTCTCCTCCGACACCGGAATTCAAGACAAACAACGTCAACAAACCTACCTCATCCTCTTCGGAATCGTCAAGCTCAAAGGTATGTTTTCGTTGTAATTTTGCAGGGCACATCGAAAGAAATTGCGAGATTGGAGCTCAAAGAACAAATCAACCACATCTTGCAATTGCTACCAATAAGCTCACTTCCCGGAATTCAAGGAAGGATTTTTCAAAAGAAAAGAACATTGGTAGCACCTCAAACAAGTCGATGACAAAAGAAAAAGATCAATCATACAAGACGTCGTCTTCAAGGAGAATCTCTCAACCTTTACCAACATACTCCAAAACTCAAAAGGTTTGGGTATGCAAAGGTGAAACCCCTCCTTGTCTTTAATCGTTCTACGATTAAATCTTGTATAGTTTATGTAGACTATTTTCTTTTCTTCTTTTTCTTTTGGCCAACTCGTCAACCATCCTTGCAAGGTAAATTGTATATTTTTTTCTTATTGGTTGATGTTTTCTCTCGGTTTTCTTGGGTAGCATTTTTGAGAGAGAAAGCTGATACGTTTGACTCTTTTCATGAGATTTGCCATCGTATTATGATTGAAAAGAATGAAAAGATCATTCGTGTTAGAAGTGATAGGGGTGGAGAATTCATAAATTCAAAATTCATTGACTTTTGTACTTCAAATGGCATTAAACATGAATTCTCGGCACCCTATACACCTCAGCAGAATGGTGTTGTTGAGCGCAAAAACAGGGTTGTTCAAGAGATGGCGCGTGTGATGCTTCATAGCCGGAAATTACCGCTACATTTTTGGGCTGAAGCTGTGAACACCGCTGTCTATGTCATTAACAGAGTGTATTTGCGCCCAGGAACCTTGAATACACCATATGAGCTGTGGTTTAGTAGAAAACCGGATATCAAGTACTTTCGTATCTTCGGGAGTCGATGTTACATCTTACGTGACCGTGAAAATCTTGGAAAGTTCGACTCTCGAAGTGATGAAGGGATCTTTTTGGGTTATTCTACGAATAGCAGAGCATATCGAGTATTTAACATTGAATCTAAGACGATCGTAAAATCTATAAATGTTAAAGTAGATGAAGCTTCTCATTTTGAATCAGAAAAATCTACCCTCGATATCTCTCTAGATGATGATTCTCCTGCTAGTGCATCTTCTCATAATAATACTTCCAATATTAATGATGCATCTAATGGTTCTTCTAGTTTATCTGATGTGCAGGAATCATCTCGTGTACCTCCGAGTACTCCGTTTCAACAAACGCTACGAATCTCCAAGGATCATCCGGAATCGAACATCATTGGAGATCCACAAGAAGGAGTTAGAACTCGAAGGCAGTTGGTTTGCGGATTTGCTTGCTACGTATCTTTAATCGAACCAAAGACAATAGATGAAGCTCTTCAGGATGACTACTGGATTAAAGCAATGCAGGAAGAGCTTCATCAATTTGAGCGAAACAAAGTCTGGGAATTAACGAAGCCTCCAAAGCAACATAATGTGATAGGTACCAAATGGATCTTCAAGAACAAGAAAGATGAAGATGGTACTATCATCAGGAACAAGGCACGACTAGTTGCTCAAGGCTACTCTCAAGTAGAAGGTATAGACTTTGACGAAACTTTCGCCCCTGTAGCTAGACTCGAGTCCATTCGTATATTGTTTGCTATTGCTTGTCATTTTAAAATCAAATTATTTCAAATGGACGTCAAGAGCGCATTTCTAAATGGGTTTTTAAATGAGGAAGTTTATGTAGCTCAACCGAAAGGTTTTGTAGATCATAAACAACCTAACCATGTTTTTCGTTTGAAAAAGGCTCTTTACGGTCTGAAACAAGCACCGCGAGCATGGTACGAAAGGTTAACAAAGCACCTTTTGGAGAAGGGCTATACTCGAGGGGGAGCTGACAGGACTCTCTTTGTGAAGCATTATCAAAATAATTTCATTGTAGCACAAATCTATGTCGATGACATTGTATTTGGTGCAACAAAAGATAATGATGCTTCTAAATTCGCGGAGACCATGGAAAGCGAATTTGAGATGTCCATGATGGGCGAACTGTCTTATTTTCTTGGATTGCAAATTAAACAAAATGATGAAGGTATTCACTTGAGTCAATCCAAGTATGCACTGGAGTTGGTCAAAAAGTTTGATCTAGAAAATTGTAAAGATTTTCCAACTCCAATGGGAACTAGCCACAAGGGACTTGGAAGTGAATCACATAGTGAGAATGTAGACGAGAAACTGTATAGAAGTATGATTGGAAGTCTACTTTACCTCACGGCTAGTCGCCCGGATATATCCTTTAGTGTTGGGATTTGCGCGAGATATCAATCAGCACCAAAGGAGGTTCACCTGAAAGCGGTGAAACGGATCATCCGGTACATCAAAGGATCAATTAATTTCGGAATTTGGTATCCTATGGGAACAAGTCTGGACATTGTTGGATACTCAGATGCCGATTGGGCAGGATCAGTGGATGATCGGAAAAGCACGAGTGGTGCATGCTTCTATCTTGGCCATTGCCTTGTTGCATGGCACAGTAAAAAGCAGAATTGCATAGCACTCTCGACTGCCGAAGCGGAATACATTTCAGCTGGAAGTTGCTCAACTCAACTCATTTGGATGAAAAGCGTATTGAGTGACTTCCGCATTTCAGCATCTTCGGTAACAATTCTTTGTGACAACACAAGTGCAATTAACATTTCTAAAAACCCTGTGTTGCACTCTAGAACAAAACATATTGAACTTAGATATCATTTTCTTAGAGAGCTAGTTGAATCAAATACTCTTCAACTTTCATATATTTCAACTGAAGATCAATTAGCTGACTTTTTAACAAAACCTTTGGATCAAAAACGTTTTATTCATTTGCGAAAAGCAATTGGTATGCTTTCTTTGAAATAAACTTCTTTTTGAAACCTTTGCTTAAAATAGGTTTTGTATTTGTTTTGTTCTATTCAATATCTATGTTTATACATAGGATAGTAATTGAGCATAGATCTTAATTGACTTTAATTGCATCTGTTCACACATTTAGAAATTTATTATGCTTTTGCCATCATAATATTTCATTGTTGCAATGATCGTTTATGTTAATTAAATCATCTTCTAAAGTAATCAAAGTCAATTTCTCTCTCAATGATCTCTTGGTATAGTCATTATCTTATTTGACTGTTTAGTCGAGTATGAAATCGAGATCAATTTTTGGTTGAATACTTTATATCTTAAATAATTGATAGCCAATTGAGGGGGAGTCAAAGATAATGTAAAATGCTCAAAAGATGTGGAAAGAGTTACATCCCAATGAGGAGTGTGAAAACTACCACCACATGGAGGAAAGAGCTACCACCTCGGTCGTCCGAGTATTGTGTGCAGCTACCACATGTATACCAAGCATGGTTGTTCAAATTTTTGATTAAGTAAAAATGCATGTTGAAATACTTGACTCTGTCAAATTTCAAGGTTGGTATAAGGTGGGATTTTAAAGAAAGATGCTCAAAGAGCCACTCTCTTCAACAGATTGTCTAGAAATATTATCTACCATATTTGGGATTTCAAACATCTATTAATCTTTGTATTTCATTTTCTTTACCGAATTGATTATTTGATAAAGGCATTACTCATAAGATCAAGTTAGATGTAATTGAAGGTGTTCAACTTTAAGGGATTTAATTCTTGTAAATTTTCGTTTCATTTTTGGATATTACTGATAGATTTGGCATAATCTAATTCTAGTTGTGTGAAACAATGCGTTTTGTTTAAAGTTGATACACCTTTGTGCTTACAATCTTTTTCTGGTTTTTCTTGAATTTCTCTGAAATTTTTCTAAAGAAAAAGTTGGGGCCGATCCGGATCGGGCAAGGTGATCCGGATCCCGAACGCAGGTTTTCTCCTGCGGGCTGACGATCCGGATTGGACCTGCCGATCCGGATCCCGAACGCAGTTTTTTTTCACTGCGGGTAGCCGATCCGGATCGCAAGCTCGGGAGGATCCGGATCGCGGCTAGGTTTTTATAAAGAACAAAAGGGTTTTGATTTCTTTTACTCCAATCTTTTGTTCAAAAGTTTCCAGAGCGCTTCTCTCTAGATTTCATCCTCCTTGGAAGCTTTCTAACTCAAGTTCTTCAGTTCCAAGTAAGTTTATTGATCAAAATCTCGGTTTTTCACCGTTTTTCTCTTTTCCTCCTCAAACGTACGAAATTCTTGGATCGATTTTGTTTGTGGATGGTTTTTGATCAAATTTCTTTTGAAATAAGAACTCTGGGTTGTTTAGTTTTGATTATATGCTAGGTTTTCTCCTGATTAACGGATTTTTAGGCTTCGATTTCTAAAATTTCGGTTTTAGGGCATATAATAAGGATTTTCGAAATTCATGCAATTGATCTATTTTTAGAAGTCCTTTTGCAAAACTAATTTGATTCTTAGTCTCTCTACATGATTATGATTGTTTGGGTACAATTTTTTTAATTTTTGAAAACTAAGAATTTTTGTGTTCTTGAGTTGGTTTTCACAGGACACCTTCTTAACTCAAGCATTTTGTTCAATGGCACTTAATTCAATGTGTTTCTCTTGGTTAATCCTTCTCCTGGTCTCAATGGTACACACTCGCCCTACAAATAAACTAAAGAGAGCCAAGAACCTCCAACAAAAAGGTGATTTTGTCGAGGTCAGTGACACAGAGGTAGATTGTCATGAGGTTGACTGGGCAGCATTGACGGATGATGATGACTCAATGTATGAACAAGAACCGTCTGATGATTCAAGGAGAAAGGCGTCTGTTAAATCAAAAGAAAAGGCAAATAAAGGACCAGGAAAAGCATCAATGGCAGCACCAATCATCTCCATGAAAAGAAAGAGAATAACTAGACGCTGTGGGCTACGACAGGACATTAATGTTGACACGCCGATAGCTCCTGACTCCCCACATCGCTTGGAAGAAGTATTCGTTAACACTGATCGTCTTCGAGCCTTTGCACATCGCGAATGCATTGGTGAAAGGCATGTTAACATTGAGGCTCTGCAAGGTCACTCCCCTGCCTTTGGCCTTCTGATTGAACAAGCAAACCTTATTCAAGTATGTCGTTTCCCAGAAACTCTTGGCTACTGTTTGCATCATGTGAGGACCTTCTACACTAATGCACGACATCTTCGAGAGGTTGAGAACGGTCCTATGGAGTTCTACACGAACATCCAAGGCACAAGGTTTAAGATTACTCCACAATTGATTGGCGAGGTTTTGGGAATGGAAGCCAGCAAGAAAGGAGTTCACTACTTGAAGGGGGTAAATTTGACAAACACATTATGGCAAAAAGTTATAGAGGGAATTTGTCTCGAGGGAACACAATCAACCGAAAAATCTGTTCGATCTAAAGAACTTCGTCTTGAATATCGCTTCTTAAACTTCATCACATGCTACAATATACTTCCAAATATGCAGACAAAGGTTGTGAGATGGGACCGGTTGCTGTTTTTGTATCTCATAGGACATCGATCAGAGGCAACGGCATTGAATATCAACATTCCATACATTATCTGGAATAGAATGGCGCGATATGTTGAGCATCCTCACCCCACTGAGAGAATTCCATTTCCCTTGATTATAATGAGGATTTTACAGAAATTTCAGGTTGACATTACTTCAACAACTTATCATCAATGTCTGAGCATGATAAATGAGTCTACTATTGTCAAATCCCTCCATAAGTTGCCGCATGTCACTCCAGTTCCTGCATCTGGAACAAAGCACAGTACAAGCACTGCCGCATCACCATCTCGACAAGCAACTGGCACAGATGATGAAGCATCAATAACATCGATTATCAAGGAACAACAGCGACTATCTGTTAAGCAAGAACAAATTTTGACGGAGCAACAACGAATTACCAAAGAGCTTGAGATTACAACGGCAGCTCACATTACCATAACGAAGAAGATCAATTCAATGGACAAGCGGATGCGAAAGATACTCTCTAAGATGGGTTGCACAAGCTCTGAAGACTCAGATTCTGACAACTGATTACTTTTGACTCATTTTCTTTTCCTTTCCTTTTGTGCAGGATTACGATTTTAGGATTTAGTTTTATACTTACGTTAGCTTAGTTCTCAGGTTTTACATTTTATTGGAACTTTTTACTCTCCTCACATTTCGTAGTCTTTAACTACATTTTGGCTTTGTTTTGTGACAAAAAGGGGGAGAGAGTTAGAGAGAACTTTGAACAATGTTGACTGCATGAAACATCAAGGTAAGTGAACAATGTTTGATATGAAAACTGGATGAACATCAAGGTAAGTATTACTCCTACTCCAACTTCCATTCTCAACTTGAGGTTTTTCAGCTGTATGAATGCATGCCTCGACTAACTATTTGCTAACTATTTGGGCATGTAATATAACTAACAAGTTGATGTTCACTAACAAGTTTGTGACACTTGGTTTTTGATTGCATAGAAGATATGTTGGTTCTTAACTCTGATCAATTACGTATCTATATATATTTAAGTTTGTCACAAACATGTTCATGACATTTGGTTTTTACGTGCAAAGAAGATATGTTGGTGTTTTTTAACTATGATCAGTTTACATATCTGAATATAAATGTCATGATAAGTATAAATGAGTTTAAACTTCATCTCTGTTTGTGGTTTTTGAATGATACAAAATTCTTGAGGTATCTAACGATTTCTTTTGTCAAGAATGATTTCTTTTTGCAGAGAGTACAGATGTCTAAGTCTAGAGTCTGTTTTAGGAGTTTAACTCATGTATTGTATTTTGGATCTCCATTGTAAATTTTTGTTGTATGGTGATAGCAACAAAAATATCTTTTTGAATTTTCTTTAGTGGATCTATGTTTTGTCACGAAACCGCCAAAGGGGGAGATTGTTACGGAATTTGAGTTGGCGTAGTTTCGTGAAAGTTTCAAGTCCTGAAGATTGAAGGTGAAGAAAGTTGGATCATTTAACTCAATCTCAAGAAAGAAGAATTCAAAAGGATCAGGTATGTTTAACTAAAGAATTTGTGTGATCCGAATACTTCTTGTAGTGTAGAAACACTTGGAAGAATCTTTCATTGCATAAAAATCAAAAACTGGACTTGGGACATGTTCAGGATCCGGATCAGGCTGTTCGATCCGGATCCCGAAGGTGGTTCGTTCATACATCGTCGCAATCCGGATCGTAGTCTCTTGATCCGGATCCCGAACGTTGAGTTTACCATCTACCTTGAACGATCCGGATCTTGCTTCGCAATCCGGATCCCGAATGTTGATGTTTGGTGAACTGTATGAACGATCCGGATCGTAGTCACATGATCCGGATCCCGAACCTTCGTTTTTCTGGAATTGGCTGTTTCGTTATGACGATCCGGATCTCAGTTATTACGATCCGGATCGCCATCCGTAAAATTCCAGAAATGACAGGTTTTTGATTCTTATCTCCTTCCTAGGGTTTCTAACCTATAAATAGACCCTATGTCTTTCTTTCTAGGGTCAATCCACATAGCCGTCATTTTCATATATCATCTTATACGGCTATAGATCCACATATAGAGAAGAAAGGAAATCATTAGAGAATACTCTATGTTTCTTCATCTATATTGATTAGTTTGATTCTAGGTTTTCATACTCACATCTTGAGTTGAATCAAACTAATGAATACTTAGATGGTATTTCCGATCTATCTTTGATCTAAGTATTCGGCGGATCATCACCACCCAAAAACAACGATTATCCCAAAATCGGCGCGTGGATTCGCGTGTCCTTGTGGATTCAAGGTTCAATCGCTCTCGTGGATTCGGAGCGAGGCACGTTCGTGGATTCGAAGGGTGCTATTGGGTGAAGACCGTGGATTCGGTCGGACGTCGTGGATTCGACGTTGGACGCCGTGGATTCGGCGTTGGGCGCAGATCGTGGATTCGAGAAGCGTCTGGAGCGAGCGGAGAAGATCCTCTAGGAGCGTATTGAAAAGGTTGAGTCGTAAGTGTGTACGGTAAATCACCTTGTACGTGTTTTAATTCTAGTGGATTTCTGCCGTGTTATCGGTCCCGTGGTTTTTTACTCCGGTGATGGAGTTTTCTACGTAAAAATCTTGCGAGTTATTTTCATTTCCGCATTGGGTTTTTATCGCAACGATTTTTGAGTGTTTATACGTTTACACCTATTCACCCCCCTCTAGGTGTTTCTTCCCCTATTTAGATCCGTATTATTTACGACCCAACACAGAGCGCGCCATGTGGCGGCCTGTGAGTGGCCGGCTCACGCGCGCGCGGTCCACGCACCAGAGGAGCAGGTCGGGTGGTTGGGGCAGGTTGCCCGCGACGTGGGGGCGCCACGTGGCGCCCCGCGGTTGGCCGGGCGTTGCCGCCCCATGCGCCTCGGTCGGGACACGCGGCGCTCCGCAATTCGCGGACGCGCGTGCGCCGGGCGCGCGGAGGGGCCCCTTGGACACGTGGCGGCCCCTGGACAATTCGGGCGCGCACAGTGTTGTGACGCCCCACTTCCCAGGGGGTCACCCATCCTAGAACTACTCTAGCTCTAGCACGCTTAACTCTCATGTTCCTCTTGGATCTTGCTACCATCCAAAATGCTATAGCCGGGTTAGAGATTTAGTCCTATTATATCATTTATATAGAGGACTAATCCAAATTCCGGGGGTGTCACAGTGTTGGGCCGGGCCGAACACTGTAGGCGCCCGAATCTCCCGGGCGCCCGGAAATGGGCCCAAAAAGCCCATTATGCTTTTTTTTTGGGATTCTTTTGGTGGAGCCTATAAATAACCCCCTCCCTCTTCGATTTTGGGGGTTTTGCCGAGCTCTTTAGCCTGTGTGCCCTCTACCAAAGTTGAAGCTTATTCTCTTGTGCATATTTTGGCTGAAGATCAGAATTTTTGGAGGCCGCGACGACAGCGATTTCTGCATCGGGGTGCGGAGCAACGATTTCCTGTTGGAGGCCTATTTTTCGTCGCAGTTCAGTCTGGGAGGTCTACAGAGCTACCCCGATGATATTTTTGGACGATTTTTATGGTGGCGGTTTCACAAGAGGTAAATCTACGACTTTCGTGTTGAACACTTTTTCTGGAACTGAGCTTCTCTTGGGGTTTTGGGTACGTTTTTAACCCCCTTTGTGGCTGATGGATGGTTTGGACAACACCTGCTTGTCGGATGTTTATCTCTGCATCCGGACATCAGATTTCGACGTTTCAGGACTCTATCGACATCTACTCTTCACGAGGATCGCCGTCATATTTTTATTGGAATTTTTGGAGGATGTTTTTCAGGTGAAATTTTCATGTTAAAGGGACTGTTCACCACAGATTTTAGAACTTGGTAATTGTGTGGAATAAGGGTAACTTTGAGATGTATTTGTTCCCAGGATGTTTTGAGCACTGCTACCGTGTTGTTGGCTTGGTGGATTTTGTGAGATAGCTGTATCTGGATTTTCTTAGCTGTGCGACCCCGGACAGTTGGCACGTTCAGGTGGGTGACCTTGCTTTCAAAATCTATGGACTGCATGCTAATTCTATGTTAGTAGGATCATGCATGTTAGAAATTGGACTTATTAGCATGTGTAAACTGTATGTTAGTACTCCTGTATATCAATTGTTGAATCTTGTTATCTTATTGTGATTCCTACTGCATGTTAATTAATTAATGGAACTTAACCTAGCACCCCTTGTTGGATTATGTAAAATCATGTTTCGAGTCCATATGGATTTGATCCAATCTTGTTCCTAAAGATTAGGGATGATTTAGGAATATCTTAAAGATAATTCTTAAGATAATATGGACGACGACTAGAAGTGATTTAAAAATCTCGGATGGACGGTGGAGATCGTTTCCTATTAGAATTAGGTTTTTAGAGTTATATTAACTCTTGCGATTCATCTTTTAATTTTTAAGGGCTTCATTGAAAAATCCTAATTGAGAGGAAAAACGTGGAGAGCCTCCGTGAGAGAGTTTCTTGTAATCCAATTTTACTCCTTGTACTTTTGTGTCGTGGATTAATCGAATAACACATTGAGGTGGTCTTGCCCGTGGACGTAGGTTGACACATTGTTGGCCGAACCATGTAATTCTCGTGTCCTTACATTCCCTTATTTGTTTTATTTCTTTAGTTATTCTCGTGCTTGTTTTCTACAATCGTTTTCGCCTACTTTCGTCTACGAAAGATTCTGTTTCCGCTGCGCTCGTGTGCTGTGTGGGTTGAGGTGTGCTCGGTAACCCCACGGTCGGTCCCCCTTCAATTGGTATCGGAGCGTTTGGTTATTCGTAGTTCGTTAACGGCGAAACGATGGCGGGAAAAGTTTCAGCGACAAAGTATGAGATTTCTCGATTTGATGGAGCGAACTTTGTGTTGTGGAAACTGAAGATGCAAGCAGTTTTGATTAAAGATGCTTGTGAGATCGCCCTGCAAGGAATAGAGAATAACCCGGAAGAGATGACGGATAAACAATTTGAAGAGAAGGGCAAGATGGCTTTGGCAAACCTATATTTGGCACTGGATGATTCGGTGTTATTCAATGTGGAGACCGAGACTACCGCAAAAGAGATTTGGGATAAATTAAAAAATCTCTATGAAGGAAAGTCATTGGTGAACAAAATTTTCTTAAGGCAACAATTGTACAATCTAAAGATGAAGGACGGGGCACCGGTACAAGAACATCTAAATACATTCAACTCTATCGTGAGCAAACTCACTGCCCTAGACGTGAGAATTGATGAAGAAGAAAAGACAAGTATTTTACTTTGCTCGATGCCGGAAACTTGGGATAATTTGATTATGAACTTGAGCCATATTGAAACCCTTAAGATGGAGTTGGTTGTTGCATCATTACTTACCGAGGAGATGAGGTGGAAGTCTAGCCAAGTTAGTTCTTCGGGGGAGGCTATGATAGCACGGAGAAGACCTTTTGAGAGGGAGTATGGTGATCGAGAAAAGTCGAGATCAAAATCCAAGGGCAAAAAGAAAGTAAAGTGCTGGAATTGTGGAAAGTTGGGGCACGTGAAGAAAGATTGTCGGGTTAAAGGAGTTGATGGTAAATCCGATTCAAATAATTTTCAAGGTAATATAGCCGAAGCAGATGCTAAGTCGGCTAGTTCAGAAGACGGAGATGCGTTAGTCGTATTGGATAGATCCGAGCTCATTTATCATTGGATCTTGGATTCGGGGGCGTCATTCTACATGACTCCCTATAGGGAGTGGTTTCATTCTTATAAGTCACGGGATTGTGGAGTTATCTATTTGGGTGACAACACGGCATGTCCGGTGGTTGGAGTGGGAGACGTTCGGATCAAGATGTTTGATAGTGTTATTCGGACGGTTTCTAATGTTCGACATGTTCCTGCACTTCGAAAAAGTCTTCTATCACTTGGAAAATTTTGCAAACAAGGGTTTAAATTCATCGGCGAGAAAGATCACTTGAAGGTATGTCAAGGTTGTTTGGTGTTGATGAAAGGAGAGCAAGTAGGTGGCCTTTATAGATTAGTGGGCGAGACTCAAGTGGGAGAAGCGGTTGTTGCAAGCGCAAAGGTGGAGTCTTCAACGGTATGGCATCGCCGTTTAGGACACATGAGTGAGCGCGGATTGCAGGTATTATCCAACCGTGAACTTCTTTCAGGTTACAAGTCCGCGCCATTAGATTTTTGTGAAGATTGCATCTACGGGAAGCAACGAAGGTTGTCTTTTTCTCTATCACATCAAAGAAGTAAGAAGCATCTCGAGTTGATTCATTCGGATACTTGGGAGTCGCCCGATACTTCGTTGGGCGGATGTTCTTACTTTGTTTCATTTATTGATGATTACTCTCGGAAGGCTTGGGTGTATATTCTAAGGCGAAAGTCCGATGTGTTTGAGACTTTTAAGAAGTTCAAAACTCTTGTGGAGAATGAAAAGGATTTAAAAATTAAGTGCCTACGTTCTGATAACGGAGGGGAGTATTGTTCAAGAGAATTTGATGAGTTTTGTATTGAGCATGGAATTAAGCGGCATCTCACGGTACCCGGTACACCGCAACAAAACGGTGTAGCGGAGAGGTTAAATAGAACACTCATGGAGAGGGCCCGTAGCATGTTGAGTACTTCAAAACTCGACAAGAGATTTTGGGCGGAAGCCGTGAGCACGGCTTGTTATTTGATTAATCGAGCGCCGACAAAATCACTTGGTTTGGAAATTCCTGAAGAAGTCTGGAGCGGCAAGTCCATTGATTACTCCTATCTTCGTGTCTTTGGATGTGATGCTTATGCGTGGATACCGAAGGAGAAAAGGTCAAAATTGGATAAGAACTCTCGAAGGTGTATATTTCTTGGCTATGCGAAAGGTGTTAAGGGGTATCGATTGTGGGACCCTACTACCCACAAAATAGTCATAAGTCATGACGTTATCTTCAATGAAGGGTCCTTTCAAGGCACCAAGGAAAAGCAAGATGATGATGCTATGATTCCAATTGAGCTCTTTGAAGCGCGCGACGAGGTGCAAGTTGAGCAAGCACAACAGGATGATGAAGTGGTTGATGATGAACCTGACTTGGAATCTCCGCAATCATCCGAAGATACAAATTCACCGGTAGAGTCGCCAACGGATTCCGGGCGTCCTAGTAGAGTTATTATGTTACGGAATTTGAGTTGGCGTAGTTTCGTGAAAGTCTCAAGTCTTGAAGATTGAAGGTGAAGAAAGTTGGATCATTTAACTCAATCTCAAGAAAGAAGAATTCAAAAGGATCAGGTATGTTTAACTAAAGATTTTGTGTGATCCGAATACTTCTTGTAGTGTAGAAACACTTGGAAGAATCTTTCATTGCATAAAAATCAAAAACTGGACTTGGGACATGTTCAGGATCCGGATCAGGTTGTTCGATCCGGATCCCGAAGGTGGTTCGTTCATACACCAGTTCAATCCGGATCGTAGCCTCTTGATCCGGATCCCGAACACTGAGTTTACCATCTTCCTTGAACGATCCGGATCAGGCTTCGCAATCCGGATCCCGAACGTTGATGTTTGGTGAACTGTATGAACGATCCGGATCATGCACTTCGATCCGGATCCCGAACCTTCGTTTTTCTGGAACTGGCTGACTCGTTACGACGATCCGGATCACAGCTAGTCCGATCCGGATCGCCGTCCGTAAAATTTCCAGAAATGTTAGGTTTTTGATTCTTATCTCCTTCCTAGGGTTTCTAACCTATAAATAGACCCTATGATTCTTTTTCTAGGGTCAATCCACTGTGAATCGAAATAGCCGTCATTTTCATATATCATCTTTTACGGCTCTAGATCCACATATAGAGAAGAAAGGAAATCATTAGAGAATACTCTATGTTTCTTCATCTATATTGATTAGTTTGATTCTAGGTTTTCATACTCACATCTTGAGTTGAATCAAACTAATGAATACTTAGATGGTATTTCCGATCTATCTTTGATCTAAGTATTCGGCGGATCATCACCACCCAAAACAACGATTTACCCCAAAAATCGGCGCGTGGATTCGCGTGTCCTTGTGGATTCAAGGTTCAACCGCTCTCGTGGATTCGGAGCGAGGCACGTTCGTGGATTCGAAGGGTGCTATTGGGTGAAGACCGTGGATTCGGTCGGACGTCGTGGATTCGACGTTGGACGCCGTGGATTCGGCGTTGGGCGCAGATCGTGGATTCGAGAAGCATCGCGGAGCGAGCGGAGAAGATCCTCTAGGAGCGTATGGAAAGGTTGAGTCGTAAGTGTGTACGGTAAATCACCTTGTACGTGTTTTAATTCTAGTGGATTTCTGCCGTGTTATCGGTCCCGTGGTTTTTTACTCCGGTGATGGAGTTTTCCACGTAAAAATCTTGCGTATTATTTTTATTTCCGCATTGGGTTCTTATCGCAACGATTTTTTGAGTGTTTATGCGTTTACACCTATTCACCCCCCTCTAGGTGTTTTTTCCCCTATTTAGATCCTTATTACATATAACCCAACAAGTGGTATCAGAGCGGGAATAGGGTTGTAAACAATGGTTGAAGGTGGAAACATCAACCGACCCCCGTTCTTCGATGGAACAAATTATGCGTACTGGAAAGTACGGATGAAAGCCTTTTTAATTTCCATCGACGAACGGGTGTGGCAATCAATTGAATTAGGATGGTCTAATCCAACTGAACTTATTGGTGATGTTCGCACCTTAAAACCTAGGTCGAAATGGACCAAGGAAGAGTTAGATTCATCTTCTTACAATGGCAAGGGAATTAATGCTATCTTTAATGCCTTATCTCAAACTGAATTCTCTCGCGTCTCGGCATGTGAGACTGCGAAAGAAATCTGGGATGTTCTTCAGGTTACACATGAGGGAACTAACCTCGTGAAGATTCAGAAACTGCAAATGCTTACGAGCAAGTTTGACTCTATCTTAATGGCAGAAAATGAATCTTTCACGGACTACTATACACGATTGCAAGACATCGTAAACTCATGTGCTAATCTGGGAGAGAAGATTCCAGAATTTAAGATTGTAAGAAAAATCTTAAGAACTCTTCCTGAACGATTTCGCCCAAAGGTTACTGCCATTGAAACTATTAAACACCCGGACGAAATACGTGTAGAAGAATTAGTTGGTTCATTGCAAACTTATGAAATGACATTTACTACTAACAATTCTTCTAGAAATGCATCCACTTCTAAGTCTTCAGGTTATGCGTTGAAAACAACTAAGGAAGAAGACGCGGATACGTCCTCCTCAGACGATGACGAGAACCTTTCTATGGAGGAATTTGAGAAACAGCTCGCTCTCTTGACAAGGAAGTTTCGCCGCAACTTTCGAAGGGGTAATTCAAGTAAATCTCCATCCTTCGGAAAGTCGAACAAAGGCAAGGGTACTTCAGGTTACAAGTCAAGAAAGCAAGAGAACTTCTCAAAGGATAAGAAAAGTTCAGAAGGACAACTACAATGCTTCAAATGTCGAGGCTACGGCCACATTGCAACGGAATGTCCTAACAAGTATCCGGCAAAGAAGAAGGCGATGCAAGTCGTCACTTGGGATGACAACTCAACGTCAAATGAGTCGTCTTCGAGTGATGAAGAAAAGAGCTCCACCGCTTTCCACGCGTCCGTATCTTCACCCTTCATGTGCTTTATGGCAAGTACATCTGAGTCGTTGTCCAACTCCACTGTTGAAAAGAACGCAACGGACAACGAATCGGATGATTCGGAAGGTGAAGATTTTGCTCTAGCCTACCACAGACTTTTGAGGGACTCAAAGAAAGTGGCTAAGCAAAACAAGAGTTTGAGAGGGAGAGTGCATGATCTCGAAGAAGAAGCAAAAAGAGCGACTTCTCTCTCAAACGCTCTTGAAGTGGAAAGGGAAAACCTGATAAAGGCAAATGCTTCCCTTCAAGAGTCCAATGAGCAACTTGAGAAGGAACATACAAATCTGGTGGATAACGCGAATCACTTCTCAAAGCTCTACAACGAGGCTCGACAGGATAACCTGGAAATGACAAAGACCATTTTCCAACTCAAGAATGACTTACAGCGATTCTTTTCAGGAAGGAGTAAGTTGGATAGACTTCTTGGTCTTGGTCAATCAAATAGGTTCGGCCTCGGATACACTCAAACTGGAAACAGTCCAAGTTCGAGTGAGACAGTTTTTGTGCCTCAGTCGGCATCTCCTCCTCCGACACCGGAATTCAAGACAAACAACGACAACAAACCTACTTCATCCTCTTTGGGATCGTCAAGATCTAAGGTATGTTTTCGTTGTGGTGTTTCAGGGCACATAAGAAGATATTGCAAGACGGGAGTCGAACGCTCATCTCAAGGACCTCTTGCAACAACTACCAAAAAGGCTCCTCCCCGAAAATTAAAGCAAAACTTTTCAAATGAAAAGAGACTTGGTAGTTCATCGCGCAAGACGATCTCATCAAGGAACAACAATCGCTATAACAAGACGCTTTCACCTAGGCATATAACTTCACGACCATTACCGACGCACTCCAAAAGGGTTTGGGTGCGCAAAGGTGAAATTTTCCCTTGTCTTATTTCCAATGTTTCCTTGCATGCATATGATAGTTCGTCTTGGTATCTGGATAGCGGGTGTTCCCGTCACATGACCGGTGACAAAAATAGTTTTCAAAATCTTGAGAAAATCTCCGGAGGACACGTTGTTTTCGGAGACGGTCGTTCTTCCAAAATTGTTGGAAAAGGGACGGTAGCTATTCCAGATGGCCCAATTTTGAAAAACGTCTTATTTGTTGATGGCCTTAAGACTAACCTCATAAGCATAAGTCAACTTTGCGACAATGGTTTTTTAGTTAACTTTTCATCTGTTGAATGCGTTGTAACTGATAAGGACCATGTCTTCTTTCTAAAAGGGGTTAGATCTGAAAACAATTGTTATGTTGTTCCTAATAAATTTTCTGAAAATTGTAACTTAGCTGCTTTGAATAATGAAACTCTTTGGCATAAAAGGCTAGGTCACTTAAATTTTAAGGAACTTACTAGAATTTCAAACAAGGACGTGGTCAAGGGGGTTCCAAAGCTTTTATTTAAACAAAACGTTGTGTGTGGTGGTTGCCAAAAGGGAAAACAGTCTAGGACTGCACACAAGAACTTGAACCACGTTGGTACAAAACGGCCCTTGGAACTTTTGCACATGGACTTAATGGGGCCGACCCGTCAACCATCTTTGGGAGGTAAATGGTACATTTTTTTATTGGTTGATGATTTCTCTCGGTTTTCTTGGGTAGCATTTTTAAAAGAGAAAGCTGATACGTTTGACTCTTTTCATGAGATTTGCCATCGTATTATGATTGAAAAGAATGAAAAGATCATTCGTGTTAGAAGTGATAGAGGTGGAGAATTCATAAATTCAAAATTCATTGATTTTTGCACTTCAAATGGAATCAAACATGAATTCTCGGCACCCTATACACCTCAGCAGAATGGTGTTGTTGAGCGCAAGAACAGGGTTGTTCAAGAGATGGCGCGTGTGATGCTTCATAGCCGGAATTTACCGCTACATTTTTGGGCTGAAGCTGTGAACACCGCTGTCTATGTCATTAATAGAGTTTACTTGCGCCCAGGAACTTTAAATACACCATATGAGCTGTGGTTTAGTAGAAAACCCAATATCAAATATTTTCGTGTCTTCGGAAGTCGATGTTACATTTTACGTGACCGTGAAAATCTTGGAAAGTTCGACTCTCGAAGTGATGAAGGGATCTTTTTGGGTTATTCTACGAATAGCAGAGCATATCGAGTATTTAACATTGAATCTAAGACGATCGTAGAATCTATAAATGTTAAAGTAGATGAAGCTTTTCACTTTGAAACTGGAAAATCTACCCTCGATATCTCTCTAGATGATGATTCTCCTGCTAGTGCATCTTCTCATAATATTACTTCCAATATTGATGATGCATCTAATGGTTCTTCTAGTTTATCTGATGTGCAGGAATCATCTCATATATCTCCGAGTACTCCGTTTCAACAAACGTTACGAATCTCCAAGAATCATCCGGAATCGAATATTATTGGAGATCCACAAGAAGGAGTCAGAACTCGGAGGCTGTTGGTTTATGGATTTGCTTGCTACGTATCTTTAATCGAACCAAAGAACATAGATGAAGCTCTTCAGGATGACTACTGGATTAAAGCAATGCAGGAAGAGCTCCATCAATTTGAGCGAAACAAAGTCTGGGAATTAACGAAGCCTCCAAAGCAACACAATGTGATAGGTACCAAATGGATCTTCAAGAACAAGAAAAATGAGGATGGTACTATCATCAGGAACAAGGCACGATTAGTTGCTCAAGGCTACTCTCAAGTAGAAGGTATAGACTTTGATGAAACCTTCGCCCCTGTAGCTAGACTCGAGTCCATTCGTATACTATTCGCTATTGCTTGTCATTTTAAAATCAAATTATTTCAAATGGACGTTAAGAGCGCATTTCTAAATGGGTTTTTAAATGAGGAAGTTTATGTGGCTCAACCGAAAGGTTTTGTAGATCATAAACAACCTAACCATGTTTTTCGTTTGAAAAAGGCTCTTTACGGTCTGAAACAAGCACCGCGAGCATGGTACGAAAGGTTAACAAAGCACCTTTTGGAGAAGGGCTATACTCGAGGGGGAGCTGATAGGACTCTCTTTGTGAAGCATTATCAAAGCAATTTCATTGTAGCACAAATCTATGTCGATGACATTGTATTTGGCGCAACAAGAGATAATGATGCTTCTAAATTCGCGGAGACCATGGAAAGCGAATTTGAGATGTCCATGATGGGCGAATTGACTTATTTCCTTGGATTGCAAATTAAACAAAATGATGAAGGTATTCACTTGAGTCAATCCAAGTATGCAATGGAGTTGGTCAAAAAGTTTGATCTAGAAAATTGTAAAAATTTTCCGACTCCAATGGGAACTAGCCACAAGGGACTTGGAAGTGATTCACATAGTGAGAATGTAGACGAGAAACTGTATCGAAGTATGATTGGAAGTCTACTTTACCTCACGGCTAGTCGCCCGGATATATCTTTTGGTGTTGGGATTTGCGCGAGATATCAATCAGCACCAAAGGAGGTTCACCTGAAAGCGGTGAAAAGGATCATCCGGTATATCAAAGGATCAATTAATTTCGGAATTTGGTATCCTATGGGAACAAGTTTGGATATTGTTGGATACTCAGATGCCGATTGGGCAGGATCAGTGGATGATCGAAAAGCACGAGTGGTGCATGCTTCTATCTTGGCCATTGCCTTGTTGCATGGCACAGTAAAAAGCAGAACTGCATAGCACTCTCGACTGCCGAAGCGGAATACATTTCAGCTGGAAGTTGCTCAACTCAACTCATTTGGATGAAAAGCGTATTGAGCGACTTCCGCATTTCAGCATCTTCGGTAACAATACTTTGTGACAACACTAGTGCTATTAACATTTCTAAAAACCCTGTGTTGCACTCTAGAACAAAACATATTGAACTGAGATATCATTTTCTTAGAGAGCTAGTTGAATCAAATACTCTTCAACTTTCATATATTTCAACTGAGGATCAATTAGCTGACATTCTAACAAAACCTTTGGATCAAAAACGTTTTATTCATTTACGAAAAGTAATTGGGATGCTTTCCTTGAAATAATCCTCTTTTTGAAATCTTTGCTTAGGATAGGTTTTGTATTTGTTTTTGTTTTGTTCATCATCTATGTTTGTACATAGGACATTAATTGAGCATAGATCATAATTGACTTTAATTGCATCTTTTCGCACATTTAGAAATTTATTATGCTTTTGCCATCATAATATTTCACTGTTGCAATGATTATTTATGTTAATTAAATCATCTTCTAAAGTGATCAAGTCAATTTCTCTCTCTCTATGATCTCTTGGTATAGTCATTATCTTATTTGACTGCTTAGTCGAGTATGAAATCGAGATCAATATTTGGTTGAATACTTTATATCTTAAATAATTGATAGCCAATTGAGGGGGAGTCATAGAAAAGGTAAAATGCTCAAAAGATGTGGAAAGAGTTACATCCCAATGAGGAGTGTGAAAACTACCACCACATGGAGGAAAGAGCTACCACCTCGGTCGTCCGAGTATTGTGTGCAGCTACCACATGTAATACCAAGCATGGTTGTTCAAATTTTTGATTAAGTAAAATGCATGTTGAAATACTTGACTCTGTCAAATTTCAAGGTTGGTATAAGGTAGGTTTTTAAAGAAAGATGCTCAAGAGCCACTCTCTTCAAACAGATTGTCTAGATACATTATCTATTATATTTGGGATTTCAAACATCTATTGATCTTTGTATTTCATTTTCTTTACTGAATTGATGATTTGATAAAGGCATTACTCATAAGATCAAGTTAGATGTAATTGAAGGTGTTCAACTTTAAGGGATTTAATTTTTGTAAATTTTTCGTTTCATTTTTGGATATTATTGATAGATTTGGCATAATCTAATTCTTGTTGTATGAAACGATGATTTTTGTTTAAAGTTGATACACATTGCGCTTACAATCTTTTTCTGGTTTTTCTTGAATTTCTCTAAAATTTTCTAAAGAAAAAGTTGGAGCCGATCCGGATCGGGCAAGATGATCCGGATCCCGAACGCAGGAATTCTTCTGCGGGCTGAAGATCCGGATTCTATCTGCCGATCCGGATCCCGAACGCAGTTTCTCACTGCGGGTAGCCGATCCGGATCGCAGTTATGAACTGATCCGGGATCGCGGCTAGGTTTTATAAAGAACGAAAGGGGTTTTTGATTTCTTTACTCCAATCTTTTGTTCCTAAGTTTCCAGAGCCTCTCTCTCTAGATTTCATCCTTCCTGGAAGCTTTCAAACTCAAGTTCTTCAACTCCAAGTAAGTTTTATTGATCAAAATCTCGGTTTTTCACCATTTTTCTCTTTTTCTCCTCAAACGTGATGAATTTCTTGGATCAACTTTGTTGTGGATGGTTTTGATCAAATTTCTTTTGAAATAAGAACTCTGGGTAGATTAGTTTTGATTATATGCTAGGTACTCTCCTGATTAACGGATTTTTAGGCTTCGATTTCTAAATTTCGGTTTTAGGGCATATAATAAGGATTTTCGAAAATTATGCAATTGATCTAGTTTTAAAAGTCCTTTTGCAAAACTAATTTGATTCTGAGCTTCTCTACATGATAATGATTCTTTGGATACAATTTTTCAATTTTTGAAAATTAACAATTTTTCATGTGTTCTTGAGTTGGTCTTCACAGGATACATTTTTTCACTAGCAATCAAAATGGTGATCACTTGGATTATTTTCCTACTTGCTGCCATGGTACATGTCAAGGATACTGCCAAGCCTGAGAAGGCTAAGAAAGCAAAGAAGACTAAGGTTGATTTCGACACTGAATCAGAGACAGAGTCGATCGACTGGGATAACATCGAAATCGAGCAAGCTGCTCCCATTGTCTCCAAAGGGAAAGCAACTGCTGAAGCTTCAAAACCTACTGCAGCTGAAAAAGGGAAAGCACCAATGGAACCAAGTCCAGTTGGAACAAAAAGAAAAACCCGTTCAAGAAAAAGAGGCAGTGCTCAGGGAATTACCATTGAGGAACAGTTGCTAGGCAGCCTCCTCCACAAGACTTCATCAGCTCCGACAGATCAAGGATTTGAGAAGAGGGAATGCATTGGCGAGAGAACATGTCAATGTCAAACCAATGAAGGAACGATCTGTAGCTTTTGGGACTTTGTTTGACCAAGTGGTCTTGCTCAAATCTGCAACTTCCCTGAGACTACTGGGTACTGTCCACACTCAGTTCGAATGTTTTATCAGAACCTGCAAGTTTGATTGATCACGAGGATGGACGTCGTGAATTTCACACTTTGGTTAAAAATATCAAAATCAAGTCACACCCCAGCTGATTGGAGTTGTGCTAGGTATGACAGCCAGAGCTGATGGACTCCATACCTAAAAACCCAAAGCTTCAACGACAACTCCTGGAGAGTTTGTAGTTAATGGAATTTGTTCTTCCAAATACTCGGTCGACCGGAAATTCTGTTTTCTCTAAAGAGCTACGACCAGAGTATCGGTATATAAACTCCTTGTCCTGCTCAACATTCTTCCCAACATGAATACGAAGGTTCTTCGATGGACAGAATGTTATACCTTTATCTTCTTGGAAATCCGGCCGCATTGATGGGAGCAAACTTGAATATTCCCTATCTCATTTGGTCAAGGATGGCGCGGTATGTGGAACACTCTCATCCCACAGAAAGACTACCCTACCCAATGGATTATCATGCGCATCCTTAGAAAGTTTAAAGTCGATACAAGCGCGAGCTCATACATGTACAGTTTGGGCACCATTAATGAGACGACAATTGTGAAGTCTCTCTCGACGAAGCCAGATGAACCCATAATACCTCCTCACCGGCAACGAGCACAACAACAACGAGCAACAACCTCTGCACCGGCAGCAGCTCCTCCAGTTCAACCAGCACCTCCGGCACAAGAAGCACCACAATCAACTTCTGATGATGATGCATCTGTTACCTCAATCTATAAAGAACAGCAAAGGCTCTCCAACGAGCAAGAACGTATATCAAATGAACTAATTGAGGTAAAGGAAGAAATAAAGAAGGTAAATAAAAATCAATCAGCAATGAACAAGCGAATAAAGAAGATTTTCCAAATCCTCGGCTGTATCAGTTCAGACGAGTCTGAATAATCCGTATCCTTCTAATTTCTGGTATTATGCATATGTTTAAATCCTTCTGTTGTGCAGGTTTTTAAGTTTTAATTTGAGTTTTTAGTTCTCTAACTTAAACTGTTAACCATTCTCTCCACTTCTGTAATCTTTGGCTTTGTTTGTGACAAAAAGGGGGAGAGAGAGTTTAGAACAATGATTTGAACAATGAACAATGATTGTGAAAATCTTGATGATGAAGATTTTGTATACATCAAGGTAAGTATCTCTTCAACTTCAACTTTGGTTTTCATCTTGTGATTGTTTGCATGTCTCGACTAACTATTCGACTAACTATTTGGGCATGTAATATAACTAACAAGTTGATGTTGGACTAACATTGTGTGACATTTGGTTTTTATTGCATAGAAGATATGTTGGTTTTTGACTATGATTCTCTTACATATCTGAATTCTCAAATGTCATGATGATTAGATAAACTCTATCTCTGTACTAGGTTTTGTATGCTAAATATTCTTGAGGTATCTAACGATCTCTTTTGTCAAGAATGATTTCTTTGTGCAGAGAGTACAGATGTCTAAGTCTAGAGTCTGTTTTAGGAGTTTATCTCATGTTTTTAAATTTTTGGATCTCCATTGTAAATTTTGTTGTATGGTGATAGCAACAAAAATATCTTTTTGAATTTTCTTTAGTGGATCTGTGTTTTGTCACGAAACCGCCAAAGGGGGAGATGTTACGGAATTTGAGTTGGCGTAGTTTCGTGAAAGTCTCAAGTCTTGAAGATTGAAGGTGAAGAAAGTTGGATCATTTAACTCAATCTCAAGAAAGAAGAATTCAAAAGGATCAGGTATGTTTAACTAAAGATTTTGTGTGATCCGAATACTTCTTGTAGTGTAGAAACACTTGGAAGAATCTTTCATTGCATAAAAATCAAAAACTGGACTTGGGACATGTTCAGGATCCGGATCAGGTTGTTCGATCCGGATCCCGAAGGTGGTTCGTTCATACACCAGTTCAATCCGGATCGTAGCCTCTTGATCCGGATCCCGAACACTGAGTTTACCATCTTCCTTGAACGATCCGGATCAGGCTTCGCAATCCGGATCCCGAACGTTGATGTTTGGTGAACTGTATGAACGATCCGGATCAAGCACTTCGATCCGGATCCCGAACCTTCGTTTTTCTGGAATGGCTGACTCGTTACGACGATCCGGATCACAGCTAGTCCGATCCGGATCGCCGTCCGTAAAATTTCCAGAAATGTTAGGTTTTTGATTCTTATCTCCTTCCTAGGGTTTCTAACCTATAAATAGACCCTATGATTCTTTTTCTAGGGTGAATCCACATGAACAAATAGCCGTCATTTTCATATATCATCTTTTACGGCTCTAGATCCACATATAGAGAAGAAAGGAAATCATTAGAGAATACTCTATGTTTCTTCATCTATATTGATTAGTTTGATTCTAGGTTTTCATACTCACATCTTGAGTTGAATCAAACTAATGAATACTTAGATGGTATTTCCGATCTATCTTTGATCTAAGTATTCGGCGGATCATCACCACCCAAAACAACGATTTACCCCAAAAATCGGCGCGTGGATTCGCGTGTCCTTGTGGATTCAAGGTTCAACCGCTCTCGTGGATTCGGAGCGAGGCACGTTCGTGGATTCGAAGGGTGCTATTGGGTGAAGACCGTGGATTCGGTCGGACGTCGTGGATTCGACGTTGGACGCCGTGGATTCGGCGTTGGGCGCAGATCGTGGATTCGAGAAGCGTCGCGGAGCGAGCGGAGAAGATCCTCTAGGAGCGTATGGAAAAGGTTGAGTCGTAAGTGTGTACGGTAAATCACCTTGTACGTGTTTTAATTCTAGTGGATTTCTGCCGTGTTATCGGTCCCGTGGTTTTTTACTCCGGTGATGGAGTTTTCCACGTAAAAATCTTGCGTATTATTTTTATTTCCGCATTGGGTTTTATCGCAACGATTTTTTGAGTGTTTATACGTTTACACCTATTCACCCCCCTCTAGGTGTTTTTTCCCCTATTTAGATCCTTACATATAACCCAACATATTGACCTCTGCGAGGTTGTATAATACTATATTACTTCATTTATTCCTTCTGCAAACCATGTTAGTGCATATGTTGTTTCAGCGGAAGAAGATGAGCCAACTTCGTATAAGGAGGCTTGTGAGCGACTGACGTGGGAAGTGGCAATGCGGATGGAGGAGGAAATGGAGTCAATTCGGAAGAACAAGACTTGGGAACTTGTGATTTGCCAGAAGGGAAGGAACGCGATTGGATGTCGGTGGGTGTTTTAAGGTGAAAAAGGATACAGATGGGAATGTGGAGAGGTTCAAGGCAAGATTGGTGGTGAAGGGATATGCTCAGAAGCCGGGAATCGATTTCGATGAGATCTTCTCACCGGTGGTTCGTCTTACCACTATTCGGATGGTTTGTGGCGATTGCAGCGGTCATGTTTTGGAGCTCGAGCAGATGGATGTAAAAACAGCATTCTTGCATGGTGACCTGGAGGAGGAGATATATATGTCGCAACCGGAAGGCTTTGTCGAAAAAGGTAAGGAGTATTTGGTTTGTCGGTTGAACAAATCGTTGTACGGCTTGAAACAGGCGCCAAGGTGTTGGTACAAGCGATTTGATTCTTCATTATGAGTTTGGGTTTTGATAAGCTTGAAGCGGGCATTGTGCATATTTCTGCGATTATAATGACGGGAGCTTCTGTATTTTGTTATTATATGTCGACGACATGGGTGGTCGCCGGAAATAACAAAGGTCAGATATCTATCTTGAAGACTCAGTTAGCCGGTGAGCTCGATATGAAGGACTTAGGAACTGTGAATCAAATACTGGGGATGAGGTACTACGGGAGAGAAAGAATAGGAAGTTTGGCTTTCACAGAAGAGTTATGTGGAGAAGGTTCTGCGGCGCTTCAACTTGCAGAACGCAAAGCCAGTTTCTACCCCGTTTCCTATTCATTTAAAATTGTCGGTCGAGCAATCACCGGGTACGGAAGCAGAAAAGACCGACATGGCTCGGTACCATATTCATCGGCAGTAGGGAGCCTTATGTTTGCCATGGTGTGCACGAGACCCGACATGCTCAAGCAGTGGGAGCAGGGAGTCGGTATATGGCGAATCCAGGTTGTGAACATTGGAATGCAGTGAAGTGGATTCTCAGATATTGAGAGGACTGCAGATTTCTCACTCTGTTATGGTTCTGGGGTTTGGAGTGCGTCGGATATGTGGATGCAGATTTCGCAGGAGATAAAGACAGAAGAAAGTCTACCAGGGGTTATGTGTTTTCCATGGGCGGTGGTGCTATTAGCTGGGAGTCGAAGCTTCAGTCGGTAGTCGCTTTGTCGACGACGGAGGCGGAGTACATAGCAATGACACATGCTTGTAAGGGAGGCTATCTGGCTAAAAAGACTTTTAGGAGAATTAAAAGTGAAGCAAGATGTGGTGGAGTGAATTGTGATAGTCAAAGTGCAATACACTTGGCGAAGAATTCGGCGTTTCACTCCGGACGAAACACATTGATATTCGCTATCACTTTGTGAGAGATGTGGTGGATGAGGGTTTTATCTCATTGTGAAAATTCACACAGATGCGAATCCAGTGGATATTTTAACGAAACCGGTGACTCGAGAGAAGTTCAATTGGAGTATGACTTCTCTCGGTCTTGGAGCTACATGAGGAGAGTGGGAATTTGGCAAGATCTTCAATTTTGTGTTTATGAAATTCAGCACACATTTTTTAAGTGGAGAATTGTTGGATATGTAAAATCATGTTTCGAGCCATATGGATTTGATCCAATCTTGTTCCTAAAGATTAGGGATGATTCAGGAATATCTTAAAGATAATTCTTAAGATATATGGACGACGACTAGAAGTGATTTAAAAATCTCGGATGGACGGTGGAGATCGTTTCCTATTAGAATTAGGTTTTTAGAGTTATATTAACTCTTGCGATTCATCTTTTAATTTTTAGGGCTTCATTGAAAAATCCTAATTGAGAGGAAAAACGTGGAGAGCCTCCGTGAGAGAGTTTCTTGTAATCCAATTTTACTCCTTGTATTTGTGTGTCGTGGATTAATCGAATAACACATGAGGTGGTCTTGCCCGGTGGACGTAGGTTGACACATTGTGCCGAACCACGTAATTCTCGTGTCCTTACATTCCCTTATTTGTTTTATTTCTTTAGTATTCTCTTGGTTCTTGTTTCTATACAATCGTTTTCGCCTACTTTCGTCTACGAAAGATTCTGTTTCCGCTGCGCTCGTGTGTGTGGGGTTGAGGTGTGCTTGGTAACCCCACGGCCGGTCCCCCTTCACCCTGTCATATGTATCATGTTCAGCCAGACTGTAGAAAACTGCAACTTGGGCCTAGGTTTCTTTATGCTCTAGACATTCCCACATCACTTATTATACTTATCATTTCTGGACTTAGTTTTCTCGCCCGGGTTGTGGGCTGGGAGGTCGGGTGGTTGTGGGATGCATTTGCACTCGTGTCTGGGGACCGAGTGGAGTTGATAGCAGTCTGTAGACAGTTTTCTTTGGGAGAGTGATAGTGATGGTAGATCTGGGTTCTTGGGGAACTGTCAGAGTGACAGGGAGTCTCAGCTGTGTAGATTTCCAGCCAGTGAGTGAGACAGTGATTGGTTGAGTCGGGTGGGGATAGCACCAGATTATCTACTCGGGTTATTGTTTCGGCAACGCGAACTGTGGGCGGTGGACCGATTAGTGTATGCATCAGTTGGGACTGGGTGTTTGCATTGTGGATTGAGTGAGTCTCCACTTTGAGCATAGCGTCGACTTTTATCTGATTGACTGAGATACTTGCAGAGCAGTTGGACATGGGTTACTTTTGACTCGAGCGGGTTTCGCTCCCCTGAGTGCCACTCCGGAGTAGGCGAGACCGGGTTGTGTAACCATAGTAGTTAATTCGATTCGGAAAAAAATTCGGTTCGGATATAATACGGTAAAATTCGTATCATGATTTTTAAATTCGTTGAAAAATCGGTAAAAAAAAA
>CM055079.1:4051767-4135859 GCA_029204045.2 Tillandsia leiboldiana
CATTTCTTGATCCGATCCCGAACACTGAGGTTTACGCACTTCCATTGAACGATCCGGATCAGGCTTCGCAATCCGGATCCCCGAACGTTGATGTTTGGTGAACTGTATGAACGATCCGGATCATGCACTTCGATCCGGATCCCGAACCTTCGTTTTTCTGGAATTGGCTGACTCGTTACGACGATCCGGATCACAGCTATCCGATCCGGATCGCCGTCCGTAAAATTTCCAGAAATGTTAGGTTTTTGATTCTTATCTCCTTCCTAGGGTTTCTAACCTATAAATAGACCCTATGACTCTTTTTCTAGGGTCAATCCAATCGAATAGCCGTCATTTTCATATATCATCTTATACGGCTCTAGATCCACATATAGAGAAGAAAGGAAATCATTAGAGAATACTCTATGTTTCTTCATCTATATTGATTAGTTTGATTCTAGGTTTTCATACTCACATCTTGAGTTGAATCAAACTAATGAATACTTAGATGGTATTTCCGATCTATCTTTGATCTAAGTATTCGGCGGATCATCACCACCCAAACAAACGATTTACCCCAAAATCGGCGCGTGGATTCGCGTGTCCTGTGGATTCAAGGTTCAACCGCTCTCGTGGATTCGGAGCGAGGCACGTTCGTGGATTCGAAGGGTGCTATTGGGTGAAGACCGTGGATTCGGTCGGACGTCGTGGATTCGACGTTGGACGCCGTGGATTCGGCGTTGGGCGCAGATCGTGGATTCGAGAAGCGTCGCGGAGCGAGCGGAGAAGATCCTCTAGGAGCGTATGGAAAAGGTTGAGTCGTAAGTGTGTACGGTAAATCACCTTGTACGTGTTTTAATTCTAGTGGATTTCTGCCGTGTTATCGGTCCCGTGGTTTTTTACTCCGGTGATGGAGTTTTCCACGTAAAAATCTTGCGTATTATTTTTATTTCCGCATTGGGTTTTTATCGCAACGATTTTTTGAGTGTTTATGCGTTTACACCTATTCACCCCCCTCTAGGTGTTTTTTCCCCTATTTAGATCCTTATTACATATAACCCAAACAAGTGGTATCAGAGAGGGAATAGGGTTGTAAACAATGGTTGAAGGTGGAAACATCAACCGACCCCCCGTTCTTCGATGGAACCAATTATGCGTACTGGAAAGTACGGATGAAAGCCCTTTTTAATTCCATCGACGAACGGGTGTGGCAATCAATTGAATTAGGATGGTCTAATCCAACTGAATTATTGGTGATGTTCGCACCTTAAAACCTAGGTCGAAATGGACCAAGGAAGAGTTAGATTCATCTTCTTACAATGGCAAGGGAATTAATGCTATCTTTAATGCCTTATCTCAAACTGAATTCTCTCGCGTCTCGGCATGTGAGACTGCGAAAGAAATCTGGGATGTTCTTCAGGTTACACATGAGGGAACTAACCTCGTGAAGATTCAGAAACCTGCAAATGCTTACGAGCAAGTTTGACTCTATCTTAATGGCAGAAAATGAATCTTTCACGGACTACTATACACGATTGCAAGACATCGTAAACTCATGTGCTAATCTGGGAGAGAAGATTCCAGAATTTAAGATTGTAAGAAAAATCTTAAGAACTCTTCCTGAACGATTTCGCCCAAAGGTTACTGCCATTGAAACTATTAAACACCCGGACGAAATACGTGTAGAAGAATTAGTTGGTTCATTACAAACTTATGAAATGACATTTACTACTAACAATTCTTCTGGAAAGGCATCCACTTCTAAGTCTTCAGGTTATGCGTTGAAAACAACTAAGGAAGAAGACGCGGATACAGTCCTCCTCAGACGATGACGAGAACCTTTCTATGGAGGAATTTGAGAAGCAGCTCGCTCTCTTGACAAGGAAGTTTCGCCGCAACTTTCGAAGGGGTAATTCAAGTAAATCTCCATCCTTCGGAAAGTCGAACAAAGGCAAGGGTACTTCAGGTTACAAGTCAAGAAAGCAAGAGAACTTCTCAAAGGATAAGAAAAGTTCAGAAGGACAACTACAATGCTTCAAATGTCGAGGCTACGGCCACATTGCAACGGAATGTCCTAACAAGTATCCGGCAAAGAAGAAGGCGATGCAAGTCGTCACTTGGGATGACAACTCAACGTCAAATGAGTCGTCTTCGAGTGATGAAGAAAAGAGCTCCACCGCTTTCCACGCGTCCGTATCTTCACCCTTCATGTGCTTTATGGCAAGTACATCCGAGTCGTTGTCCAACTCCACTGTTGAAAAGAACGCAACGGACAACGAATCGGATGATTCGGAAGGTGAAGATTTGCTCTAGCCTACCACAGACTTTTGAGGGACTCAAAGAAAGTGGCTAAGCAAAACAAGAGTTTGAGAGGAGAGTGCATGATCTCGAAGAAGAAGCAAAAAGAGCGGACTTCTCTCTCAAACGCTCTTGAAGTGGAAAGGGAAAACCTGATAAAGGAAAATGCTTCCCTTCAAGAGTCCAATGAGCAACTTGAGAAGGAACATACAAATCTGGTGGATAACGCGAATCACTTCTCAAAGCTCTACAACGAGGCTCGACAGGATAACCTGGAAATGACAAAGACCATTTTCCAACTCAAGAATGACTTACAGCGATTCTCTTCAGGAAGGAGTAAGTTGGATAGACTTCTTGGTCTTGGTCAATCAAATAGGTTCGGCCTCGGATACACTCAAACTGGAAACAGTCCAAGTTCGAGTGAGACAGTTTTTGTGCCTCAGTCGGTATCTCCTCCTCCGACACCGGAATTCAAGACAAACAACGACAACAAACCTACTTCATCCTCTTTGGATCGTCAAGATCTAAGGTATGTTTTCGTTGTGGTGTTTCAGGGCACATAAGAAGATATTGCAAGACGGGAGTCGAACGCTCATCTCAAGGACCTCTTGCAACAACTACCACAAAGGCTCCTCCCCGAAAATCAAAGCAAAACTTTTCAAATGAAAGAGACTTGGTAGTTCATTCGCGCAAGACGATCTCATCAAGGAACAAACAATCGCTATAACAAGACGCCTTTCACCTAGGCATATAACTTCACGACCATTACCGACGCACTCAAAAGGGTTTGGGTGCGCAAAGGTGAAATTTTCCCTTGTCTTATTTCCAATGTTTCCTTGCATGCATATGATAGTTCGTCTTGGTATCTGGATAGCGGGTGTTCCCAGTCACATGACCGGTGACAAAAATAGTTTTCAAAATCTTGAGAAAATCTCCGGAGGACACGTTGTTTTCGGAGACGGTCGCTTCTTCCAAAATTGTTGGAAAAGGGACGGTAGCTATTCCAGATGGCCCGAATTTTGAAAAACGTCTTATTTGTTGATGGCCTTAAGACTAACCTCATAAGCATAAGTCAACTTTGCGACAATGGTTTTTAGTTAACTTTTATCTGTTGAATGCGTTGTAACTGATAAGGACCATGTCTTCTTTTCTAAAAGGGGTTAGATCTGAAAACAATTGTTAGTTGTTCCTAATAAATTTTCTGAAAATTGTAACTTAGCTGCTTTGAATAATGAAACTCTTTGGCATGAAAGGCTAGGTCACTTAAATTTTAAGGAACTTACTAGAATTTCAAACAAGGACGTGGTCAAGGGGGTTCCAAAGCTTTTATTTAAACAAAACGTTGTGTGTGGTGGTTGCCAAAAGGGAAAACAGTCTAGGACTGCACACAAGAACTTGAACCACGTTGGTACAAAACGGCCCTTGGAACTTTTGCACATGGACTTAATGGGGCCGACCGTCAACCATCTTTGGGAGGTAAATGGTACATTTTTTTTATTGGTTGATGATTTCTCTCGGTTTTCTTGGGTAGCATTTTTAAAAGAGAAAGCTGATACGTTTGACTCTTTTCATGAGATTTGCCATCGTATTATGATTGAAAAGAATGAAAAGATCATTCGTGTTAGAAGTGATAGAGGTGGAGAATTCATAAATTCAAAATTCATTGATTTTTGCACTTCAAATGGAATTCAAACATGAATTCTCGGCACCCTATACACCTCAGCAGAATGGTGTTGTTGAGCGCAAGAACAGGGTTGTTCAAGAGATGGCGCGTGTGATGCTTCATAGCCGGAATTTACCGCTACATTTTTTGGGCTGAAGCTGTGAACACCGCTGTCTATGTCATTAATAGAGTTTACTTGCGCCCAGGAACTTTAAATACACCATATGAGCTGTGGTTTAGTAGAAAACCCAATATCAAATATTTTCGTGTCTTCGGAGAGTCGATGTTACATTTTACGTGACCGTGAAAATCTTGGAAAGTTCGACTCTCGAAGTGATGAAGGGGATCTTTTTGGGTTATTCTACGAATAGCAGAGCATATCGAGTATTTAACATTGAATCTAAGACGATCGTAGAATCTATAAATGTTAAAGTAGATGAAGCTTTTCACTTTGAAACTGGAAAATCTACCCTCGATATCTCTCTAGATGATGATTCTCCTGCTAGTGCATCTTCTCATAATAATTACTTCCAATATTATGATGCATCTAATGGTTCTTCTAGTTTATCTGATGTGCAGGAATCATCTCATATATCTCCGAGTACTCCGTTTCAACAAACGTTACGAATCTCCAAGGATCATCCGGAATCGAATATTATTGGAGATCCACAAGAAGGAGTCAGAACTCGGAGGCAGTTGGTTTGTGGATTCGCTTGCTACGTATCTTTAATCGAACCAAAGAACATAGATGAAGCTCTTCAGGATGACTACTGGATTAAAGCAATGCAGGAAGAGCTCCATCAATTTGAGCGAAACAAAGTCTGGGAATTAACGAAGCCTCCAAAGCAACACAATGTGATAGGTACCAAATGGATCTTCAAGAACAAGAAAAATGAGGATGGTACTATCATCAGGAACAAGGCACGATTAGTTGCTCAAGGCTACTCTCAAGTAGAAGGTATAGACTTTGATGAAACCTTCGCCCCTGTAGCTAGACTCGAGTCCATTCGTATACTATTCGCTATTGCTTGTCATTTTAAATCAAATTATTTCAAATGGACGTTAAGAGCGCATTTCTAAATGGTTTTTAAATGAGGAAGTTTATGTGGCTCAACCGAAAGGTTTTGTAGATCATAAACAACCTAACCATGTTTTTCGTTTGAAAAAAGGCTCTTTACGGTCTGAAACAAGCACCGCGAGCATGGTACGAAAGGTTAACAAAGCACCTTTTGGAGAAGGGCTATACTCGAGGGGGAGCTGATAGGACTCTCTTTGTGAAGCATTATCAAAGCAATTTCATTGTAGCACAAATCTATGTCGATGACATTGTATTTGGCGCAACAAGAGATAATGATGCTTCTAAATTCGCGGAGACCATGGAAAGCGAATTTGAGATGTCCATGATGGGCGAATTGACTTATTTCCTTGGATTGCAAATTAAACAAAATGATGAAGGTATTCACTTGAGTCAATCCAAGTATGCAATGGAGTTGGTCAAAAAGTTTGATCTAGAAAATTGTAAAGATTTTCCGACTCCAATGGGAACTAGCCACAAGGGACTTGGAAGTGAATTCACATAGTGAGAATGTAGACGAGAAACTGTATCGAAGTATGATTGGAAGTCTACTTTACCTCACGGCTAGTCGCCCGGATATATCTTTTGGTGTGGATTTGCGCGAGATATCAATCAGCACCAAAGGAGGTTCACCTGAAAGCGGTGAAAAGGGATCATCCGGTATATCAAAGGATCAATTAATTTCGGAATTTGGTATCCTATGGGAACAAGTTTGGATATTGTTGGATACTCAGATGCCGATTGGGCAGGATCAGTGGATGATCGGAAAGCACGAGTGGTGCATGCTTCTATCTTGGCCATTGTGCCTTGTTGCATGGCACAGTAAAAAGCAGAACTGCATAGCACTCTCGACTGCCGAAGCGGAATACATTTCAGCTGGAAGTTGCTCAACTCAACTCATTTGGATGAAAAGCGTATTGAGCGACTTCCGCATTTCAGCATCTTCGGTAACAATACTTTGTGACAACACTAGTGCTATTAACATTTCTAAAAACCCTGTGTTGCACTCTAGAACAAAACATATTGAACTTAGATATCATTTTCTTAGAGAGCTAGTTGAATCAAATACTCTTCAACTTTCATATATTTCAACTGAGGATCAATTAGCTGACATTCTAACAAAACCTTTGGATCAAAAACGTTTTATTCATTTACGAAAAGCTAATTGGGATGCTTTCCTTGAAATAATCCTCTTTTTGAAATCTTTGCTTAGGATAGGTTTTGTATTTGTTTTTGTTTTGTTCATTATCTATGTTTGTACATAGGACATTAATTGAGCATAGATCATAATTGACTTTAATTGCATCTTTTCGCACATTTAGAAATTTATATGCTTTTTGCCATCATAATATTCACTGTTGCAATGATCATTTATGTTAATTAAATCATCTTCTAAAGTGATCAAAGTCAATTTCTCTCTCTCTATGATCTCTTGGTATAGTCATATCTGTATTTGACTGCTTAGTCGAGTATGAAAATCGAGATCAATATTTGGTTTGAATACTTTATATCTTAAATAATTGATAGCCAATTGAGGGGGGAGTCATAGAAAAGGTTAAAATGCTCAAAAGATGTGGAAGAGTTACATCCCAATGAGGAGTGTGAAAACTACCACCACATGGAGGAAAGAGCTACCACCTCGGTCGTCCGAGTATTGTGTGCAGCTACCACATGTATACCAAGCATGGTTGTTCAAATTTTTGATTAAGTAAAATGCATGTTGAAATACTTGACTCTGTCAATTTCAAGGTTGGTATAAGGTAGGTTTTTAAAGAAAGATGCTCAAAGAGCCACTCTCTTCAAACAGATTTGTCTAGATACATTATCTATTATATTTGGGATTTCAAACATCTATTGATCTTTGTATTTCATTTTCTTTACTGAATTGATGATTTGATAAAGGCATTACTCATAAGATCAAGTTAGATGTAATTGAAGGTGTTCAACTTTAAGGGATTTAATTTTTGTAAATTTTCGTTTCATTTTTGGATATTATTGATAGATTTGGCATAATCTAATTCTTGTTGTATGAAACGATGATTTTTGTTTAAAGTTGATACACATTGCGCTTACAATCTTTTCTCTGGTTTTCTTGAATTTCTCTAAAATTTTCTAAAGAAAAGTTGGAGCCGATCCGGATCGGCAGATGATCCGGATCCCGAACGCAGGAATCTTCTGCGGGCTGAAGATCCGGATTCTATCTGCCGATCCGGATCCCGAACGCAGTTTCTCACTGCGGGTAGCCGATCCGGATCGCCAGTTATGAACTGATCCGGATCGCGGCTAGGTTTTATAAAGAACGAAAGGGGTTTTGATTTCTTTACTCCAATCTTTTGTTCCTAAGTTTCCAGAGCCTCTCTCTCTAGATTTCATCCTTCCTGGAAGCTTTCAAACTCAAGTTCTTCAACTCCAAGTAAGTTTTATTGATCAAAATCTCGGTTTTTCACCATTTTTTCCTCTTTTTCTCCTCAAACGTGATGAATTTCTTGGATCAACTTTGGTTGTGGATGGTTTTTGATCAAATTTCTTTGTGAAATAAGAACTCTGGGTAGATTAGTTTTGATTATATGCTAGGTACTCTCCTGATTAACGGATTTTTAGGCTTCGATTTCTAAAATTTCGGTTTTAGGGCATATAATAAGGATTTTCGAAAATCATGCAATTATCTAGTTTTAAAAGTCCTTTTGCAAAACTAATTTGATTCTGAGTCTCTCTACATGTATTAATGATTGTTGGGATACAATTTTTCAATTTTTGAAAATTAACATTTTCATGTGTTCTTGAGTTGGTCTTCACAGGATACATTTTTGTCACTAGCAATCAAAATGGTGATCACTTGGATATTTTCCTACTTGCTGCCATGGTACATGTCAAGGATACTGCCAAGCCTGAAGAAGGCTAAGAAAGCAAGAAGACTAAGGTTGATTCCGACACTGAATCAGAGACAGAGTCGATCGACTGGGATAACACGAAATCGAGCAAGCTGCTCCCCATTGTCTCCAAAGGGAAAGCAACTGCTGAAGCTTCAAAACCCTACTGCAGCTGAAAAAGGGAAAGCACCAATGGAACCAAGTCCAGTTGGAACAAAAAGAAAAACCGGTGCAAGAAAAAGAGGCAGTGCTCAGGGAATTACCATTGAGGAACCAGTGCTAGGCAGCCTCCTCCACAAGACTTCATCAGCTCCGACAGAATCAGGATTTTGAGAAGAGGGAATGCATTGGCGAGAGACATGTCAATGTCAAACCAATGAAGGAACGATCTGTAGCTTTTGGGACTTTGTTTGACCAAGTTGGTCTTGCTCAATTTGCAACTTCCCTGAGACTACTGGGTACTGTCCACACTCAGTTTCGAATGTTTATCAGAACGCTGCAAGTTTGATTGATCACGAGGATGGACGTCGTGAATTTCACACTTTGGTTAAAAATATCAAAATCAAAGTCACACCCCAGCTGATTGGAGTTGTGCTAGGTATGACAGCCAGAGCTGATGGACTCCATTACCTAAAAACCCAAAGCTTCAACGACAACTCCTGGAGTAGTTGTAGTTAATGGGAATTTTGTCTTCCAAATACTCGGTCGACCGGAAATTCTGTTTTCTCTAAAGAGCTACGACCAGAGTATCGGTATATAACTTCATTGTCTGCTACAACATTCTTCCCAACATGAATACGAAGGTTCTTCGATGGGACAGAATGTTATACCTTTATCTTCTTGGAAATCCGGCCGCATTGATGGGAGCAAACTTGAATATTCCCTATCTCATTTGGTCAAGGATGGCGCGGTATGTGGAACACTCTCATCCCACAGAAAGACTACCCTACCCAATGATTATCATGCGCATCCTTAGAAAGTTTAAAGTCGATACAAGCGCGAGCTCTACATGTACAGTTTGGGCACATTAATGAGACGACAATTGTGAAGTCTCTCTCGACGAAGCCAGATGAACCCATAATACCTCCTCACCGGCAACGAGCACAACAACAACGAGCAACAACCTCTGCACCGGCAGCAGCTCCTCCAGTTCAACCAGCACCTCCGGCACAAGAAGCACCACAATCAACTTCTGATGATGATGCATCTGTTACCTCAATCTATAAAGAACAGCAAAGGCTCTCCAACGAGCAAGAACGTATATCAAATGAACTAATTGAGGTAAAGGAAGAAATAAAGAAGGTAAATAAAAATCAATCAGCAATGAACAAGCGAATAAAGAAGATTTTCCAAATCCTCGGCTGTATCAGTTCAGACGAGTCTAAATAATCCGTATCCTTCTAATTTCTGGGTATTATGCATATGTTTAAATCCTTCTGTTGTGCAGGTTTTTAAGTTTTAATTTGAGTTTTTAGTTCTCTAACTTAAACTGTTAACCATTCTCTCCACTTCTGTAATCTTTGGCTTGTTTTGTGACAAAAAAGGGGGAGAGAGTTTAGACAATGATTTGAACAATGAACAATGATTGTGAAAATCTTGATGATGAAGATTTTGTATACATCAAGGTAAGTATCTCTTCAACTTCAACTTTGGTTTTCATCTTGTGATTGTTTGCATGTCCGACTAACTATTCGACTAACTATTTGGGCATGTAATATAACTAACAAGTTGATGTTGGACTAACATTGTGTGACATTTGGTCTTAGTTGCATAGAAGATATGTTGGTTTTTGACTATGATTCTCTTACATATCTGAATTCTAAAATGTCATGATGATTAGATAAACTCTATCTCTGTACTAGGTTTTGTATGCTAAATATTCTTGAGGTATCTAACGATCTCTTTTTGTCAAGAATGATTTCTTTGTGCAGAGAGTACAGATGTCTAAGTCTAGAGTCTGTTTTAGGAGTTTATCTCATGTTTTTAAATTTTTGGATCTCCATTGTAAATTTTTGTTGTATGGTGATAGCAACAAAAATATCTTTTTGAATTTTCTTTAGTGGATCTGTGTTTTGTCACGAAACCGCCAAAGGGGGAGATTGTTACGGAATTTGAGTTGGCGTAGTTTCGTGAAAGTCTCAAGTCTTGAAGATTGAAGGTGAAGAAAGTTGGATCATTTAACTCAATCTCAAGAAAGAAGAATTCAAAAGGATCAGGTATGTTTAACTAAAGATTTTGTGTGATCCGAATACTTCTTGTAGTGTAGAAACACTTGGAAGAATCTTTCATTGCATAAAAATCAAAAACTGGACTTGGGACATGTTCAGGATCCGGATCAGGTTGTTCGATCCGGATCCCGAAGGTGGTTCGTTCATACACCAGTTCAATCCGGATCGTAGCCTCTTGATCCGGATCCCGAACACTGAGTTTACCATCTTCCTTGAACGATCCGGATCAGGCTTCGCAATCCGGATCCCGAACGTTGATGTTTGGTGAACTGTATGAACGATCCGGATCATGCACTTCGATCCGGATCCCGAACCTTCATTTTTCTGGAACTGGCTGACTCGTTACGACGATCCGGATCACAGCTAGTCCGATCCGGATCGCCGTCCGTAAAATTTCCAGAAATGTTAGGTTTTTGATTCTTATCTCCTTCCTAGGGTTTCTAACCTATAAATAGACCCTATGATTCTTTTTCTAGGGTCAATCCACTGTGAATCGAAATAGCCGTCATTTTCATATATCATCTTTTACGGCTCTAGATCCACATATAGAGAAGAAAGGAAATCATTAGAGAATACTCTATGTTTCTTCATCTATATTGATTAGTTTGATTCTAGGTTTTCATACTCACATCTTGAGTTGAATCAAACTAATGAATACTTAGATGGTATTTCCGATCTATCTTTGATCTAAGTATTCGGACGGATCATCACCACCCAAAACAACGATTTACCCCAAAAATCGGCGCGTGGATTCGCGTGTCCTTATGGATTCAAGGTTCAACCGCTCTCGTGGATTCGGAGCGAGGCACGTTCGTGGATTCGAAGGGTGCTATTGGGTGAAGACCGTGGATTCGGTCGGACGTCGTGGATTCGACGTTGGACGCCGTGGATTCGGCGTTGGGCGCAGATCGTGGATTCGAGAAGCGTCGCGGAGCGAGCGGAGAAGATCCTCTAGGAGCGTATGGAAAAGGTTGAGTCGTAAGTGTGTACGGTAAATCACCTTGTACGTGTTTTAATTCTAGTGGATTTCTGCCGTGTTATCGGTCCCGTGGTTTTTTACTCCGGTGATGGAGTTTTCCACGTAAAAATCTTGCGTATTATTTTTATTTCCGCATTGGGTTCTTATCGCAACGATTTTTTGAGTGTTTATGCGTTTACACCTATTCACCCCCCTCTAGGTGTTTTTTCCCCTATTTAGATCCTTATTACATATAACCCAACATATTAGACCTCCTGCGAGGTATAATGACTATATTACTTCATTTATTCCTTCTGCAAACCATGTTAGTGCATATGTTGCTTTAGCGGAAGAAGATGAGCCAACTTCGTATAAGGAGGCTTGTGAGTCGACTGACGCTGGGAAGTGGCAATGCGCGATGGAGGAGGAAATGGAGTCAATTCGGAAGAACAAGACTTGGGAACTTGTTGATTTGCCGAAGGGAAGGAACGCGATTGGATGTCGGTGGGTGTTTAAGGTGAAAAAGGATACAGATGGGAATGTGGAGAGGTTCAAGGCAAGATTGGTGGTGAAGGGATATGCTCAGAAGCCGGGAATCGATTTCGATGAGATCTTCTCACCGGTGGTTCGTCTTACCACTATTCGGATTGTTTTGGCGATTGCAGCGGTCATGGATTTGGAGCTCGAGCAGATGGATGTAAAAACAGCATTCTTGCATGGTGACCTGGAGGAGGAGATATATATGTCGCAACCGGAAGGCTTTGTCGAAAAAGGTAAGGAGTATTTGGTTTGTCGGTTGAACAAATCGTTGTACGGCTTGAAACAGGCGCCAAGGTGTTGGTACAAGCGATTTGATTCCTTCATTATGAGTTTGGGTTTTGATAAGCTTGAAGCGGATCATTGTGCATATTTCTGCGATTATAATGACGGGAGCTTCTGTATTTTGTTATTATATGTCGACGACATGGTGGTCGCCGGAAATAACAAAGGTCAGATATCTATCTTGAAGACTCAGTTAGCCGGTGAGCTCGATATGAAGGACTTAGGAACTGTGAATCAAATACTTGGGATGAAGGTACTACGGGAGAGAAAGAATAGGAAAGTTTGGCTTTCACAGAAGAGTTATGTGGAGAAGGTTCTGCGGCGCTTCAACTTGCAGAACGCAAAGCCAGTTTCTACCCCGTTTCCTATTCATTTAAAATTGTCGGTCGAGCAATCACCGGGTACGGAAGCAGAAAAGACCGACATGGCTCGGGTACCATATTCATCGGCAGTAGGGAGCCTTATGTTTGCCATGGTGTGCACGAGACCCGACATTGCTCAAGCAGTGGGAGCAGTGAGTCGGTATATGGCGAATCCAGGTTGTGAACATTGGAATGCAGTGAAGTGGATTCTCAGATATTTGAGAGGTACTGCAGATTTCTCACTCTGTTATGGTTCTGCGGGTTTGGAGTGCGTCGGATATGTGGATGCAGATTTCGCAGGAGATAAAGACAGAAGAAAGTCTACCACGGGTTATGTTTTTTCCATGGGCGGTGGTGCTATTAGCTGGGAGTCGAAGCTTCAGTCGGTAGTCGCTTTGTCGACGACGGAGGCGGAGTACATAGCAATGACACATGCTTGTAAGGAGGCTATCTGGCTAAAAAGACTTTTAGGAGAATTAAAAGTGAAGCAAGATGTGGTGGGAGTGAATTGTGATAGTCAAAGTGCAATACACTTGGCGAAGAATTCGGCGTTTCACTCTCGGACGAAACACATTGATATTCGCTATCACTTTGTGAGAGATGTGGTGGATGAGGGTTTTATCTCATTGTTGAAAATTCACACAGATGCGAATCCAGTGGATATTTTAACGAAACCGGTGACTCGAGAGAAGTTCAATTGGAGTATGACTTCTCTCGGTCTTGGAGCTACATGAGGAGAGTGGGAATTTGGCAAGATCTTCAATTTTGTGTTTATGAAATTCAGCACATGTTTTTAAGTGGGAGAATTGTTGGATTATGTAAAATCATGTTTCGAGTCCATATGGATTTGATCCAATCTTGTTCCTAAAGATTAGGGATGATTCAGGAATATCTTAAAGATAATTCTTAAGATAATATGGACGACGACTAGAAGTGATTTAAAAATCTCGGATGGACGGTGGAGATCGTTTCCTATTAGAATTAGGTTTTTAGAGTTATATTAACTCTTGCGATTCATCTTTTAATTTTTTAGGGCTTCATTGAAAAATCCTAATTGAGAGGAAAAACGTGGAGAGCCTCCGTGAGAGAGTTTCTTGTAATCCAATTTTACTCCTTGTACTTTTGTGTCGTGGATTAATCGAATAACACATTGAGGTGGTCTTGCCCGTGGACGTAGGTTGACACATTGTTGGCCGAACCACGTAATTCTCGTGTCCTTACATTCCCTTATTTGTTTTATTTCTTTAGTTATTCTCGTGCTTGTTTTCTACAATCGTTTTCGCCTACTTTCGTCTACGAAAGATTCTGTTTCCGCTGCGCTCGTGTGCTGTGTGGGTTGAGGTGTGCTTGGTAACCCCACGGCCGGTCCCCCTTCACCCCTGTCATATGTATCATGTTCAGCCAGACTGTAGAAAACTGCAACTTGGGCTAGGTTTCTTTATTGCTCTAGACATTCCCACATCACTTATTATACTTATCATTTCTGGACTTAGTTTTCTCGCCCGGGTTGTGGGCTGGGAGGTCGGGTGGTTGTGGGATGCATTTGCACTCGTGTCTGGGGACCGAGTGGAGTTGATAGCAGTCTGTAGATCAGTTTTCTTTGGGAGAGTGATAGTGATGGTAGATCTGGGTTCTTGGGAACTGTCAGAGTGACAGTGAGTCTCAGCTGTGTAGATTCCAGCCAGTGAGTGAGACAGTGATTGGTTGAGTCGGGTGGGATAGCACCAGATTATCTACTCGGGTTATTGTTTCGGCAACCGCGAACTGTGGGCGGTTGGACCGATTAGTGTATGCATCAGTTGGGACTGGGTTTTTGCATTGTGGATTGAGTGAGTCTCCACTTTGAGCATAGCGTCGACTTTTATCTGATTGACTGAGATACTTGGCAGAGCAGTTGGACATGGGTTACTTTTGACTCGAGCGGGTCGCTCCCCTCGAGTGCCACTCCGGAGTAGGCGAGACCGGGTTGTTGTAACCATAGTTAGTTAATTCGGATTCGGCAAAAATTCGGTTCGGATATAATACGGATAAAATTCGTATCATGATTTTTAAATTCGTTGAAAAATTCGGTAAAAAAACGGACTCGGTAATTATTCGGATACGTGATTTATACGGAAATTATACGTTCACCAATTAAAAATTCGGGATCAAAAATTTGGCTATTAAATTAATTTTTTTTCCTAGATTTATACTATAAGCATAATCAGTTATAATTTTTAAGAATATAAAAATAGTCACTTTAAATTTGAGCATCCAAGAAATTTTTTTATATTACTGGATCTTATAGAGTGATCTACCCATCTCTCTCTCTCTCTCTCTCTCTCTCTCTCTCTCTCTCTCCTGTAGAGCATTTACTCCCTTTCCTCAAAAACTTTTTTTTCTTTCTTGGAAAGTGAAACTGTGTAAAGTTGTTTGACACTTTGACTTACCCAAGGGTTAATGCAGTGGGCAACTGTGCACAGAGTTTTGGACTGTTGGTTAAAAAAATTTGGGTTTAACTTTTGAAATTCAAAAAAAAAATAGTACGAATTTTTGGGGGAAAAATTTGGAATTCGCGAATTATTCGCGAATAATAATTTTTGAAAAAAAAATTCCGAATTAATCCGAATTTTTTGAAAAATTCGGAAACGGACCGTTTAATTCGGATTCCCAATAATTCGCGAATAATTCGCGAATAATATGCGAATTAACTAACTATGGTTGTAACCGGCGTTGAGATTGAGCTTTAGACCGGGTTGTTGTAACCGGCGTGAGATTGAGTTCTTCTATCGCGACTTATCGACGCATTTGTTCCCCTGGCATACTGTTCTTTCTGTTCCACTCCTTGAGCATCTAGATAGAGGCATAGTAGCTGTAGACTTTACCTTTCCAGCTTTTCTTTACAGCACTGCATATGTTACTTTATGCCTCTAGTAGACTTAGTGGGCAGACCGTCGGGCTTGTTGGCGGCACCCACTGAGAACTACTGTGGGAGGTAGTTCTCACACCCGTCGTGGTGTCTTTTCCCCAGGGACTTCTTGTGACACCCCCGGAATTTGGATTAGTCCTCTATATAAATGATATAATAGGACTAAATCTCTAACCCGGCTATAGCATTTTGGATGGTAGCAAGATCGAAGAGAAACATGAGAGTTAAGCGTGCTAGAGCTAGAGTAGTTCTAGGATGGGTGACCCCCTGGGAAGTGGGGCGTCACAGTTGGTATCAGAGCCATTCACCAGCCGGAAATGTGAGATGAGTCTCGGCTAAGCCAGGGTTATATAGCGGGTAGAGCGAGGCTCCCCGGCTAATGACCGTTGTGAGTGGAGTGCAGCTCCTCACAAGGTCGGCTAAGGCTAGCGAGACGAGTCTCACATCGCCTGGTGCTTGTGAGTGTGCTTGAGCCTGACGTGGACGTCAGGGCTTAAAGGGGGGAAGAATGTGACACCCCCGGAATTTGGATTAGTTCTCTATATAAATGATATAATAGGACTAAATCTCTAACCCGGCTATAGCATTTTGGATGGTAGCAAGATCCAAGAGGTTATGAGAGTTAAGCGTGCTAGAGCTAGAGTAGTTCTAGGATGGGTGACCCCCTGGGAAGTGGGGCGTCACACTTCTGCTCCGGTTCCTGCTGCTCCTGTTGCTGATCCAGCTCCTTCAGACCGAGGTAAGGGAGTCGCGAGATAGATCCCTTCCCGTCATCTTCTGTGTGTGTGAGTAGATGTACCCCTGTAGTATATTGGAATTGGTCCTGTCGAGAGACTTTTGTAGTGAGGTATCGAGTTGTACCTTTTATTTCCTGTTATCTGAGAGACTCTTGTATTTTGTTGTGAGGTTGGATTGTATTTTTACTTGAGAGGTAGTTGTATTTTATGTCTTTTACTTCAGCTTTTTTTATTTCAGCTCTGATATCTGCTAGTGTAGATGTTTCTTTTCAGGTTAGTCGTTTCGTCTCTACGGGGCTTCCCGTAGGGGTGGCGGATCTGTTGGCGAGCCCGGGGCGCAATTTCAACCCCGGGGCGTGACAGAGGGCGGAAATGTTATATTTTATTGTGATTGGTTTGATAGTTCAAACTCTGGGATAGGTGTTATTTATAGTATAATTGACTTTATTTTAATTATCCAGGGGATTCATGTTATTGACCCGGATGAGTTAGTGTATTAGTAGGATATTTTTAGTGGGTGGTGACTCGACTTGCACTTCTGTTTTGTGTGATTGGTTAGATATAAATGGGTGGTACTGAGATAATGATATATGTGCTACCTCATAAAGATATATGTGATACCCTATCTTAGCCTTGGTGTCACTGACTGTTAGTTGGTCGTGGGCTAATGTATGTGTGCCTAGGGCACTGAGATCAGGTTGTTTGGTACTTTTAGCTTTGTGGGCCCATGAGTTATATTTTGGAGTTTTGTCTTTGAGTTGTTGGGGATCTAATGGATCATCATTTTGATCATAGCCTGCATGCCACATCGAGTTTTATTGAGATTTACTGATATGGGATCGGAGAGAGAGATGATGGTGAGAGGCTACAGGTCGGCGGGCACACCAGTGGTTGTGCAGCCCGATCGGTAGAGGAAGATAGGTTGGCATCTATTGGTTGACAAGCACACCAGCGGTTGTGTTAGTTTGGATAGTAGGGAGAGATAACAAGAACCTATCTGCTGTCGGGCACACCAGCGGCCGTGTACTTCAGGCAGTAGGCGGTGCAAGCTTGACTGAACTTTTGGGTTTAGTGTACCATTGAGTCGGTCGGTGTCGTGCTTGGTGTATGAGTCCGGGAAAGTGAGACCTTGCTTTTCCCTTGGGGTTTTCCAATTGATTCCAGCATAGGGTTAGTGACTTGTGGGTTTTGGTGTAGAGGCATGATAGCATAATATTGTGCATGCTTTTTCTTTATTACGTTCTGTTACTCGTTTATTATTGTAGTTTTCTTCTATTTTGCCTCTGGCAGACCTAGTGGGTAGGTAGTGGTTGTCGCTGATCGTTCCCACCATGAACTACTATTTTGTAGTTCTCATGCTCTCTTTTGGTCTACTTTTTAGGGCCTTCCGAGCCAACTCCAGACCAAGGTAAGGGGATCACACAGTAGATAGCATTTCCTTTATAGTTTTGGTATTTTAGAGGTAAATTACCAGTTTTGTAGTTTGGTAGATACATGGTACTTTGGGACTGGCGAGGTTAGGGTCTTTTATTTGTATTTATGTTTTGGAAGATGATCTTGTATGATTTTTGTACAGTGATAGTTGATAGTTGTTGTTACTTATGCTCTGATACATTTTAGTTGCAGACTTTTATTTCTCTTGTAAGTTAGTTTTTGGATGCTTTGCGTGTGTGGAGTACGTCCTTGCACATGTGATGGGTCTGTTAGCGTGCCCAGGGGCTTTCGCAGCGGGCTCGGGTCTAGTTGCCTTTTTTGGACCTGATGGGTCGGGCTCTCGTTTGGGTGGTCGTCCACTAGGGACTATTTTTATAGTTCTTACCCTCATATTTTACAGGTCTTCTATGAGCGGCATAGCAGCACGAAGTAAGGGCATAGCTCAGTAGATAGCGCCCTACCCTGTGAGACCAGATAGAAGTACCCTCGTCGTAATGTCATTCGGGCTCACTAATGCCCCAACTATATTCATGGATCTCATGAATCAAGTCTTTCAGCAGCTCCTCGACAGATTTGTGGTGGTCATCATCGATGATATTCTGGTTTATTCCCAAAGTGAAGAGGAACACAAGGAACACCTAAGGCAAGTCTTGCAAGTATTGCACGAGCGGAGATTGTTCGCGAACCTGAAGAAGTGCGAGTTTTGGCTTTGAAAAGTTGCATTCTTGGGCCATGTGATCTCCGAAGGAGGGGTCTCGGTTGATCCCAAGAAGGTTGAGGCGATCAAGGATTGACCACAGCCGACGAGAGTAACCGAAGTGCGAAGCTTCGTTGGGCTGGCAGGGTATTATAGATGGTTCGTAGAGGGGTTCTTGAAAATCACCCTTCTACTTATACGCATTACTTGTATGGGAGCCAAGTTTATCTAGAGCGATGAGTGTAACCAAAGCTTTCGGCTTTTGAAGGAAAAGTTGACATCGTCTCTTGAAAGGAAAGTTGACATCAGTTCCTATCATTGCCCTGCCTACGGCAGGAAAATGTTATGTGGTGTACAATAATGCATCAAAAAGTGGTCTCGAGTGTGTTCTGATGCAAGGGAATAGGGTCATCGCCTATGCCTCTCAGCAGTTGAAAAGTTATGAGAAGAACTATCACACCGAGAGTTGGTTGCGGTGATTTTTGCCTTGAAGCTGTGGCAACATTATCTCTACGGCAAACACTGCAAGATCTATACAGATCATAAGAGCCTGCAGTTGAAGAGTTATGAGAAGAACTATCCCACCCATGACCTAAAGTTGGTTGCGGTGATTTTTACCTTGAAGCTGTGGCAATATTATCTCTACGGCAAACACTGCAAGATCTATATAGATCATAAGAGCCTGAAGTATTTTATTCACACAGAAGGAACTGAACTTGAGACAGCGTCAGTGGTTGGAGTTATTAAAGGACTACGACATTACAATCTCGTATCACCTGGGAAAGGCGAATATAGTGGCGGATGCCTTGAGCCGAAGATCTACTGAAAATATTTCAATGATGGTGACTGATCAAGCATCGTTGCGAGAGGAGATGAGACGTTTCGGCTTGGAGGTTGTGGCGTTCGACACTCCGGCGAGGCTCATCAGTATCAAAGTGCAACCGACCTTGTTGGAAAGGATCAAGGAAAGGCAAGGTTCGGATGAGAAACTTTAGAGGATTCGAGGCGATATTGAGAGCGGATGAGCCGAGGAGTTTAGTTTGGGTTCGGATAGGATCCTGAGGTTCTGGAGTCGGATGTGCATGCCGAATAACTCAGGAGTCCAGAAGGAAATTCTAAGGGAATCTCACCAGTCTGCCTATACCATCCATCCGGGCAGCACAAAAATGTACAAGGACTTGAAAATGCATTTTTGGTGGCCGGGTATGAAGGGAGATATTGGGCATTTTGTGGCTCAATGCCTAATGTGCCAACGAGTGAAGGCGGAGCATTGACTTCCAATGGGCAACCTGCAGCAGCTACCGATACCACAGTGGAAATAGAAGAATATCGCTATGGACTTCATTTTCATTGTGGGTTTGCCTCGATCCTAGGCTGGTCACGATGTAATTTGGGTAATAGTGGGTCGCCTGACGAATCAGCTCACTTTCTATCGATCCACACTATCTGGTTGCAGGATAAGTTGGCGCATTTACATTGACGAGGTAGTGTGCCTGCATGGCGTGTCAGTATCTATTATTTCGGACTGAGATCCTCAGTTCGTATCTCAGTTTTGGAGGAGTTTTCACGAGACACTGGGGAAACACCTTCGACTTCAGCACGACATATCACCTACAAACCGATGGGCAATCGGAAAGAACGAATCAGATCCTCAAAGACATATTTGGGCGTGTGTCCTCGACTTTGGGGCTGGGTAGCAATAATATGTGCCGATGGAGGAGTTCGCCTACAATAATAGCTATCAGACGAGTGTTGAGATAGCACCATTTGAAGTATTGTATGGTAGGAAGTGCCATTCTTCCTTACACTGGGATGAAGTTGGAGAAGGTCGATGTTTTTGACTCCTATGGAAACGGGTGTACTGAGCTAACGATGGGTGTGGTGATGTGGGTGTAACCCGGCCTCCCATTCGGTGTTGTGGTGAAATATCCACCGAAGGATGACATGGGTACGTCTCGGTTCTCCAAGCGCCGCGCAGTTTGTGGTGAGATACCCACTAAGGGTGACGTGGGTTGGGTCCCGACTCTCTTGGTGGTAGGATTAACCAAATGGTGGCGAGTGTGAACTGTTTTGGCACCCCACTTAGTTCCCAGGACTAATCTGGGGAGCGTACGAACAGCCGATTTTGCCTAGATGAATGTACGGGTCGCCGATAGGATTGTAGTTCAATGATTCAACCTCCACTCGGGGTTCGTACAGGTCAACCGATCGGGGAGGCAGGACCCTTTCGGCCACATGAGCCGAGGGTGTTGGTTCGATCGGATGTTGGTGAGGCATCTGGGGTGTTACTTTAACCTGTACTTCTTCCCTTATCTGCATGTTTTATCTTGACTTGCTTTTATAGATACATCTTGTAGACCAAGTAAGTGTAGAACATTCTTTCTCAGTAGTTGAACCCACTGAGAACTTTAATTAGTTCTCATTATTTGTAGTTTACTTATTTCAGGTGTCAGATCAGTTAGTGAGGTGCGCGATCGCGGCAAGAACGTGGTCAAGTAGCAGAGCTAGGAGTATAGCCGGTCGCCCGTAGTAACTGTGTCGTACGGTTGTTGTTTTGTTGAGCCGAGGGCTCGGTTGTATGTCTCTTTTGTAACTGAACCGATCAAGAGGCAGATCCGGGGCATGGCTTACTCGTTTGGCGGCAAGTCTATGCGAGCTCCCGAGCCGATCAAGAGGCAGATCCGGGGCATGACATACTTGTTCTTCACTGTAACTTTATTAAGCTCTCGGTAGTCCACGCACAACTGAAGAGACCTATTTTTTTTTTTTTTATAAATATATTTTTCTATGCCTATGTTCCATACCTACTGGTAGTTAATTTATTTTAAGTAGTATAAAATTAATGCCTACTTATTTTACCAATTAATCTACCAATATATGCATTAATTAAAATAATATTAAATTACGCTCTAGACATGAGAAATGATCTTATCTTTTCGATAGATCACAACTTACCTAATTACACTCCCAAATGTTTGTAGATACTTACAATTGGGCTTCCCGGCAAATCGCTCCCCACGAAGCACGATCGTTTTCGCCCGGCTCGGCGCATTTCGCGAAATTGCTCGCCGGAACTTGTCGCTTTTCAAATCCAAGTTGCATAGGGCTTTCCCTTAACCTTCAACTAGAGAAATATACGATCAAATTAGATCGAGACCCTTGAAAATCCAAAAAACCCTAGCGTGCCCTAGGTTTCTCTTTTTTGTAAAATCACTCCGAAATTTATGGAGGATCTTTGTGTAAATATGCGTAGAAGCTAGGGATGTCAATGGGTACGGATACCCGAAATTTTATCCGAACCCGAATCCGAATGGAATGGATTTATCCGATGTTAAACGGATATGGATTCGGATATGGATATAAAAAATAAAAACTCGACGAATTTGAATTTGGATATGGATTTTGATTGTACCCGATTCGAACCCGAACACGACCCGAACCCGAATTAATTTTACGTTATATAATATATATGTATATAAATATTTGATATTATATTTAAATTTATATTTTAAAAATTTAAATTTAATATAATATATTTTGAAATATTATAAGAGAAAAAGAAAATTAATTATTTCGGGTTCGGATTCGGGTTCGGATTCGGGTTCGGATTTTGAATTTTTGGTCAGGTTCGGATTTGGATATGGATTTTTAAAATCCGTTGGATTCCGGTTCGGATTCGGGTTTGGTAGTCGGGTTCGGGTTCAGGTTCGGGTTTTTGAAAATCCGCCCCGAATCCGACCCGTTGACATCCCTACTAGAAGCCTCAAGGGAATACTAGAATCTCAATTTTAAAGGATTTAATAAAAATCCTTACCATGCATCCAAAACCCTCACCTCGACTGCGAGCTATCCACGAGCTCCCACGCGCATCGAAAGCTCAATCTGAAGCTTCCGCACATCCCCGAGCTCGAGCTCCACCTTGTCGTCGAGTTCAAAGAGAAGGAGTGAGAGGCGTTAAGGAAAGGGAGAGAGCTCCTTCTCTCTCTCTCTCTCTCATGTGGATGGTAGGATGGGCGTACAGAGGAAAGGGGGAGAAGGATCCCCCCCTTTAAAAGCCCCACCCCCAAATTTACAAAAATGCCTTTATTGGGCATTTTTGTCACGGACGGTTCGGATCGTGCTACACGGTCCGATCCCTAAATGTCACCTCAAGAACACGTGCTGACGAACTAGTTCGCCTCCTACAGTCCGGTCCCCAATCCCTTGCCTCTCAGAGTTTGCAGGGATGGTCCGGACTTCCATTTTAGGGTCCAGTCCCTCACGGCTAAGGTCTGATCCTTCCTATCAAGGACTGGACCCTAAACTCTTCTTAACCCCGTTTCGCTTCGTCGGAAAATTCTCTATTTTGCTCCTTGAGATTCCAATTCTCTTCTAATTATTGTGAAACTCTCGGAACACAATTTGGATTTGTCCACAGTCGTCTCTTGACGGTTTCTTCCTCAATTGGTTAAAGTTCAATATTCTCTTATTTCGTTTTCGTACTGAATCCACATCGAAAACACTCCGACTAGCTTGAAATATTATTTGAACCATAGGAATGGCCTCCCAAGCTATTTTTTACTAGAACTCCGCCAATTGCAAAAGTTCATATCACTATAGTTTCCTTCCATTAGGATTTCATCATTATTTTCGTCTATTTTTTTATAATTTATATTGGCAATGCTCTTAAAAATATTAAAAAAATATTAAAAATTATATTTTTTTTATATAACAAGTAAGAATAATTTAATTATTTCATCCTCTTAATTAACGCCGTAATTATCTGAAAATATTTTTAAAATTTTTAGAGGACAAAATATAGATATTTGAAAATTAAGAAAATAAAGTAAAAAAATAAATATTTACGAAGAGGGTTTTCTTCATTTTAGCCTATACTAAATGAAAATCAATGGTATCTTTTTATATGTATTCATTTCATTTTGTGTTTTTTTTTCCCTACCACTCTTTGTTTTTGTAGTATCCTATCTCCACCTCCTTAATCTTTCTATGAAACAACTTTAAAGAGTTTCTTCAAATGTCAAGGAACAAAAAAACCTCCACAATACAAGTTTTCAAATTGACTCTAATATAGCAAATAATTTTTTGAATTTCATAAACAATAAAAATTAGGGTAAATTGAACACTTGGTCCTCAAACTTTGAGGTTGATGACATTTTGGTCCTCTAACTTTAATCTGTTATAATTTTTAGTTCGAATTTTTAGAATTATTATAATTAAATCCTATAATCTAATTAAGTTGACTAAATATTAATATATCGCTATCATAAAAGTGACCTAGGAGTTTTGTGATTAATGATGCATCGATAATTAAGATGCTATATTATTTTTATATTTAGTCAACTAAATTGTACTGTGGGACTTGATTGCAATAGTTTTGAAAGTTCGAACAAAAAATTATTATATATTAAAGTTTGAAGACTAGTATCACTGGCCTAATAGTTTGAGAATCAAACGTGCAATTTACCCTAAGAGTGTGTTTGGTTCAGATTATCTTGCCAAGATTACAGGTAATCCTGTCAAGATTGCTACGTTTGGTTCATCCGGTCTATAATCGGTTTAGTAATGTAACATTATTGACGGTGCAAGATTATTCTAAAATATTACCGAGGAGGGTGTGGGTATCTTAGATTACCGATGGCGGGTAATCTTGTATATTATGTAAAATTATTTTTTTATCCTCCAACCCTCAACGTAATATGATTTTTGATAATGTAATATGATTATTTATTTGTTTATGGTTTAAATTAATTTTTTATTTTATAATTTTTTTTATATATTTGTTCATTTTATTTTTATTTTTTATTAATAGAATTAATTCAATAAGTACGAATAATATTTTGTTATGATTTAGTAAATAAAAAAATTAAATATGACCACAAAGAATAATTTTGAAAAAAATTATACTTTAGTATAGAGATTTCTGAATTTTATAAACTGAATCAAATATAATAATACTATATACGTTCTAATCTAGCATTATATTACTGTATTAAACCAAACACGATAATACAAGATTAGTAGTAATTCGATTCGCCCTAAAAATTAACTTAGTGATGACGCTGGCTTGCATGGATGCAAATGGGTCGGGTCAGCCCATTTATGATAAGAATAGGCTCATGTTATTGGACCATTATAATGGATTGGGCCAATATTTGTTACCGGAATTATTCGGTGACGGGTTCGGGTCAACCTATGCCCGACCCAAATTTGATCCGGCCCGAATGGTTGTTTTATGATTTTTCATGCTATATCTATATAACTTCCAAATGAAAGTAAAATGTTTCGTTTGATCATACTAATTCCCATATGTTACCTACTATAATAAGCGTACACCACCGGCCGTAGCTAACCATAGTTAAATAAGAATTTAATGGTAGGTATCTCAAAATTCAAATTTGAAAATCTAGTTATTTTATATTTTTAGCTTTGTTTGTTTTTTTAAAAAATAATTTTAATGATAAACAAAGTTAATAGCTTACTTTCTTTCTCTATATAAAAATAATAAGAAAAAAATTTTACCACCGTCACCTTCAAAATATGATAAATTTTAAATTTTAAATTTTTAAATTTTAAATTTTAAATTTTATAATATTGATTTTAAAATTTTAAACATTAAATATATTATTTTAAAATAATAAATTTAAATTTTAAATTTTTTTATACTTAATTTAGTTGTATTTGTGCTCTAATTACTAATAGAATGTGTATATTTCTTTTTTTTCGTTTTGTTGTTGTAGGCGTTCACCTACTTCGTCCCAACAAATCTGTATCACCACTTCCGCCCGTATACGACCTCGTATATTTTTTTCTTTTCGTTTTGTTGTTGTAGACGTTCACCTACTTCGTCCCAACAAATCTGTATCACCACTTTCGCCCGTATACGATCTCGTAGGACACAATCCCAATACACTACTAAAAACTATTATTACACAAGCCCGAAGCATATACTCAAAAATTTAGGTGGAATATTACTTAGCAGATGTTAAGTTGGGTGTAAAATAATATAAATAGACAATCACATTCGTACTCATAAATCATTTATGATAATATAGCTTTACAATCTATGTTATAAGACATGATTTAAAGCATTAAAACTTTTTAAAAATCAAATTGCATGATTTTTTTTTTTTTTTTTTTTTACATCATTCAACTCACAATCAAAAGATTCCAAATTGATTATTTAAATAGCTGGTATGAAATATTTTCTAATTTAACAGTGTAAAATAATCTAAATTAGTTAATTTTTTTATAAAAAAATATATTTATTATTTAGATCAAGACTTGACAGATTTGATAATAATTTTTAAAAATTATAAATTTATTTTTTAAATATTTTAAATATTTCAAGTCATGTTTAGTCATATGGACTGTTAATTTAAAAAATCCAGCATCAAAAACTTATGAATATAAAATTTATGGATGTAAAACTCCCCATAGTGCAACTTAGTTTCTTAATTTTTCACTTAAATATTTTAGTTTTTAAAATTTTTCATACATTGCAATTTTATTACTAGTTGTTAATAGAAAGTCCAAAAGCATAATTTTTATATACCAAACTCTTCATAAATTTGTTCAAATCCAAAAAACTGTTAAGATAATTTATTTTAGAAGAACAATGTGGAAAATGATGAATTTAAGGAAAAATTATTATTATGTGATAGTCGCGGCTAGAATTATACTAAAAAAAAAAATTGCAAGTAAATTACTTTACTACAACAAAACTATGTTATAGCGATATTTTTAAGTATTATTAAAATCTAAAGAAAAAAAAAAAATACTACTGAAAAAAATATCGACACTTGTTATTAGTATCGCTATATGTGCAGTCGCTAGGGTGTATAGCGACACATTACTGTAATGTGTCGAAAAAATATATCCTATAATTTAATTTTGAATATAGATATAATGTAAATAGAACAATTATAAAAAAATATTATAAAAATATATCATTATAACCTAATTTTGTTGTAGTGCTTAAACAACAAAAAAAAAAATTGACACTCGACTAACCTTCAATTAGACTTCTTTTGGTTCTGGCAAATTTACCATCATATGGTTTGTAAAATTACAAATTATTATTTTGTAGTGTTGTATTTTATTTCACCTTAGAATATGTCATTAACTAGAATAATAAAATAATATATTTTATTAATCACAACGCAGTATAACACTGCTTTGCATAAGAGTTGAGCTGGAATGCTATTAGTAGTAAACGAATTCTATTGCCATTCATTTATTTTCGATGATGGAGTTTTTAATTCGACGATCGGTATCATTGAACATGATCTAGGTCACTGGAAGTATCTAAAAATTAAATTTTAAATTTTTTTGATATCATTGATCTAATAATCAAAGAATTATAAAATTTATAATTTTAATGGTAGATATGAGTCTTTTACTTGTTTAACGGTGTAAAAAAATTTAAATTAATTAAATTTTGCTTAGAAATTTTTTAAAATTATTTAAAATAAGATCTATATTCTCAAACTTGATTACAAGACTCCTATCATTACTTTTAGAAGAATATTTAATTAATTTCAGCCATTCATTTTTGTGTCCACTTGATGGACAAGAAAAGAATATCGAAAAAATATAAAATTTAATTGAAAGATATTTTAAATGGTTTAGATTATATTTGATGGTGTTGATCGTCGTTTTGGAAGCTCTATCAACGAAAATAAATAAATAGTAATTGAGCCTGTTTTCTTCCTATAGTATTTCAACCTTGCTCCTATTTATAATCTTATGATATTTTACTTTACTAATTATTTTACCATCCTATTTAATTATAATCTTAAGGCAACACAAGATTAGTCTAATTGTAAAATAAAAAAAATATAAATGAGTTAAATAACAAGGATCCAATTGAAGTTCACCCTCAAAATGAGCGATAATATTTATACATTCCAAATGGTGTGTATGATACACGCCTCATGCGATAATATTTATACATTCCAAATGGTGTGTATGATACACGCCTCATCCGTTTAAGGGTGAAAAATTTTTTTATTAGTTATTTCGAAATGACTAGTAAAATTCATCAAATTCTAAAATAAATATATTCTAAAATAAATAGAATATAAGATATACACTTTATTTGGAATATATCAAAAGTATATTTCAAAATATTATTTCTATATTTTGAGGAGTGTTTAGGATTACAACTCTTATTGGATCCTAATTTACAACCTCTCCCATCCATGCCTCTTAGAATATTTTCTTTTTTTTTGTGCTTGTCATATTAATTTTTTTTTTTTTTTAACTAAAAGAGTAAATTCTGGTAAGACAGAACTAGCTATTCTAGGGATAAATATAAAGTATGGAACTAGTGTAAAAAAGCGTTTGAGACAGTTACAGGAAGAAGAAATTTTATGTTTGGTATGAAAATGAGTAATAAGAGAAATAAAGAGTTTTAATTGAGGTAAATTATTTTTTTGCCCTCAAACTTTATTATGTAATAATAAGATGAGAGATGGTGCCTAGGTAAACGTGGGAGGGTATTTAAAGAAAAAGTAAGAGGATGGTTGGGAAGAGTGAGAACAGTAATTCTCACTTATTCTAGTTGTACTAAAACAAACTATACCGATTGATCCCTGATACGTTTGAAAAAATAAAAAAAAAAATTCTTTCTATTTTCGGTTCTATACCGAATCAAACCGCCCCGGATTATAGACATAAACCGCTTCCTTGAATCTTTATGTAAAAGTATATGGAGACCCCTCAACTATAGATCCACTTTAAAAAATAAGCCCTTTAACTTTTTTTTTTTTTTTATCTTTTCTTGCTTATTAGATCTGGTTTGATATTGTTGCATTTTGTAGAATTACTATTACTTTTATAGATTAGTATAGGAGAGAGTGAAAGATTGGATCCTTCCACATAAGGTGTTTGTTTGGTAATAAAAAATATATTTAGGAGCAATTTTTTTAAAAAACAAAAAAATAAAAAAAAATTAACATTCAACATTTAGTAATTAAGTATTACTAAGCATCATCTCATCTTAGGAAAATTCAAAAGACATTGAAAGTTATTATTATTATTTTTTTTTAACAGTTATAAAAATAATATAAATCAAAAATAGATTCAGGTTATTCTGTAATTCTTATATTTTTTATTTTTATATTTGAAAAGAAAATAATTAGATTTTTATGAATTTTAAAATTTTACAAGATCATCTATAATATATGCCACCAATACAACTATTTAATTAGTAATTTTGCTTGAATATAATAATCAAAGACCATATATTTATGTAGATGATATTAGAATGTTACTAGAAAAAAAAAAAATAAAAACATCAAAAATATTTCTAAAAATCTAATCTGACCAGAAATAATCGCAACCAACTCAACAATCTAACTCAAAGAAGGAAAAAAAAAATAAGGAAAAATATTAAAAAAAAAAAAAAAAAAACTTAAAAGTGCAAATTTGAAAGGCTATACAAATAAATTGGGGACTCAAACTGGACCATAACGACAATCTGGTTTAGCACATAGATCTCGAAATATTATTTTCGAAATGAAATTTCATATTAAAAACCGACATATATGCAAAAAATGCAAAAAATTATAGTAATTTAAAATAATTTCTAAATCATTCAATAAAATTTTTGGACTCACTAGAGCATATTAAAAGCTAATTAAATTATTTATGCATTTATTTATTTTTTTCAAAATTATTTTTAAAAATATGAAAGGTTTATTGACTCTGTTATCTATCTATCAAATCACTAATAGAGAACAAAACCCGCAATCTCATTAATGAGAAAATATATTTAGATTCTATAAATTTAATTAATAAATAGCTGTTGAATAATGGAGAAGTCTTTTTTTTTAAATAAATAAATAAATAAATAAATAATAAAAAAGCCGGCCGAGGACGAGCCGCTGGTGAGATTGGAGCGCAAAGGGTAAATTCGGAAACCTACATTAGAATGTTGGAAATATTTGAAAAAAAAAAAAAAAAAAAAAAAAAGTAAAGATAATAATAAATTCTTGAGGGGCAGTATCAGTATGACTCCTCACCCCCCTCCCTTTCCTACGCCTCCCGCCAGGCTGAGATCTGCAGCGCATGTTGTGGGGCCCACATGCTGGTCAGCCGTGTCGTGGGCCCCACGTGGGAGCGGGAGGCCGGAGGCACTGACGCGCCCCTCCCCTTTCGAAATCTTGCGTGCTCCGGCTCTATGGCGCCATTTAGGGGGAAAATTTGTTATTATTACACTACAGGAATAGTGTGAATTTTATTAGTTATTTTGAAGTGATTAATAAAACACATTTTATCAATGTATTATATATTTTTTGTTAAATTATAAAATAATTTTTTGTAATATTTCGTTTTTTTACTTTGTCCTTATATTTTTTTAAAATTTGCCTTCTCGTGATTACAGAATTGTCTTTAGAAGACAACGGCGTTAATGGAGGAGGTAAATTGACGAAAATGTCCTTACCTTATATTGGAGAGAGAATGAATTTTAGCTTATTTTCGGCCATTTTTAAAGGGTATTTTGGATATATCCAATAATATTTTATAAAAAATTGACGGTTCACTCACGGAATGGTGACAGTGGGGTGAATGTATATTTTGGTAATTACGAGGGCGGGGTAAATGTATATTTTGGTAATTACGAGGGAGCAAAATATAGGCTTTTAAAAGACAGGGGAGCAAAATGAAAAAGCGGGATATTATAGGAAGGTTTTCTGTAATTTAGTCTATATTTTTTTTGGGTTAATTGTAAACCTATCGAATAGTAGATATATTCCTGTAAAGTTCAACTTTTTTATATTTATTCATTCAAAAGTCCTAAGTTATTCATATATATCACTCCGGTTTATTACCGTTCGTTTATTATTTATTTTTTAACCGACTATATGTGAAATGACAGGTTTGTCTTTTCAAAAATTTTCCTCCAAAAGTCTAAACTGTTAAAATAATATAAAAATGTCTGGAAGGGTAAAAAAATAAATTTACCATACTAACTAATTAAATATTTAACTAATGGTTAACTAGATTTTTCTAATAAAGATAGACGGTAGGAATATATATATGAATAACGTTGGATTTTTTAAGTCTAAATATAAAAGGTTCAACTTTGTATGAATATATCTGCTATTCGATAGGTTTACATAGAGCAGTATGCAATTAACTTTATATATATATATATATATATATATATATATATATATATATATATATATATATATATATATATATATATATATATATAGTCTTGTTAAAAAGAATCAAAACAGAAATTACGATTTTTTTTTTTTTTTTTTTTTTTTTTTTTTGTGTTGTTCAGTATAACAGATAATTTTTTTAGTTACTTTTTTTTGGTCGAAATAAACTATCTCGACCAAATAATTTTAAATAAAATATTTTATCTTTTGATAAAATAGTATTATTTTAATATTTAATTTGAATTTTTATTAATATTATAAATTATATTAAAGTAAATTATATAGCCATTATATATTATTATATATTATAATAAATTATGTTTATTATTAAATTATTAATTGTACTGTACTAATACATATATTATTTGTAATTAAATATTGTAATAAATTATTTTTATAAAATTTAAGTTTAAATAGAATTTAAAAATATAAATTATTTTTATTAGATATTATAATAATTATTTTTATTAAATTATATTTTATATTAAATTTAACCATTATTTTTTTTTACTATTTTTCATTATTTCATAAATTTAAGCAGACAGAATTTAAATTATTTATGAAAATTACAAACTAAACACAATTCTATTTTTATTTTTAGCACTTTTATAGTAAATTATTTTGAAGATAAAAAAATTATTCTAATGTTCATTATGGCCCGCACCTCTAGAACTCATTAATAAAATCTCTAAAAATTTTAAAATATTTCATCGCTTTACATTTTATAATATTTAGAGTATCTAGTAGTTAAAATTATAAAATTGTAACACTGATTTTCTATAAATTGAATCCGTGATCCCGGCGGTTCCACTAAAATTTTTTCACTCTCACCAAATGCGCTCTTGCTTCCGATTTCTTGGATTAAAAAATAATTAAAAAATTCAGATATACACATAATTATTTGAAAAATATTATATGTACATCATCCAAATAAAGTGTATATTTTACATCCCATTTATTCAAAGATGAAATAAATTTTATCCATCATTTCGAAATGATAGATAAAGAAACCTCTATTCTTAAATGGATAGGGTGTAAGATATACATCTATTTTTGAGTGTTCATGTAGCATTACTCTAAGGGGCCCGTTTGGAAAACATTTGAAACAGAGTTTTGGACCACTTTACTTTTTTTTAAAAAAAACGTTATTTTTTTATTAGTCAGCCCATTTGGATGGCCTAACAGCGTAAAAATTAATAACGTATTATTGGAGTTTCGGAGCGTTTTTAGGAAAAAAACAAAAAAGAGCTCTAACCGGCGAAAAAAAATTCTCTATTTCTACCTACTACTTCTCTCGCCCTCTTTGGCATTTCACCCCTTTTTTAAAATTTACAATTTAAAATTTAAAATTTAAAATTTAAAATTTAAAATTTCAAAATTTAAAATTTAAGATTTAAAATTTTAATTTTAATTTTAATTTTAATTTTAAATTTCAAAATTTAAATTTTAAATTTTAAATTTTAAATTTTAAATTTTAAATTTTAAATTTTAAATTTTAAATTTTAAATTTTAAATTTTAACTTTAATTTTAAATTTTAAATTTTAATTTTAATTTTAATTTTAAATTTTAAATTTTTAAAATTTAAAATTTAAAATTTAAAATTTTAATTTTAAATTTTAATTTTAAATTTTAAATTTAACATTTTAAATTTTAATTAAAAATTTAAATTTTAAATTTTATATTTGAAATTTAAAATTGAAAATTTCGCATTCAAATTTCCAAATTTTAAAATTCAAATTCAATTTTGAAATTTTTAATTTTAAAATTTAAATCCTAATTTTAAAATTTTAAAATTAAAAATTAAAAAATATATTTTTAAATTTAATTTTTTGTATTGAAAGTTTAAATTTAAAATAGAGTTTTTTTTTTAAGTTCACAATCCAAACAGTAAAAACAAAGTAATATTTTTACAGAGTATTAAAATTTTCAAAATATCAAATACGTTGTAAAAAAAAATTCTGTTTTATTTTTCTATGATTGCCAAACGGGCCCTAATTATTTTTAGGATCCCAAACTCAAAAAAGTAATTTTTTAAAAATATCATTTTAACAAGAAAAATTATATTTTTATCTGAGAATAGATTATTTGTTATTTTATATGACATAATAGAATCGAAAGTAAGTTTATATATTTTTAAAAGTACAAATCTAATTATATTTGTAATTTTTTTACTATTGAATTTGTATTAAAATCCGTACTACTATATATATTTTTCTTTTTTTTAGCTGACTTTACAATAGTATAGATCTCAATACAAATTTAATAATAAAAAAATTACAAGTATAATTAAATTTATGCTTTTGAAAGTATATTTATAAAATTGATTTAAAATTTATACAATTATTGATAGATCATTTTTTTTTTATTTTGGAATGATACAGAGTTAGATTTTAATTTATAGAATTGAGCTTTATATTTTGAGCCACTTTGATTACTAGGCAAATGATATCGAAAATTTATAAAATTTAAGTTTTAAAATTTTTAAATACTCTAAATCAAGTTTAATAGAGTCGATCGTCTATTTGAAAGTTCAAACATCAAAAACAATTTGGGAGCACGAGACCTTCGTGGTTTTAAAAACACACAAGTATAGCTCTCTCTTTCTCTCTCTCTCTCTCTCTCTATATATATATATATATATATATATATATATATATATATATATATATATATATATATATATATATATATATAATTGAGCTTCTATACTTTTAAAAATACAAAAATTATTGGTATTTTTAGATTTTTAGATATTGGGTTAAAAAATGTACGGTTAGAATGATAGTGGGCCTCTTGGATTTACTGGATGGTTGGTAGAATAGAATGATCTAAGAAATAAAATTATTCAAAGGGGTAGATTTAATAATAAAAAATTTATCAGTACCAATTACTTGGTACTTGTACAAGTATGAAGCTAGACTAGAATAATATCGATAGCATCAAATCCGTAATACTATTAATTTTTTAACCATTGGATTTAAAAATGTACGGTTATAATTATAATGATCCACTAGAATTTAATAGTAATTGGTTGAATGTAAAATTTTATAGAACTAATATAATTTCAAACACACATATTTTTATTAAAAAAATAAAATTTTAATAATTATTTAATATTATCGATAATATTTCGACCGGATACATGAAGACGGTGGAGGGAGTTATTTGATGGAGTTTTTTCCTCGCACTCTCAAAGTACGTGACTCCGCGCGCGGCCCCTCCCTCGTGAGAGGCGCGTCAGCGCTGGGGAGTGAGACCGTAACGCGTGCAGGGGCAGTGGGACACGTGTCACGATCTTAGATGGATTGTGAGGAGCCTTTAACGGTCGTCACCGCCTTCTCGTGCCTCGAGGAAGAAACCGCCCGGTCCCAGTGTACTGTCGGACCGGCCAAGCGAGATATGCATGTCGTAGTTAAAAGGAAGGAAGAAAACAAGAAAAACAGACTATTTGTTATAATTACTTTTAATATTTTATAAATTGAATTAAATAGTGATTTTAAAATATTATTGGGTAAAAATTATTAGTCAGTTTAATCTAGAGATGTCAACGAGCCGAACATGAACGAGCTGGGGTCGACTCATGTTCGTACGAGTTGGCTCGTTTATATATCGAGCTGAAAATTCGGCTCGTGTTCGACTTATTTATTAACGAGTCGAACACGAGCCGGCTCGCGAATAACAAGTTTGATTTTTATTCTTAATATTAGGTGTAAAATTGAAAAAAAATTTAAAAATTAAAATTTATAAAAATTAATAGCCTAAAATCTAAATAGTAATATATATATATATATATATATATATATATATATATATATATATTCAAGCTGTTATCGAGCCGAACACGAGCGAGCTGACCCCAGCTCGTGCTCGGCTCGTTTATTAAACGAGCTGAAAAATTCGGCTCGTGTGCAGCTCGTTTACTAAACGAGCGATTCGATCTCGAGCTCATTTCGAGCCGAACACGAGCTGGCTAGCGAAAAGCGAACTAAATTGCCACCCCTAGTTCAACCTGACATTATAAATATTTAATTATTATTTTTAAATTTTATTATTTGGATAAAAAAATTTACTGATTTTATATTTTGATAAAAATAAATTTTTTTTAAAATATTTATAGATTTCATTCGAACTTTTAAAAAATTTATATATATTTTTTCTCTCCTTCTTTGTTCTTTGCTTGATCAATGATTGTTTTTTGTTTTTCTTTTTTTTTTTAAGCTCGTCCCTATGCTTCCACGTTCCGTCATCCTCGCCCCATGCGACGTCTAAGTCGCCGCCACCTCGCTGCCGCAATGAACTCCGTCGGAGCGCCCCACTTGCTTCTGCCGCGTCCGTGCCTATCTGATAGGCACAACGTCGTGGGCGCGGGCATAGGCATGGGCACTGTGAGAGTGGGAGCGGCATCCAAGGGTGGTACTCCGGCGGAGTGTATGGCAGCGACGAGAGAGCAAAAAAAGGAATGTGATAGTCAAAAAAAAATACAAAAAATAAAAAAAAATAAAAAAAAAATAAAAAAATATTTTTCTTTATAAAAAGTGGTTAAAAATATTCAGAGAAGAAGCAAGAAAAAAAATGAAATCGCATTATTAAGATGAAAATTGCACTGTTTTTTTTAAAAAAAATTATACTTTTTTAAACAGAAATTGCGATTAATTTTTAAAAAATTTATACTCTTTAAAATGAGACTTACGTTTTCTAGACGAAATTTACGCTATTTGACGAAAAATATATTATTTCTTCGCTTTTTTTTTTTTTTCTTTTTTTTTGGTTTTCTCTGTTGAAAAATGATGCAAATACTTTATGATGTTAGTGGTCCTATTATTATGCATGTAGTGGATGAATGTAGTGCTAGTAGTGGACCAATTTAGTTAGAAGTTGATTAAGTCATGGAGTGATGGCTTAATTTGTGTAAGTAGTGGGCTATGTAGTGGAGTTCATGCTAACTAGTTTTTAGGAGCACATGTATAGTGGGTGTAGTGGAGAACATATGTTGAGTTAGGTTTTCTTAAGCTTTAAGTTTTCTTCTTCTATTTAAATCCTTTGATTGTAAGCTTGTTGGAGATACAACAAAAGAAAAAAAAGTGTTTCTTCCACTTCATTTGCTGTAGCAAATTTTATGTGTGAGTTTTTACTTTAGAGAGCTTCTTCACCCTACAATTGATATCAGAGCCCCGTTGTGATCAAGACTGGGCGTTGTGGTATTCAAGCAAGAAGCAGTCGGAAAGGTCGTCGTACAAAGAGAGGTATATTCTCATTACATTTGTTTCCATGATGAGTAACTCAAGTGCACTTAATCTCTCTCAATCCTTGGTTCCAATTTTTAATGGAGAAAATTATGAATTTTGGAGCATCAAAATGCGAACTTTTTTTATTTCACAAGATCTTTGGGATCCAGTTGAGTATGGTTATGCACAAGCAGAAAGTTCAAAAAGTACAAATAAGACAGCAGATCAAAAAGAGCTCCGCAAAAAGGATGCCAAGGCGTTGCTTGTGTTGCAGCAGGCAGTGCACGACACTATTTTTCCTCGAATTGCAAATGCCACCAAATCAAATGAAGCTTGGACTATCTTGAAGCAAGAATATCAAGGAAATGACCGAGTTCGAACGGTAAAGCTACAAACTCTCCAAAAAGAATTTGAAAATCTCTACATAAAAAATACTGAAGGTATGCAAGAATACTTTTCTCGAGTTGTCATCATTATTAATCAGATGAAATGTCTTGGTGATGATATTTCTGAGAAGAAAGTGATCGAAAAAGTTTTGAGAAGTCTTCCTCCTAAATTTGATCATATTGTCGCCGCCATAGAGGAATCAAAGGACTTATCAAATTATTCATTTAATGAATTAATTGGTTCTCTTTTAGCTCATGAACAGCGACTAAACAGATCAATCGAGAAAAGTGCAGAAAATGCATTTGACTCAAGAGTTGAGAATTCGAAGTCAAGAGGCGACCAAAAATATGCAGGAAGAGGCCGTGGAAGAAGTGGCTTTCGCGGTCGTGGAAGAGGCCGAGGCTATAGTAGAGGAAGATTCGATACAAACTATCAACAAGATGACAACGAGAAAAGCAACCAAAGCCAAGGCTATAAAAGTAAGCAATGCCATTTTTGTAAGAAATATGGTCATATAGAATCTTATTGTTGGGCTAAAGCAAAACAACAAGCCAACTATGCAGAAAAGAAAGAAGAGGAAGGTAAACTATTTCTTACCTGTCTGAATTCTAATGTTAGTAGTGCTGATTTGTGGATTTTGGATAGTGGATGTAGCAACCATATGTCGGGATTTAAGAACCTTTTTCGTCACGTTGATGAATCCGTAAAATTGCAAGTTCGGCTCGGAGATGATAAGGTTCTACAAATTGAAGGAAAATGGACAGTTGCTATAAAAACTAAGTCAGGTATGGAAAAGCTTATCAACGATATTTATTATGTACCTTCATTGGCTCATAACTTACTAAGTGTTGGACAACTGATTGAAAGAGAATATCATGTTAAGTTTCATGATAATTTTTGTGAGATTAGTCATGAAAAATCTAAAATGCCTTTGATTAAGATTCATATGGCTGAAAATAAGATGTTTGTACTTGACATTTCATGTATTGATGAGCATGCTTTGGTTGCTAATACTAAAAATGAATCATGGCTTTGGCATTTGCGTTATGGTCATTTACATTTTAATGGATTGAAATTGTTGAGTCAAAAGAAAATGGTGTTTGGCTTACCGGGAATAGATTGTATGGATGAAGTTTGTGAAGGGTGTGTTTATGGCAAGCAACACCGAATTTTCTTTCCCATTGGAAAATCTTGGAGAGCTTCAAGACCTCTACAGTTGATACATGCCGACATTTGTGGTCCAATGCAAACTCTTTCTCTTAACAAAAGTAAGTACTTTTTGTTGTTTACTGATGATTTTACCAGAATGAGTTGGGTGTACTTCATCGCACAGAAATCAGAAGCACTTGATAGATTTCAGGAGTTTAAGGCGCAAGTTGAGAACCAGAGTGGGTATTCCATTAATATTCTCCGAACAGATCGAGGGGGAGAGTTTTTATCCGTTAATTTCTTTTCTTTTTGCAAAGAAAATGGCATTTGCAGGCAATTAACAGTGAAGTATACACCGGAGCAAAACGGAGTTGCCGAGCGCAAAAATCGAACAATAGTGGAGATGGCTCGAAGTATGCTTAAAGAGAAGAAGCTTCCAAATGATTTTTGGGCTGAAGCTGTAGCAACCTCGGTGTTCCTCCTAAATCGATCTCCAACCAAGGCGGTACGTAATATGACACCTTTTGAAGCTTGGTGTGGAAGAAAGCCCGAGGTGAGCTATTTTAGAATTTTTGGTTCTATTGCCTATGCATTTGTTCACACCGAAAATCGTAAAAAATTGGATGACAAAAGTGAAAAATGTATCTTTATTGGCTATAGTAATGAATCAAAAGGCTATCGACTATACAATCCGATAACAAAGAAACTACTTATAAGCCGAGATGTTATTTTTGATGAAGAAAGTTTTTGGGATTGGAATGAAAGTGCGCATGTACCATTACCAATTGATGAAAGAAAGTCACTCGCACTTCCAAATGAAGAAGTAGAAGCTTCGCAAGCCATTCCAAAAGGCCAAAGGAAAGAAACTATGGAAAAATCGACTTCATCATTGTCGGATTCAGAAACCCCTCCTTTAAAGGTAAAGTCCTTAAAAGAAATTTATGAAACTTGCAAATTTGCTCTTATGGTTGCAGAGCCCGTATGTTTTGAAGAAGCTTATGAAAAAAGGGAATGGAAGAACGCAATGCATGAAGAGATTGCAGCTATTGAAAAGAACAGAACTTGGGAGCTTGTTGACATGCCAAAAGAAAAAGAAGCAATTGGTGTAAAATGGGTTTATCGGGTGAAGCATGGTGCTGACGGAAAGGTTCAAAAATACAAAGCGCGGCTTGTAGCCAAAGGATATGTTCAAAAACTTGGTATTGATTTTCTTGAAACTTTTTCACCTGTTGCTCGTTTAGAAACTGTTCGAATTATTTTAGCTTTAGCTGCTCAAATGAAATGGTCTATTTATCAATTCGATGTTAAGTCGGCTTTTCTCAATGAAAATTTGGATGAAGATGTGTATATAGAGCAGCCACAGGGTTTTGTCGTTAAAGGAAAAGAAGAGAAAGTCTACAAGCTCAAGAAAGCTCTTTATGGCTTGAAGCAAGCCCCTAGAGCATGGTATAGCCGCCTTGATATCCATCTCCGACAACATGATTTTCAGAGAAACGAGAATGAACCTACGTTATATATAAAGGTGAAAGGTAAAGAGATTATCATTATTTGTGTCTATGTCGATGACATAATTTACACGGGTTCATCGGATCATCTTATTCATGATTTCAAGAATATTATGATGCATGAATTTGATATGTCAGATTTGGGACTTTTACATTATTTTCTTGGTCTTCAAGTTATGCAAACTGATAATGGTATCTTTTTGACTCAAGAAAAGTATGCATTGGACTTGCTCAAAAAATTTAAGCTGCAGAATTGTAAAGGATTTGCAACTCCTATGAATTCGAATGAAAAATTAACAAAGGATGATGGAACAGAAAGAGTTGATGCGCGAATTTTCAGAAGTATAGTTGGGGGTTTAATGTATTTGACACATTCACGTCCTGATATTATGTTTTCCGTCAGCTTAATATCTAGATTTATGCATGATCCTACAAAGCATCACCTTGGAGCTGCAAAACGAATTCTACGCTACATTTGGGAAACTATTAATTTCGGCATTTGGTACCACCCAGTTACTAATCTCAAATTGGTTGGTTTTAGTGACAGTGATTGGGCAGGTTCTCAAGATGACAGGAAAAGCACAAGCGGATGGATCTTTAATTTTGGATCAGGAGCTGTTTCTTGGGCATCAAAGAAGCAAGCTACTACCGCATTGTCCTCCTCTGAAGCTGAATATATAGCAGCAACATCGGCCGCCTGTCAAGCTGTTTGGATGCAAAGAATTTTGGAGGATCTACATCATGCACAAGAACACCCAACGGAGATATATTGTGACAACCGTTCAACCATCGCAATGACGAAGAATCCGGTATTCCATGGTCGTACAAAACACATCGAAATACGCCATCACTTCATTCGGGATCTTGTCCATAATAAGCAAATTGACATGAAGAATTGTTCCACCAACGAACAAGTTGCCGATGGATTGACAAAAGCTCTCTCTCACGACAAATTTTTAAAGTTCAGAAAAGCCCTTAGTGTTACTGAATTTGCATTAAGGGGGAGTGTTGAAAAATGATGCAAATACTTTATGATGTTAGTGGTCCTATTATTATGCATGTAGTGGATGAATGTAGTGCTAGTAGTGGACCAATTTAGTTAGAAGTTGATTAAGTCATGGAGTGATGGCTTAATTTGTGTAAGTAGTGGGCTATGTAGTGGAGTTCATGCTAACTAGTTTTTAGGAGCACATGTGTAGTGGGTGTAGTGGAGAACATGTGTTGAGTTAGGTTTTCTTGAGCTTTAAGTTTTCTTCTTCTATTTAAATCCTTTGATTGTAAGCTTGTTGGAGATACAACAAAAGAAAAAAAAAAAGTGTTTCTTCCACTTCATTTGCTGTAGCAAATTTTATGTGTGAGTTTTTACTTTAGAGAGCTTCTTCACCCTACATTCTCATGTTTTTTTCCCGCCGTTCGGAAGCCGATGACGGGCGGGAAAAATAGAGAAAAGAACAGTGACACCGGAGAAGAGGGCGTCGGAGGCAGAGGCGGCCTGCTTAGACAGCAAGGGAAAGGTGCGCGGGCGAGGGGTGAACGTGCGCGGGCAAGGACCCCCACCTCACCTCCGTCGCGCTAGCACGCGTCGGTGGGTGCAGAGGTGAGGCGGGGGTGTGCGTGCTCGCCCCCCACGCGCATTAAGTTGATTAATTAGTTAATTTTTCAATTGAATACTCAACTTTTTTTTATGAATGATATAAGCATCTTTGAGTTGGAAAATGCTAATATATATACACTTTTGGGTGTACTTGTAGCCCCCACCTTAGAATTTAGCGGACAACTCCATATATATATATATATATAGAGTTGGGCTGGAATGCTATTGATAGCACCAACCCAACTTTGCCATCCATTTTGTAGCCATTAGATTGCATTGAGATTCGTGCAAGTCCTTTAATTAAAAAGAAAAATTTTTTACTTTTTACTTTTTCTTTTTACTTTTTCTTTTTTCTTTTTTTCATTAAAGAGCCTACACGGATCTCAATGCGATCCAATGGCTACAAAATGGGTGGCAAAGTTGGGTTGGTGCTATCAATAGCATTCCAGCTCAACTATATATATATATATAAAAGAGAAAAATGCTAAGTGATGCTACATTTCTGTTATGGTGTACATTCTACATCTTTATAATTAATAGTATGGATTAATAAGAATATTTGAATTAAAAAAATAGATGATATTGTCATTCCTTAATTTTTAGACCATATATTTTTTTCTTTTTTTTTTTCTCCTTCTCTACAGAGCACCGTCCCAATTCCTCTCTCCTTCTTCTCCCGCTCCCTCTCTCTCTATCTTTCTCTCGCTTCGACGATCTATTTGCCTTCGCGAGGGCGACGCTCCTGATCAGGCCACGATCCCCTCCGTCGGCAACGAGCTCTCTGTGCATACTTCAATCCCTCGCCCCCTCTCTCTCTCTCTCTCTTTGTTGCTTCTAGGATCTACGATGTCTTCGCGAGGGCGATGCCCCTTACGTCGACGATAAGTTCTGTGCATTCTTCAATCCCCTAACAAGAGTGTACATTTACATTTCAATCCCTTTATTTCATTCTCTTCTTTTTTCCAATTCCTAGAGGATGGTGTACCGATAGTTTTTGTACATCTTGTACCGGTACACTAGTATTACATTGTGTACCGGTACACCATCCTGAGGAACACATTGTACCGGTACACTAATATTACATTGTGTTCCGATACATGATGTTTCGGTACACATTATAATACTAAATTTTCTCTAATATTATATATATATATATATATATATATATATATATATATATATATATATATATATATAGTTAGGCTGGAATGCTATTGATAGCACCAACCCAACTTTGCCACCCATTTTTTAGCCTTTAGATCGCATTGAGATTTGTGCATGCTCTTTAATGAAAAAGAAAAGCTTTTTACTTTTTACTTTTTCTTTTTACTTTTTCTTTTTTCTCTTTTTCATTAAAGAGCATGCACAAATCTCAATGCGATCTAAAGGCTAAAAAATGGATGGCAAAGTTGGGTTGGTGCTATCAATAGCATTCCAGCCCAACTCTATATATATATATATATATATATATATATATATATATATATATATATATATATATATATATATATATATATATATATATATATATATATATATATATATATATTACATTTGCTCTCCGCCACCACTCTTGGAGTGCCATCCCTCGTAGCCGCGCCCACTCCCGTCTTGCCCGCGCCTCCTTCCGCAGTGCCCGCGCTTGTAATATTATGCCCATCAAATACATGTGGGCGTGGGCGTGGACGTGGACGTGCACATAGGCGTGGGCATGGGCGCGGGCGCGGCCGGAGCAAGCATAGCGTAGAGGGGCGACACTTCGGTGGAATCCATAGCGGCGGCTTAGATGTCGCGTGGGACGAGAGTGGCAGAGAGTGAGAACAAGACAGACGAGCTCGAAAAAAGAGAAAACGATGAAGACGAATCTCAAGCAGCGAAAACAAAATGAGAGAAAAAAAAAAGAGAAACAGAAATACAAATATTTTGACCAGTTTTTTAAAAATTCGGACCGAATCTACAAAAAATAAAAAAGACAGTCTAGTTTTGCTAAAATACAAAATCGATAAACTTTGTAAGCAAATTGGCCAAATAATCTAAATATATATTATATTATTATTTTAGTATTATATTTATTTGTAAAATACTAAGTTTAGACCAAATTAAGTAATATAAGGTTTTAAGTTTCACTTTATATCAGATTAATTTGTATTAATAAAAAATAAAACCTACCAAGTTTATTTTAAATTGTTGGATTTTAATATAATTCAATCAAATTAAAATCCGTCCGATGTTCCTAATATTTTAATATAATTCAATCAATCAAATTTAATACAGGTTTAATTGGTTTTAAAAATAATAATAATAATAATAATAATAATAATAATAATATATACCCCATATGTTCCTAATATTTTTCTTTTCACTTTAGCCCTTAAATATTTTTGTCTACTAGGTCTCTACTATTTATATTTTATTTTAGGTAGATTCCGACTAACTAAATTATTATTTATTTTGATAAAATAGATTACGCCAACTCTGTTCGAGTAAAATTTAAAATTCATATTTATTATTATTTATTAATTTTAATTAATTAATTAATTAATTAATTAATTTTACTTTTATTTTGCCGTAAAAAAAAAGTTTCTTACGTCTAACGAAAAGTTCTTAGGCCGTTTTAACGAAAGAACATGGTCGGTATCCTTCTCCTCGCTTCTATATATGGTTATTTTTCTGCTCTTACAGTAAAAACAACTGATTTTAAAAAAAAAAATAATATGTTTTATATTTTTATCCAATATTTACTTATTTTTTATATTTTTTACTAGTTTAAAAAATCTCCGTTAATCTTCGTTACTATCGTACATGCAGGAAAAGAATTTCCAGTCGTACCTTCGGATGGTATTCTTAATTAATCCCGGTCATATTTTGGAGTAGTGTTTTTAATTAATCCCGCACATAGTAAAGACGGAAAGACACCTTGGAATAGTGTTTCACATATTTTTCAAATCGATCAAATATTTTGAATTATTAGCGTTTATTTATAAATCTAATTTATTTTTATCACTAAATTAGTTAGATAAAAATCACAATCAAATTTTGTGTATATCTTTTCCTAACAATCTAAGATGTAAATTCCAATTGATTGTGGTTAAAATTCTAACGAATGCTAATTCATCTTAAAATTATATACTGCATATAATTTTGTCTGATAACTTGATTGTTTGTTTGACGTTTAAATTAATATTTTGAGATTAGCATTTCAAATTTTAATTACATATCTTTATAGTTTAAATTATACATCTTCAATTATATATAATTTAGGGTGTACTGCAGTTTAAAAAAAAAATTATTATGCTACTATTTAAAATCTCTTTTTGTTTAAATTTTTAAAAAATTATTGTTTTTACTATTGTATAATTATTTTCTATTTATTGTTTTTACTATAGTAATTTGAAAAAAAAAATACTGCTTTTTTGCAATATAATTATTTTTGTTATAATAATTTTTTTAAAAAAACTTTATTGTTTATACGACAATAAATTTCTTTTCTCAAATTTTTTTTTCCTGTAGTACTATTTTTTTGCTACTGTAAAAAATAATAATAATAATAATAATTGCTACAGTAAAAAAATATTGTTTTTGCAACCGAACAATATCCTTTTTTTGCTAAAAAAAAGTTGCTACAATAAAAAAAAAACAGTCACTGTTTTTTTTTTTTTTTTGAGAAAAGAGTTTTTACTGTAGTCTAAAAAAAAAAAAAACATCCCTGCTCGAAGAGAGATTCGAAGCGAAATTTAAATTTTTATATAATTATTACTTCACTTTATTTTATATTATTTTTTGCGGCATATGTATATATTTTTTTAATTACATTTATATTTAAAAATATTTAATTTAAATTGAATATTTAATTATTTGAATTATTTGTTTGCTGCTGAATCGACTTTAATAATTTTTTTTTTTTTTTTTTTTTTAACTTGAAGACTCAAAATATTATAATTGATTATGGTAAAAATTTTAAACAATATTTTGTTTTTCTAAAGAGACTTATTGAATCTTTTTTATAGTTCATTCTTACTATTCTTAATTCACTCAATTAGATTATCTAAAATGATCTTTGAAGGTTTTTTCTAAATCTGTTGTTATCTCTATTACTGAATTTGAATCTTTTATATTTTTCGAAAAAATTAAATTTTACTGTAAATTTAAAAAACTTAGTTGCCATTAAACCTATAGAAAATACCTTACTGCTATAGATTTATGGTAATTCTAGAATTTGGCTATATTAGAGATAATAAAGGTGCTGTTAGATTTACCATTACTGATTTTAATAATTTTAAAATGGTAGACAATATTTCTATAAACGGTTTGAACCACAAATTTTAAAATTTTGTACAAAAAATTTATAGAAATAATTCAAACTTAGATGATACCTATCAAACTATCTACCTATTGGAGAAATTATTTTTTTCCTAATCTAGATTTGCCCATAAGCTTAGATAAATCCACGAAACTCTTATACTTAGATTTGTACTCCCTTCAATTAGAATAGAAGACAAATACCGTTTTTAGAGAGATTTGACCGAACCTTATTAGATATAGTTGATGTCATGATTTTAAATTCTGGTGTATCTCAGCATACGTGGGGGGAGGTTTTTTTATCAGCTTGATATATTTGAGTATTTTGATTGTTCACCCGTTTCTATTTATTTTGTTCCTCGTAATCCTAACATGATTCATTAGAGTGCTCTAAAGAGAATATTTCGTACTCTTATACTCTCAGATTTATTGGCTATTCTGTTGTAATTAAGAGATATAATAATGTTAATTGAATTTCTAATTTTTTGGATTTTAATTTCACTTCTGATTATGTCTTTATTCTTGGTGGTAATGCAGTTTCTTGGCAATCCACCAAACAGACTATAATAGTCAGAAACACTATGAAGACTGAGTTGGTTGCCCTTAACATTACTTGTTTTGAAGCCGAATGGCTCAAGAATTTATTATCATCTATTTTTTTGATTTTCACTCCTATTTAATCTATTTCTATTCGGTACAATTCTCGAGTTGTAATTGTTTTTTATAAAATGAAATTGGTGAATTTCAATGTAGTAAAAACAAACTGTCATATTGGTCAAAGAGCACTTTATACAGTTTTATAGAGGAGTTTTAGCTTCAATCCGATCCCTATGATCAGTAGTACTATGTGTAGTAGTTGAAATTGAGTTTATAATTCTTAATGGGATTCAAGACGGTAATATTTGCGAAATGTGACTCTACACACATCAGTGGAGAATACCACTTATATGAAAGTATCCATATATAGCCGTGACTATTAAATATTGGGCTATTCATAGAAACTCTTATGAAAAATTAAAATACTATGTATGACCATTAATACAAAGATTCGTGATGAAAAATTTTGTACTGTGTGTGTGGTATCTCAAATCAAGGTCAAAGAAAATGTAGTTCAAGACCTGATTCATTTTGATTCTTTCTGATTGAAGTTATTTACACTAAGTGGGGTTAAGTCTTTTAAAGACACCTCACCATTATATAGTAAAAGCACCCAGTAATTTTTTAATTTTAATTTTGATTTAATTTTTTTAAAAAATTTTAAATTTTGTGAGAAATTATTAGAATAAAATTCAAAATTCTTATTTATTCTTTTTTATTTATTTATTTATTTATTTATCGTTTCTTTCTCCTAAAAGCGTGTTTAACGAACGTGGTTCGTGTCTTTCTTCTCGTCTCTATATTCGATTATTTTTCTATTCTTATAGTAAAAAGTCAACTGAATTGTTTTTAAAAAATAATATGCTTTATTTTCTATTTATTCTTCTCGAGAAATTTTGATCGTATTTTAGAATGGTGCTTTCGGTTAATCCCGCACGTAAGATCGAGAATATATCTTAGGGCAGTGCTACCCACGCTTCAGAATCAATACAAAATTTTAGATTATTAGCGTTTATTTGTAAGTTCAATTTATTTTTATCACTAAATTAGTTAGATAAATAATTACAATCAAATTTCGTTTATATTTTTTCCTAACAAATTCCAGTAAAACTCTCATTATTTGTATAGATCACGATCATAGTCCAATAGCTCTTAATCAATGTCTGTATTATTTTTAAAAGTTTTTGAAATAATTTGGTACTACATTCGATTCGACACAAAAAAGAAAAATGCTAAGTATACACTCTATTTGGAATGTATATTTTACATTCCATTCATTTAAGGGTGTGATGAATTTTATCCATCACTTCGAAGTGATGGATGGAGAAACCTCCACCCTTGGATGGGTAGAGTGTAGGATGCACACTCATTTTTGTTAAATACTAAATGTACACCTCATTTGGAATGTATATCTTACATTCTATCTATTCAAGGATGGGGTGAATTTCACCCATCATTTCGAAATGATAGACGGAAAAGTTTTCACCCTTGGATGGGTAGGGATAGGATGTACACCAATTTTTAGATGTACATGTAATATTACTCGTGAAAAAAATAAATAAATATTTAAAATAGTGCAAGTAATTATAAAAACAAAGAATTGTAAAAAAACAAAAAAAAATTAGGAATCAAAATAAAAATTTAGGTAAAAGTTGGAAATAATTGGTGGTGCAATTAACCAAAAAAAAAAAAAAAAAAAAAAAAAAAAAAAAAAAAAAAAAAAAAAAAAGTATGAAGAACCCTTCAACTGCGGGCCGTTCCAACCACTTAACCACTAAATTTGTTTAGACTCAAATGAATCATTTATCCCTCTTCTCAAAGAAAACGAATCATTTATTATTGAATCCGATCACTTATTACTAAATTAGTATGACCAGGTTCAATAAATATAATATACTATTATCAAAAGTGAACCTGCTCCATTAGTTTGATATTAATTAATAAAGAGATTTATTGACTTAGTCCTGCTTTACCAGCTCAATTTGGTGAGTACCAGAACCCCTGAGCAGCGTTTGATTCGGAAAAAAAGTTTAGATTAAGATTTTTTCCTAGTTTTGTTCTCCAAGGGCTTGTTTGGATTTGGTATAAAGCCGAAAATAGAAGGAATATTTTTTTATTTTTTTAAACGCACCAGGAATCAATCGGTATAATTTATTCTAATACAATTAGAATAAATGAAAATTACTGTTATCACTCTTCCCAACCATCCTCTTACTTTTTCTTTAAATACCTTTACACGTTTACCGAGGCACCATCTCTCACCTCATTATTACATAATAAAGTTTGAGGGCAAAAAAATAATTTACTCTAATTAAAACTCTTTATTTCTCTTATTCCTCCTTCTCATACCAAACACAAAATCTCTTATCCCTGAAACCATCCCAAACGCCTTTTTACATTAGTTCCGTACTTTATACTTATCCCTGATATAGCTAGTTCTGTCTTATCCCGTTACCAAACGGATCCAAATGTGTTTGATTATGAATAAAAAATAGTAGTTCTCGTCTTTATAGAATAAAATTACTGTTTCAACTTTTTTTTTTTAGAATAAATTTATTTTCACTTAAAAATAAATTTAATTAAAATAAATATAATATTAATTATTCTATAATTTTTTAATTAATCTAATATTTTGACTAATCTAATTATTTTATTAACTAATTATTTAACTATTAGATAACTAACTAATTAATTTATTAAATTATTTTTAATTAATTAAATTATTTATTAACAATACTTATTATTGTTAATTAATTTATCAATTAATTAGGGTTATCTAGCCATAGTTAATTAAATAAGTTAAATTATTATTTAATTAATAATTTTATGTTAATTAATTAGATAAAATATTATTATTTTAAAATTATAATTATTTTTATTCTCGCTAACTTAATCTAACTATTCAAACGCTATTTTTTTTATTTTCAAAAATAATTTAATTTTTATCCAAATGCAAAATTAATCTTGTTCCTACTTGTTCATAAATTTATATTAGTAAATAAATTTTTAGTAATACTTTCCAAACAAAAGGACACAAACCATATGAATTTTGGTCAGATTATATATAATTACTCAAAATCTTAAAATTAAATTTAAACAAATACATAATTTAATTGTTTCAATCCATATTAACTTTGGCCCAATTATTTTATTATTCAAAGTTTAAAAATGAATCTAAACAATTAATTAATTAATAAATTTTCCTAAGGTACTTTAAAATTCAGAGATGGTGTTAGAAAATTTTAAAAGAATAAAAAGTTTGTTTTCTATTATAAAATAGCCCTTGTTTCTAAAGAATAATAATTGAAAAAAAAACAAAAACAAAAAAAATACAACCCATATAGTAAATTTTAATTAACATTTCAAATGTTGTTGATACAACTTTTTGAAGTTTCTATTTAATTATCCAAAAAAATAAAAAATAATTAGTGAATAAATTCTCACTCTGAGATGAATGAAATGTACATTACACATCCAATTTTTGGATAAGCACATACACCCCAAAAACTTCAAAAAGGGTGTATGATGCACATCTCATCCATTCGAAGATATGGTGTACTCCATTGGCCATTTCAAAGTAATCAGTAAAATTTATACATTGCAAGATGGGTAGAATGTAAAATATATGAGCAATGCTACATGTACACCCCGAAGGGGTGTACATCATACACCTCCACCATTTTAATGGTGGCGATATTTTTTACGGGTCACATCGAGTGACCCATCATCACACCCCCACCCTTAGATGGGTGGGGTGTATGATGTACACCCCGAAAGGGGTGTACACATAGCATTTTCCAAAATATATATCTTTTTAAAGTGTACATAAAGTATTTATCTTTTTTGGTGTATGTGTAGTATTATTGCTTTTTCAAAATTGCTCAAAATTATGAAAATGGATTACTTTCAAACTTATCCTTCCAAAATTTTAAAATATCAGATATATCCTTCCAAAATTAGAAATATTACTAATATGCTTCTAAACATATAAATGTATTCCCAATGTCTTTCTAAACATGTAAGTCACTATGCTGGAATACTATCGGTAGTAAATTGCATGCTCGGTTTTCTATTGATTTATTTTTAATAATAAAATTTTTAAATAGATGATTTATACCGTTAAATACGATCTAAATTATTTAAACTAATATATTTATCGAATCTATTTAAACAAGTTTGGTTTGAGTAGTTGATATAATGTATCGGTATCTTAAAAAAAAACGAATTATATATATATATATATATATATATATATATATATATATATATATATATATATTTTACCCATTTAACTTTAGGTTTGGATTTGAAAATTTAAATTACTAATATATTTATTGGATCTATTTGAGCGGATTTGGATAGTAACTAGCTATCCATATACTATTCTCTTAAAATCGGGTAAGGGTAGAGTACGGTCCGATCTAGATCGAATGGGGGTGTTCGTATGAATATAATTTTTATAAACTTTATTAAACACTTTACAGATAAAATACAAATCTTTCCCTACAAAAAAAATTTGCTTTCTAATGAGTTGCATCTAGTTTAATAAAATTCATTCAAAATAAAAAAAATTTTATACAAAATAGGCATGTACTTTTTACGAGTACAAGAGATATAAAAAGGTTATCATATTCGACCGAATATTATCATCGAGTATCTCATTATATTTGGATCCGAATTTAAATTTAAATTTAAAAATTATTTCGAATTCTATTCATTAAAAAATCATATTCGAATTGAATCCAGGTGGAATATTAAAATAAGACTAAATTACAGAAAACTTTTCTGTAATATTCTGATTTTTTACTTTGCCCCCTATTTTTTAAAAACCTACATTTTACCATCTCGTAATTATCGAAATATGAAATATGCATTTACTCCCCCGCCGTCACCATTTCGTAAGTGAACCGTAATTTTTTTAAAAAATATTATTAGATATACCTAAAATATCCTTCAAAAATGACAGAAAATAAGCTAAAATCAATTCTCTCTCCAATATAAAATAAGAATATTTTCGTCAATTTACCTCCTCCGTCAACGCCGTTGCCCCCTAAAGATAATTCGGTAATTACGAAGAGACAAAATATAGACTTTTAAAAAATAGAAAAGCAAAATAAAAAAATAAAATATTAGAAGAAAAATTTCTGTGATTTAGCCTTAAAATAAAGTATTTGAATCTATATTGAAAGTATTTTAGAAGCAGATTATTTTAACCTTTGATTTTTATTTATTAATCAATATGGGTCCAAGGGTAAGATGGTAAAATCAAGAACAAAAGAGAAAAAGAAAAGGAAAAGAACAGGCGGGTCAGACCGGCCGCTCGCTCTCTCTCTCTCTGTCTCGTGGGGCGCGTGACTTTCGCGTCACGCCTGCCGACAGCCAATCTGCCTTGCGCGCCCCACGCCGACCACCCGCAGCGCCTTTTGATACAGCAGCAGGCAGCGCAGCGGTTTCATTTTTCGGTTTGACCGCACCCGCCCGCTCGCTGTTTCTTGATTTCTTCTCCTCCTAGGTGTCAATGGCATCAATACCTCAAATTTTATTCGAATTTCAATTAAATAAATTTATTCGATATTAAACGAATATAAATTCAGATATAAATATAAAAAATAAAAATCTGACGGATTTGAATTTGAATATGAATTTTAATTATATCCGATCCGAATCCGTATCCGATTCGAAGCCGAATTGATTTTATATTATATAATATATGTATATATAAATATTTAATATTATATTTAAATTTATATTTTAAAAATTTAAATTTAATATAATATATTTTGAAGAGGCAATTTCTTATAAATCTCTAAAAAATTTTCTGTTTTCAGATTTACCCCTCTTAGAAGACTAATATTAAAACTATCTTTCTTACGTTCCAACTTCTTTCCAAAATACTTTTAAAGTTAAACTCTGTTAGTGTATCGTTTGGAGCTGCCGTTATCTGTGTGAAATTATAATTTTGTCCTTTCAAATATACCCTTATATCATAACTAACTTTTTTTTTCTTAGGTACCTTTAAAATTTTCAATAGTTTTCGTAGATAGGGGCAAAATAGGTATATTTGATAGTTTTCAACTCCGATTATTATTTAACTCTAGTTTAACCCTAGTTAACTTAACAAAGAAAAACTGTCGGGATATTTTTAATAACGGTGAAACGTATGAGGGGTATATTAGAAAGAAAAAAATAAGAGGGGTAAATCAGATATTTCTTCAAATTTCAGGGATACACAGGCAGTTATCTCTATTTTGAATTATTGTAAAGAAAAAAATAAAAATAATTATTTCGGATTTAGATTTTTCGATTCTGGTAGGATTTTGAATTTTTGATCAGGTTCGGACTTGGATATGAATTTTTAAAATCTGTCGGATTCTGATTCGAATTCGGATGTGGTAGTCGAGTTTGGATTCTTTTTAAAAATCCGTCCCGAATTCGACCCGTTGACATCTACATCCTCCCTCCTCCTCCCCGCCCAGCCGGCGTTTGTCAACCGCGAATTCCAACCAAAATAAAAATAAAAAAATAATAATAATTTTCTGCTAATATGTAAAAAAAAATTAATAATAATAAAAAATGCATAGCCACATTTATAAATTTCTATTGTAGTCACCTAACTTAATTATAAAATCATAATATAGTATGTAAATTTTTCACTCGTTTGACTCTCTTTTTTTTTTGATTAATTTTATTAATTACCCATTAAATTTATTTAAAAAAATTATAAATTTTTATCAAAATATTAAAAATTTATAAATACGAATAATTTAATAATTTTATTTCATCTCTACATAATATTTATTATTTTATAATTTAAACCTTATATTTTTGTATTTATTGCAAAAAAAAATATATTAGTGGTACACTTAAAAAAGAAAACGAATGTTACAGCGGATAATTTAATATTTAATAAAAACAATAAAATATAAACTTTTTTTAAATTTTTAGATAAAATGAATTTAATATTTTTTTTTAATATACAAATAGCATAAAACAATTTGTATATCTTAAACGACACTGACAACTAAACTGTAGAAAAAAAGACAAACAATCTGGAACAACTAAATATATTTTTTATAAAATTATAAATTTACATATTTATTTTCTCCAAGTTTTAAAATATGAGTAATGCTATTCGTATATTCAAAATCGGATGTACCATATACATTCTATTTATTCTGAAATAAAAGCTTCTTCTGATCACTTCGAAGTGACAAGTAAATTTCATTTCATTCCAAAATGGATGGAATGTAAGATATACATCCGATTTTGAATGTAGAAAAATATATTTTTTAAAATATTATAAATATTTTTACCAACTTTATGTTTTTCAGATATACTCTTGACCGTAATTTTATCTTAAAAGACTATTTTATTTTTATTAATTTTATCGCACGTACAAAATAAACGACCAATTATATTTTGTAAAAATAAAATAAAATAGATCAAACAACCTTTATTTATTAAAGAAAATTAATTATTTCTAATTATGATAAGGACATAATAACCATTATACAAAATTAGGAATTGATATTGTCGAGTTTCTTTTAATATTATCAAAACAGGTGAATCATTTTTAATTGTAATTTTATTTTTTTTATTTTAATAATATTAAAATAACTACGTTATTATAATATTAAGCGTTTAGATCCGATTTAAGTTAGAATTATTTATTTTAATAATAGATATAAATTTAGAAATAAGCACGAATAAAATTATTTTTATATGAAACTTAAATTATTTTTGAAAAGAAAAATAATGTTTCTATAGTTAGATTAGAATAGTGAGAATAAGAATAATTATATTTTTAAAATAATAATATTTTATAATTTTAATTTCTAGAGCTTTTAAATACTCTAGATCAAATTTTATAGAGCTAATTGTCCATTCAGAAGTCCCAATATCGAAAATAACTTGGGAGCACGGAAGCCTTTGTGCTTTTAAAAGCACACAATCCTAACTCTCTCTCTCTCTCCTCTCTCTCTCTCTCTCTATATATATATATATATATATATATATATATATATATAGTCCGGCTAGTATACTATTAATAGTACGAAGTTATTGGTACTATCAAATTTTCTATCCTTAGATCAACCCCTTGAATCATTTACATCCGTTAGATTTTACTATTTCCCCAACCACCTATTAAACCCAAAGGACCTACTATCATCTCAACCACACATTTTTTAATCTAAGAGTTAAAAACTTAATAGCACCAATCACTTGGTACTATTAATAGTATTCCAGCCTAGCTCTCTCTCTCTCTCTCTCTCTCTCTCTCTCTCTCTCTCTATATATATATATATATATATATATATATATATATATATATATATATATATGGCTTATATACTTTCAAAAACACAAGCCTAATTATGCTTATGAATTTTTTATCATTGAATTTGCATTGAGATCTGTGCTATTGTAAAGTTAACTAAAGAGAGAGAAAGAAAAATTAAATAGCACAAATCTTAATGCAAATCTAACGATAAAAAATTCACAAGCATATTTAGGCTTGTGCTTTTGAAAGTATATAAGCCCTACTCCTCTCTCTCTCTCTCTCTCTCTCTCTCTCTCTCTCTCTCTCTCTCTATATATATATATATATATATATATACAGAGAGAGAGAGAGAGAGAGCTAGGATTGTGTGCTTTTAAAAGCACGGAGACTCTCGTGCTCCCAAGTTGTTTTCGATGTTGGGACTTCCGAATGGACAATTAGCTCGGTAAAATTTGATCTAGAGTATTTAAAAGCTTTAGAAATTAAATTTCACAAATTTTCGATATTATTTGCCTAGTGATCAAATTGGCTCAAAATCAATAATTTTAATGATCGTGGTGAGCCGTTTGCAAGTTTAACGGTGTAGAAATATCCAAATCACATAAAATTTTGATAGAAAATTCTTTATACTATATAGACGAAGATCAATATCTTTGATCTAAAATTTTAGTATCATATCATTACATTTTGTGAGATTTTTATTTTCAGCCGTTGATTTTGAGCCATTTCGATCACTAGGTAAATGATATCGAAAAATCACAAAATTTATTTTCTAAATTCTTCAAATATTGTTAATCAAGTCTAACGGAGCCGATCGTCCATTCGAAAGTCCCAACATTAAGGATAACTTGGGAGCACGGAGGGCTCCGTACTTGTAAAAGCACACAAGTCATACTCTCTCTCCCTCTATCTCTCTCTTTCTTCCCCTCCTGCATAGGAGCTCATATGTATATATATATATATATATATATATATATATATATATATATATATATATATATAGTCCGACTACTATACTTTTATGAATAAAATCCCTTCGTACTCATAAGCTTTTGGCCATTGGATGAAGGAATGTGTGGTTAGGATTGTAGTGGTCCTCTAAAATTTATACTATTTTACCGACAACCCACTAAACCCTAGGGGGACCACTATCATCCTAACCGCACATCCCTTCATCAAATAACGAAAAAGTTATGAGTACAAAGAAATTTATATTCATAAGAGTATAGTAGCCCTATGCTATATATATATATATATATATATATATATATATATATATATATATATATATATATATATATATATATATATATATATATATATATATATAATTGAGCTCCTATACTTTTAAAAGTACCAAGTCATTGGTGCCTGTAGGTTTTTAGCACTTGGATGAAAAAATGTGTGGTTAAGATAATAGTGGGCCCCTTGAGTTAAGTTGGTGGTTGGTGGAATATGTTTGTACAAGCACCAAATAATTGATGCTTGTAAGTTTTCTATCGTTAGATCTACCCCTTTGACTAATTTCATCTCATAAATCATTCTATTCCACCAACCACTCACTTAATCGAGGAGGCTCACTATCATTCTAACCATGCATCTTTTCTTCTTAAAGCTAAAACCAACAAGTATCAATGACTTGGTACTTTTAAAAATATAGGAGTTCAATTATATATATATATATATATAATATATATATATATATATATATATATATATATATATATATATATAATTCGACTACTATGCAATTGATAGCACCAATGCAATTGATAGCACCAAGCATTTGATACTATCAAGTTTTCCACCGTTAGATTTATCCATTTGATCATTTTCACCCCTTTAATCATATTATTTTCTCCAACCATCCACTAAATTCTAGGGACCCACTATCATCCTAACAACATATCCATTAATCTAAGGACTAAAAACCTAATAACACCAATGACTTAATACTATCCATAGCATAATAGCCTAGTTATATATATATATATATATATATATATATATATATATATATATATATATATATATATATATATATATATATATATATATATATATATATATATATATATATATAGTCCGGCTATAATACTATCGATAGCACCAAATAATTGGTGCTATCAAGTTTTCAGCCGTTGGATGAAAAGATATGCGGTTAAGATTATAATGGTCCCCTAAGATTTTTACTATTCAACCAACCACCTAGTAAACCCTAGGGGACCATTATGATCCAACCGTATATTTTTCATCAAACGGCTAAAAACTTGATAGCACCAATGGTTTGGTGCTATCGATAGTATTCTAGCTTAATTTATATATATATATATATATATATATATATATATATATATATATATATATATATATATATATATATATATATATATATATATATATATATATAGCTAGGCTGGAATATTATTAATAGTACCAAGTCATTGGTGCTATTAAGTTTTTAACCCTTAGATTAAAAAATATGCGGTTGAGATGATAGTGGGCCCATTGGGTTTAGTAGGTGGTTGGAAAATAGTAAAATCTAACGGGTGAAAATGATCAAAGGGGTTGATCTAAGGGTAGAAAACTTAATAGCATCAATAACTTGGTACTATTAATAGTATAGTAGCTGGACTTTATATATATATATATATATATATATATATATATATATATATATATATATATATATATAAAGTAGAGTTTATATGTTTTTAAAAGTATAAGACAATCAATACTTGTGAATTTTTTACCATTGAATTTGTATTGAGATTAGTGTTTTTGTAAAGTCAACTAAAGAGAGAGAAAGATAAAGTAAAAAATAAAATCCCAATACAAATCAAATGGTAAAAAATTTACAAATATGGATTGTCTTTTGCATTTAAAAGCATATATATATATATATATATATATATATATATATATATATATATATATATATATATACTTTTAAAAGTATAAGCCCAACTATGCTTGTAAATTTTTTATTATTGGATTTTTATTGAGATTTGTGATATTATAAAGTTAACTAAAAAAAGAAAAAGAGAAACAACAACACGAATCTCAATACAAATTCAATGGTAAAAAATTTACAAGTATAGTATGGTTTATACTTTTAAAAGTATATAAGCTCTACTGTTTATATATAGTCCAACTTGTGTGCCTTTAGAAGTACGGAGGCCTCCATTCTTCCAAATTATTTTTGATATTGGGACTTCCAAATGGACGATTGACTCCATTAGATTAGATCTAGAATATTTGAAAGTATTGGGACTTCCAAATGGACGATTGACTCCATTAGATTAGATCTAGAATATTTGAAGTATCTAGAAAATAAATTTTATGATTTTTTGATATTATTTACCTAGTAATCGAAAGGGCACAAAATTAACGACTGAAAATAAAAATCTCACAAAATGTGATGAAATGATACTAAAATTTTTAATCAAAAATATTGATCTTATTTTATATAGTATAAAAATTTTTTTATTAAAATTTTACCTGATTTGAATATTTTTACACTATTAAACTTGCAAATGGCTTATTATAATCATTAAAATTATTAATTTTCAGCCTTTTAATTTGATCACGAAGCAAATGATATCAAAAAATTATAAAATTTATTTTCTAAATCTTTTAAATACTCTAAATCAAATTTAAGAAAATTAATCGTTCATTCGGAAGTTCCAACAAAGAAACCAACTTGGGTGTATGAAAGCCTCCGCTCTTTTAAAATTAAGCACACAAGCCTAGCTCTCTCTCTTATATATATATATATATATATATATATATATATATATATATATATATATATATATATATATATATATATATATATATATATATAGTTCGACTACTATACTATAACACTTGGTACTATTAAGTTTTGCCATGTTTGATTTATTACGTTGATCATTTTAATATTTTAAATTATATTATTTCAGTAACCACCCATTAAATCCTAAAAATCACATATCTATTTATCCAAATGCTAAAAACCTAATAGCACAAATGACTGATGATTAATGCTATTTGTACACTCTAGAGAAATGTATATCTTATATCCCATCTATCCTAAAGTGAGATAGATTTTATTAGTCATATCAATATGATTAGTAAAAAAAATTTATCTTTAAGTAAATAAAGTGTAAAATATTTTTTATTTTAGAGTGTATAAGTAGCATTTTCTTAGGTGATATTATTTTCTTGGCTTTCTTTTGACGCTTGTTTCAGTTTTTTTTCTAGTCTTAAAAATTCAATACTTTAAGGGTCTATTTGGATACACAATAATTTTTTTTTATAGAGTTAATAAACTATAATTTTGGTCTAAATGAAATAGGAAATTCTATAACTCTCTAAAAATTTCGTAGTTTCAAAATTTAAAGTATTTGAATGCATATTACATAATTTCATAAAATTTCTTCCAATTTAAAATTTTAAAAAATAAAAGAAACATTAATTTTATATTTTAAAATTAAAATTTTCATAATTTCAAATTAAAAGTTAAAAATTTAAAATTTAATATTTAAAATTAAAATTAAAAAGTGAAAAATTAAAATTTAAAAATTAAAATTGAAAATTGAAAATTGAAAATTTGAAATTTCAAACCAAAAATTTGAATTTTTTTTTGAAAAATCAAAAATCAAAAATCAAAATTTAAAATTTAAAATTTAAATTTATTATTTTAAAATTAAATTTTATTTTTTAAAAAATTTAAATTTATTATTTTAAAATTAAATTTCATTATTTTAAAATTAAAATTTATTATTTTAAACTAATAAATTTTAATGTTTAAAATTTGAAAATCAATATTATAAAATTTAAAATTTGAAATTTAAAATTTAAGATTTGAAATTTGAAAATTTTATTTTAAATTTGATTTTTTTAAAAAAATTTGAAATTTAAAATTTAAAATTTTTGAAATTAAAATTTAAATCCTAGTTTTAAAATTTAAAATTTAAAATTCAAAATTTCTAAATTTATATTTTTAAATTTTAAATTTTATATAAAATTTAAAATTTAAAATTTTGAAATATGAGGGAGGTAAGGAATGGTAGAATTTTTTTCCGTGATTAGAGTTGATTGTTATTTTGCTCTATTTTTTGAAGTATAGTTAAATTAAATTTCAAAAAATATGCTATTTTTTTTGTGCGCCAAATATTTTATAGAATAATATTTTTATGAGTATAGTATAGTGTAACTATACTATATTTTTAAGGATATTCAAATGAAACATATATAAAATAAAATATTTTTTTCTATCTTCGTCTCATTTCCATCCGAATACAACATTAAAGGCTCCTTTAATTTTAACAAAAGGCATAATTACTCTCTACTACGTACATTGCACTTCAATGCTCTTTTTATTTTGAAATCTTAGCATTGCTCATTTAATTATATAAACACCCTTGCGCTTTTTCATGTTCTCTCAAGCATCTTTATACTTAAAAAAATTTTAAATAATATTTTTACCACACAGTAAATAAAGTATATATTTATATGAATAATTTTTTTTTGAGCAATGCTGGATAATTTTAAATAATATTTTTAGTACACAGTAAATAAAGTATATATTTATATGAATAAATTTTTTTTGAGTAATACTAAATATACATCTAAAAGTGAATGTACATATTATATCTCATTCATTTAAAAATAAAGATATATTGAGTAAAATTTACACCAGTTTTAAATAGGTGAAATATAAAATATACACCCCCAAATAAAATGTACATTTAGTATTTTTTTTTTTTTTTTCATTAATCATATCAAAATTTTAACAATGTCCTCCATGCATTTTGTCCCTATTTCAAATAAGTCCTTCCCTTAAGTTTGAAACTGTCATGGCGCCGAGCGGACGGCCACGTTGGCAGGCAGCATGACTGAAAAAAAGGTACTTGACAGACAGGGTAAAGTACTGGAAAATTTTTATAATTAAGTGTATAAATTTAATTTTAGATTTAAAATTTAAATTTAAATTTATAATTACAGTTTTAAAATAAATTTTTTTTTATTGGTTATTTATTTATAAATTAAAATAGGTTTAACTTTTTGTTCCGTGGCAATAGATCCAGAAGACTAATAAGTTGAGATGATTGACTCGAATAAGTTGGCTGGGACTGCGATCCACAGTACACCTAACAGCAAAAGACCCAACAATAGACCTAACGTTCATATGGGTTGAATCTGGTCGAAATCCGTGCGTACTGTGTTGGTACGCTTTAAGTGAATTGGTTGCGTATTTTTAACAACTCGAGTTTTTGGAATTAATGATTAGCGTCAACGATTCGGTACACAATAGACCTAACGGCAAGAGGTCCAACAATAAACCTAATGTTCAGATGAATTAAATCCGATTGAGATCCGTATACGTTGTGTCCATACTCGAGCTTTTGGGATTATAGTTACCACCAACGATCCGTCATTTTTGAATTCAAATTTTAAATTCGAATGTAAATTTTGAATTCAATTTTAATTTTGAATTTAACTTTATATTCAAAATTAAATTTATATTTAATTTTTAAAATTTAAAAGTCAAAATTTAATATAAATTTAAAATTTAGATTTTAATTTTAGATTTTAATTTTAGATTTTGAGTCAAGTTGTAACTAATGGGTTAGGTCAAAATTTCTTATAGTTGAGGAGGGGGCATTGTGCGTTTTTATCTCTCTCACACGACATCAGCTAGTAACTACTAACTACCTACTTAAGACACGGGGCAAAATACGTAAGAGATATTGTTGAAATTTTTTACATAGGGGTGCAATTGAAACCAAATTCCAATACGTAATTTATACAAAAATTATATATTTACTTATTAAAAATTTAAAATAAAATATTTAAAAAATGTATATTATTAACGGTTATAACTTTTTAAAATAATTTAATTAATTTAAAAATAAAAAAATAAAATAAAATTCTAAGTAACCTGCCGAACAAAAAAAAAAAATCAATATTTAAATTTTTTTTAAAAAATTAATTAATAAATAAAAAATTAAATTAATTAAGAATAAATATTAATTTTACTTATAAGTCATCAAGATTATGAATTAATACATAAATTTACAAAATCACAAATGATGGTCGTGAGGAAGATGACCAGCGGCACGCGGCCCGAAGGGTTCCGAGGGCGAGCGGCTAGCAGCCTGGCAGGGTTCTGATCCAATGGCGACTTGGCGAGCGCACACGGTCCGGAGGTTCCAAACTTTTGATCGGATGGCAAGAGGAGGCTTTCGACTTCCGATCCGATGGTGCCAAGCGCATGTGGCCGGGTGGGCGGGGTGGGAGGAGGCGGGCGTGAGAATAGAGAAGAGAAGGTGTGTTGGGAGGGGTGGACTGGGGTGGGCGGGTTGCTGTGAGTGTGATGGAATTTTATTTTATTTTTTATTATTATTAATTTTTTTTTGAAAGAGAAAATATATATATATATATATATTTTGGCACGATAGCTCGTATTTTGATTTTAAAATTCAAACACCAAATAATTCAGTATTCATAAATTTTGTATCAATAATATTTTTTGGTTAAAAAATTTACAAATTATTCTGAATTTTTTAAAATATTTATACACGACAGGTTTAATTCGGATTCTCAACCATTCACGAATAATTTATGAATTATTCGTGAATTAATAAACTAATATTAAAACGCAAGGTATAGTATAGTGATTTTTTTTATATATAATTAAATTTTATATTTGTATCAATACTAGTCATATATTTTATTTGAAATATGTACATAAAAATATTTTTACTAGTCATATTAAAATAACTAATAAAATTTATTTTATTTTAAAATAAATAAAATATAAAATAGAAAATGCTACTTGTACACCCCATTTGGGGGTGTACATCGCACACCCCACCCATCCAATGGATGGGGTGTGGTGAGGGGTCACTTCACAATTTGTGAAGTGACCCCCCACCCTTAGATGGGTGGGTGTAAGATGTACACCCCCTTTGGGGGTGTACATGTAGCGTTGCTCATATAAAATATACAAATAGTATTTTATATAAATAAAAATATATAAATGACCGATATATAAATAAAAATATACAAATGACCGATATATAAATAAAAATATACAAATATAAAATATCCAATTTAGAATATATAAATAGTATTTTTTTTTTTAGTTGAAGAGATACCATGACCGATCACTTTTCTCATCATTCTTTGCTAAGTATACACCTCCTTCGGGATGTATATCATACACCCCACCTATCTCCCATCCATTCAATGGATGGGGTGATTTCAGAGGTCACTCAATGGGTAGGGATGGGTGCTGGGTCATTTCAAGTGACTCCTAAAATCATTCCATCTATTAGATGGGATGTATGATGTACACCCGGAAGGAGGTGTATACTCAGCATGCTCTTTATTTATTTTCATTTGCTATTTTTATGCATTTTAAAAATATTATTTTCTGGTCAATTTTTATATTGCAATCAACAAATATAATATTTTAGTTAGAAACTAGCAACACTTTTGATTTGGCAACATCAAAAATAAATAAATTGATGATTCAAGATAGATTTATTAAAAGCTTCTATCAAACTATTTTAAGCATTCTTCTCACCATTTCTCTAAAACTGAACACGAAAACAAATTGGAACTATTTTAAGGTGAAATGAACACGAAAACGAATTTAGGATCAAAAAATTTGCCGAAACTAAAAATTCTAGAGAATTCGGATGGCCAGAAAATGTTTAGGATATCCAAAAGTACTTTGCAAATTTTTTTATGTTACTTCGGACCTTACTTCCGAACACTCGGAAGCATTCTAATAATCTGGAATTGAGCTGGTGGTGTTTTGATGGCTATGATCACAAGTGTACAGTGACCCACCAGAGTTTCGGGCGAGAGGTTCCCAACGCCCGAAAAGTTCAGGTGGAGTTACGTAAATCTGGACTACTTACCGGACGCCCGTGAGAGTTGTCGGGCAGAGTTACGACGGGTTTGAACACCCGACAGTTGGATTCGAACGCTTGAAATGTTGCGTGTTTGCTGAGAAGCTTTAATTTCTATTTTTCAGAGAGCTTATGTTGTCACGCCCCGGGGTCGAAACTGCGACCCGGGCTCGCCAACAGATCCGCCGTCTGTACGGAAACTGCCGTACAGACGAAGCGTCTAACCTGCAGAAAGAATCAACTACAGTATACAGATATCAGAGCGGAAAGTAAACTACTAAAAACTGAAAACCAAACACTGTACAACTGAAAATAATACAATAACCATCTCCCAAAAACGATCGTATACAAAGTCCTCTGATACAAAACTCAAAAGGGAGGTAACTCCAATAAATATATCAGTGTACAGACTCTCGATACAAGAACATCCTCACTACAACAGTCTCTCAAACTGTAAAATAAAGTACAACTCTATACCTCACAACAAAGGTCTCTCAACAGAGGAAAAAAGAAGTAAACTAATCTACTGAAGCTCTCCTCTGAAGGGGTACCGCTACACTCCAATGACGGGTAGGGAACTAGCTCGCGACTCCCTCGCCTCGGTCAGAAGGATCAGCAACTGGAGCAACAGGAACAGGAGAAGAAGTTCCTGGGGAAAAAGACACCACGACGGGTGTGAGAACTACTTCCCACAGTAGTTCTCAGTGGGTGCCGTCAACAAGCCCAACGGTCCGCCCACTAAGTCTACTAGAGGTAAAAGATAACAGTACAATGAAATCTGAACAAGAAAAGCTGGAGCTACTCTGCAGCTACCATACCTCTATCTAGATACTCAAAAAGTGGAACGGATGAAAGTAAAAGAGACCACTCGCACCCAAGGTACTCAATAGACCCAATCGAACTGACTGCCTCATAGGGTCCAGTCAAGCCTGCGCCTGTCGACTAGGAACGCGCCTGCCCACTACCACACATCCCCATGAGGACGGGATTTGCGTGGGGCGTCCTGCCCGACTAACTCACCCCTCGCGCAAAACTGCCTCAACAGGCCCATCGTATCCACAGCGGCATCTCAGGGACGCGACTCTAACTGAGGAAAACGGCGCGGCATAGAGTATCACAAATTGGCATAAGCAGGCTATAGCCAAAACCACGCTCACTCCCAAAACGGTAGGACTCAAGATCCCCAAATATCTCGCACAACAGTTGGAGCACTCTCTACGACTCAGCTGATCAGCTCACACGGAACACGAGACACTAGCCTCTCCAACAGCTCGCAGCACAAGGCACACTGGCTGGAGGTACTCCACAGCCAGGAACGACCCACAACTCAAGCTAACAATACTGGTGGGACAACACTCAACGACCTGGGATCACCGTTAACCCCAACGGTTCCCAACAACACTGGCCGGAAGATACTCGACGGCCCGGGACTACCGCCTGCTCAACGGCTCCCTCCCACGACAGCGCAACAGGGATACTAGACCTCCCGGGACTACCGTTTACCCAAACGGCTCCCGGCACAGATAAGCAACCCGCTACAACTACCAGACTCCACTCTGCTCCCAAGCACGAGTGCAAACGCATCCCACACTAAAAGAAAATCCCGACCTCTCGGCCCACTACCCGGGCGAGGATAACACTATGTCCAGGGATAGCAAAACAGTGTGGGTGTCTAAACATAATTAACCCTAGCCCAAGTGAGGGTTTTCTACTGGTCTGGTTACACATGCAACATATGACGGGGGTGCTAGGTCAAGTTCCAAGATAGCTGTATTAACAGATGATAAAGAGGAATAACCATTCCAACAATCTAGCATGCTACATAAGGAAATAAACTATCATGCATAGTCCTACATCAATAGAATTAATGTACAGTCCATAAAACTTGGAGATAAGGCCACCCACCTCGATTTGCCACCAATTGCTCGTAGACACTTGCAATTGGCCTCCACGCGATCCTCACGCAAAACGATGTCCGCCCATTGCGCCGCCGTCGCTGAAACGCTCCGCCGGGCGACCTCGTACGCAAAACGAGGTCTACGATGCGCCGCCGCACCTCACGCAACCTCCTCCCTCACTCCCTCTCGCTCTCGGGTGCAGAAGAAAGAAAAGAAGGGAGAAACAATGGCGGTGCGGGGAGGAAGAAGAAAAAGAAAAAGGGGAGAACGAGGGTGGTCCACGGTCCCGGTCCACGGGCCTGGTCCACGGCGCCAACCAACCGGGGGCTCCAACCGGCCGGTCCACAGGGCTGGGCGCGTGCGCCGGGTCCACGCACGCGTCCAGCGCGCCACGTGGCGCGCGGCAACGCGCCCGCCACACGGGCGCGTTGCACCGCACCACGCGCAAGTGCGGGACACGCGCCCGTTACACGGGCGCGCGTGCCCCCGCGCCCGCGCGGGCGCCAACGAGGGCCCGCCACGTGGCGGCCCCCGCGCATTCCGTGCCGAAGGCGCGTCAGCGTGCCCCCCCTGTCGCGCCCGTACGCTCCTCGAGCCGCGCGCCTGCCTCGATAACCGTGCCATCTCGAGATTCGTGCCGCGTTGCCTCAAAAAACGCGCACTTCATCCGGGCTCCAAATCCAACAAATAAATAGTCCATTCCTAGCGATTTCGCGCGCTGAATCCAAAAACGATGTCCAATTTCCCAAATTCTCATCCGAAAATTGCGGAGTGCCCCCGGATAGCCCACTTGATCCGATTCTCCACGCCGGGTCCAAATCTGAAGTCCGATTTGCCAAAATACAACTCTAAAAATTCCCGATGGCAGCCGGAGAGGTAACATTAAATTCAGAATTTGCTCGGAGTCCAATTTTTACATCCGAATCGCGCGAAATCACTTCCAAACACCCGACGGGTCCCCCAATTCCCACGGGGTCTCCTTATAAGCCCGAAGTCCAACACTTGTGTCCAAAATGCGCGCAAACACCACCGACACATCACGCAGGCCTCCAGTGATGCAACTAAATCCCAAATTGCATCACAAATCTATTTCTTGGGCCCAACACGCGCACAAACACCCCCAACGGCCACTAAAAGCTGCCCAACAACCAGCAACTCCTACGCGGGGGATTCCGGGACCTCACATATGTCATGCCCCGGGTCAGATAGGAACCCATGCTCATCAACAGATTTCCCACCTATACCGAAAAAATTTCGTATAGGCAAAATAATTAATCTGTAAAAAATAATATATAGCAATACTAAACAGATATATCAAAGCTGGAATGAAATTACTATAACTAAAACATAATTCACTATACGTCTAATACAATATCCAAAATATACAGTCATTTTCCAAAATTCGAAAAATAAATAGAATATAATACATCAGTCATACCATATAGGACTACTATCCAAATATCAGCTGTAGGGACAGGGCTCTAGGTCCTTATGTACTCAGATAGGGATCAAGCTTGCGACTCTCTTATCTCGATCAAGAGTGGCTATTAGCACCGGAACGAGTGCGGAAGTTTCTACAAAAAGGGCACCAACAACGAGTGTGAGAACTATATAAAGAAAGTAGTCTTCAGTGGATACTGTCACCAAGACCAACAATCTACCCACCAGGTCTACTAAAGGCATAAATAAATCTACTACTATAACAACAAAAAAATAAGAGTTGACAAAGAAACTACAACTACTATACTTCTATCAACTATGTACTCAAGGAATAGTTGGGATATGTAAATGCATCTACTCACACAGGATGCTCTAGGTTTACCCAATCTCATTGACTACCACATAGAGTCCAGTCAAATCTGCGCCCACCTACAACCATCACATCCGTTTCATGCCAGAGGGAATTGGAATAATGTAGGTCACCCTACTCGGGTTGCATCGACATTACATAAAAGGCCAAACTCTAGAGCGACACTAGGGGGGGCCAACCCCAGCCGAGGAAAGCACATCTTAATCGAGCTCAATATGGTTGATGTAAGCTATAATCCAAATTGAATGATCAATTAGATTGACCACTCACACACTCTACATGCGCACGACACCAACCGAAGAATACTCAATAGTCTTGGACCACTATCAACCTAGTCGGCTGTCACACCTCGGGGTTCAAAAAGTGGACAATTTTTTTTTTTTAAAAAAATCAAAATTACAAAGTCTTTCTCAGGACGTGTACAGATTCGCCACGTGCATAAGGTTCTCCGGTCCAGACAGATACAGTCTTTCCTATACACGCACGGCTACAACAATTTACAACAATCGATTATTTTGTAAAATTACAATATAGGTCAAACATACATGGGTAAATTGTTGATTGTTATACCCGTGCGTGTATATCACAATGCAGATGATATATGCTCGTGGTCCAACAACCAGTATACGGTAATAAACCGAGAAACTCCCAACCAGGATCACAATAACTATGCAAAATACTCTATGCTTATGGTCCCACGACCGACAACAGACACTAAGCCAAGAACTTCCAACCGGGATCACAATAAATCATCAGTGGCAACTCAAGCCAAGAGGGGCAAATCAAGTCTGCATTAACTGAGAAATCATAGTGACCTACTCTACGAGTCTTGCAATAACTGGAAGTAAAGAATCCAGGGCGAATAGTAAAGAGTCAATGAAATCATGCGTAGGTAAAATCACATAAGCACAATGAGATGTAAATACATGAGCAGATAAATAATAATCAACGGACAACAATTCCAGATATGCAAGGGCAAATAGCGTGATAATAATACAGGGTGATATCAAATAACTAATAACCACCGGCCATAGTCACAGTCACAGTCACAGTCGCAGGCATATAAGCTAATATATAAACGCTAAGTCAAAATATCATGATAACAATAAAATGCAGAATCAAGGTATCACTATGACGACAGAAGATGAGATTAAGGTGTCATAATGCTAATCATAAATAATCATAAATATGAGATCAAGTGTCTAGTGTCCAACAAATAGGGTTCAGTCGAATATAGTACCCAGTGAGATTATACTATGCAAAACTCCGGATCGAAGTACCTACCTGTATATCGACTATCTGAGTCCACGACTCTGCCAATGCCTCTAGGTGTCAAAAGAACCTAGACATAAATATGAAGCATCAGTTAAACCCCTACGTGTCCACAAAACCGACCGACACATCTGTACTACACTAAAGTACACCGTGATATATCCGAAGCTTCGGTTCCGCAAACCGACCTCCAAAATCTTGGCCAACCTCTGAGTCAACTCTATAAGAGTCTAATAGGCTCACAAAATAATTGACATCCATCCACTACCCTAAGTCGCCAATAACATAATCCGACAACAATCAAAATATCGGTTTCTTTAATCGATTTTCTAGCCATGCAAAAAGCATCACCTAACCCACTGAAACCTCTAATTAGCTCCTTGGAGCATCTCGGGACATGCCATAGGTCTCAATAGAGTACCCGATGGGCCAACAACACCGATTTTACGTCGTTGGACCTGTCGTACATAAAGTGTTCCAAAATAGGGTATTGGAATCCTAAAATCTCCCGATTTGGTTCCTGAATGCCCATTTCGGCACAGAAACCACTCGCAACCCTCTTACTGCAACAAAAGGTGTCAAACCTCACTAAATGATCAGTAAACAAAACCCAATTACTAATGCGAATAGTAGCAACCCGCGCAACACGAGTGAGCGCCCGATATAGCTCGATTCTAACGTTTTAGGGTCTGGTTTAGCCCCGAAGTGTTTTGAAACACTCCGGATGTCAATAAACTATTCTTACTATTCTAGAGCACTCATTTTTGAGCACCAAAACAGCCACATTCCAAGTGGCACAAACCGGGTGCGAGAAATCCCAAAAATAGTCGTGTCAGGTTCCCGAAAAGTGCCGATTCGACCCTGGAACCCACTGTAAGCTTACTCACTATCTTCGAACATCTTGGGGATGATATAAACCCAGTCTAGGACAGGTCTCGAGCCTCCACGATGTTTGAACATGAATCCCAAGCCGAAACTGCGATTTACGGATCCATAATTTTGTCGAAAATCTCACTGAAACCCCGTTTACGTTTCGTAAATGCATCAGGACCTAGAACAATTAGTCCAGACGTCATATGCAGCTAGTATATGCTGCCCGAGGCAGCCCACGTGTGTTAATTACACGAAAACCCCTGAACATTCCGTAATTCGCGTAATTAATACATAAAACGTGGGTTTTAAGCATTACTGTCGATCTTGCGATTTCGAAATTCAAGAGAAGGTACTATCTAGAAAGTTTTGACATCTTAGACACTATACTCATTGTACGGAGTGAACCCGAGCATATTAGAGCATGCCGGTGCAAGAAGTGTTGCTGGTTTTTATGTCTTTGGGAGCGACAACGGATGTCCAGCGATCGAAGGCCAATTCGATTGCAACAAAAGGTAGCATGACACTGTGGGTGTTCCCTGGAGGATCGTGCTCCACTACTGGAGGGTTGCCAGCTGTGGGAATGTCTGGAAAAGGGACTTCGGCCAATGGTGACCCAGCCCGAGCAGAGTCATCAGCAGCAGCTACAACAGACTGTCACTAGAGGCTAGTAGGGGTGAGCGCCGGCCGGGGATCGTCGAGATTGACGCGGAAGGATCAAGGGAGGCGGTAGCGGCAGCGGCAGCGGTTGATCATCAACAACCCATCTAGGGCTTCCTCGGGCTTAACTAAAGCCTAAGCCATCGCGGTGTCCAGTGGCGCTAGGGCGGTGTCCAGGGGCGCTGGGCATTGGGACTGGACGGGGTAGCGAAAAATCGATTTCTTTTACTGATTCTCAAAACTCGCCGAAAATTTTCAAAAACTCATCGAAACACTTCCAAAACCCACGAAGTGTCCCAGAAGGTACCGATCTACATCGCAAACCATCCACTGACCCAAAATGCACCAATTTTGGTGTTCGAGCAGCAAATACATGAACTTATGCTAACAATTGCATTTAATAATAACTACGCCATAATGGGTTCCTGGAAATGTCGATTTTGACTCCGAAACCCCTCACCACCCTCCCACTGTCTCTGAACACATAAGAAATAAGGACAACTAGCCAACAAGGTTCGGCAATAATTATAGGGCATTCACGTTGATCGAAATGCAAAACCCGCATAAAAAACAACATTAAATCGGCGATTTTGCCGATTAACGCACCGAATCCTTTTTTACACTACACGAAAGCCATTGAATCTTGGACGATCAATCCAGAGGGTAGGTTCACGCTGCCAAAGGCAGCCCACATGGCCAAATTGCATAAAGACCCCAAAACATGCATTTAATTGCATTAATTAACATAGAAGTTAGTGTTTAGTGTTCGTTATCAAATTTCATGCATTTTAGAAACCAACCAGCGGTGCATGCAGATAGGTTTGGATGTGTCGAAGTCCGTGCTCACTATTGAGAGCACGGACAATGGCCGAGGAGCGCACCGGGGCCACTTGAACCACATATTTCAATGTCTTGGGGAGCGATGTGATTCAATGAAGGATCGAAAGCCGATCGGGTAGCAGCGAAAGGGAGCACGATGATGTATCAACATCCAGAATAGTCGTGCTCCACCTCTGGAGGGTTGCCGGCGGTCGTATTGGCCGAAAAAAGCAACATGGCTAAGGCAGGCCCTGTAGTGATCCAGATTCCCATACAACCTTTCCGGTGAATCCACTATGTGGAACACCTAGTGTTGGTGTGTCTGGCCTATAGTGCATCAAATGGATGCCACAGATGGACCCTGTGTGATATCTTTAGCTGATTTGGCCTTTGGCTGCATTTGCCGAATTTTAGAAAAGGTTTTGGGCCAAATAGAGGTTGGATTTGGATTCAGCGCGAAAAAACGCTTGAAAACAGCTATTTGCTTGTTAAATTCGGAGTCCGGATGACCAAAAACGGGCTTCCGGAAGTTTTCGGGGAAATACGGTGCATGGGGGGAGACCGTGGACCGGCCTGAGCCACGTGGCGGCCTGTCATTGGCCGGCTCACGCAGCTCGGTCCACGGGGAGGCGCGGCGGGTGCATAGACCGCGGGGCGGGACGCGTGGCGTGCCCGGAATGGCCGGCGCACGCGGCGCGGTCCGGGCAATACGTGCGGGCTTGGTGGACCGGGTGCATGACACGTGGCAGCCTGGCATTGGCTGGTTCACGAAGGCGCGGTCCACGGAGTGCACGGAGGGGCGCCTCGGGGCGCGTGCTTGCACAGTTGCCAGCCGGCGCTGTCGACAGCACTCGAGTGCGGGCCACGCGTCGGCTCGCCATTGGCGGGCCGTACCTACCCCCGCTGACCGGGGGAGGCCACGCGGCCGAAGCCTAGCCGCCCGCGCACGCTGTCCGCTGTTCGGGGACACGTGGAGGGCGCAGGGGGATTAGGGCGCGTCGGACGGAGACGGTGCGACCGGGGCAGGCGGATTCGGGCGCCCGAATTGTGCGCCCGAATCCGGCCCACTAAGCCTATGGGCTGAGCCTATAAATAGGGTCCATTGGCATTTTTCAGACTCTTTTGGGCATTTTTTCACTGTGGTTCCTTCAGAGCTTTTCTTCCCCTCACAGTGCACTATCCATTGGTGGATTTTGAGGATTTTTGGAGATCACCACTTCAGCTTTTTCTGCGACTCGGCGCACAGTGACGTTTCCACACCGGCGACCCGTTTCGTAGCATCTCAGTGCGCGGACTCCCCCGGCTTACCCCGACTTCCGATTCAGGCGATTCTCGCACCGTTGGACTTACGACAGGTAGGGCTCCGACTTTGGTATTTTGAGCTTCCTCTTTTTTCGTGTTGATCTTGGAGTTTCCTGAGCTTCCTTTTGACCTATTTTTCCTCGCGGAGTTTTGGACAGCACTGTGGTATTTCGGCGATATCTTCGCGCACAGGCGTCGGATCGAGGCGAGCCAATAGGCGTTTTTCATCTACACAGCGCAAGGAACACCCTCAAATTTTCTAGGATTTTTCTGAATATTTTTTGAAGGTGAGAAATCCCTGTTTACTGAACTTTGTGCTACAGATTTTGAGACTGGTTTATTTCGGGGTGGTTCCCTTGCCGAATTTGTATCTCAGTGTAGGAAACTCGGATTTGAACGTACAGGTACTCGTTTCAACCGGTTCGTCGCAAGGGTCATGACAGTATTTTTCCTGGAATTTTCCGAGCCTTTTCTGCGGGTGAAACAAGGCAACTTTGGACTGTTGTGTTTTGGGCAGATTGTTGGAGCATTGTATGTTTAATTGTGTATGTTCTTTTGGGGTATGTTGTCCAGTGTCGTGGTGATTGTTTGGACCGAGCGTGGACTTCACTTTTGGACAGGGATTTAGCGCTCGAGGTGGGTACCGTTGTCACCTCCTACTTTTGATTACCCACTAGGCATACTAGAGATGTTCCTATATCATGATTGATAGTTGTATCAGTGTGATGAACCTAGAATGCTTGTATGGAATTATTGGTTTGTTGTTAGCACTTGCATCCTTAGAGGACTAGATATTAGTGAATTATTGTTTCTTGCAAAAGATAAGTTGTTTAAACCTTTTGGTAATAGTATGCTAAAACCATATCATGTTTTATGTATGTTGGGAGGCTTATGCATGTGTATAGACTAGCTTGTGGCCTATTAGCATATCAGATATTCAAATCAATTGCATACTTTAATTCTTGTAAGAATTGGAATACCTGAAATTATTTTATTAAGTATAGGACTTTGCATGCTTGTATGGTCACCTAGCTAGGCCACTATTTTCTGCTACACTATCATGCTGGAACTGACTTAGGAGAAACCATGCTTTTTATTATTTCTCCTGTTGTCTAGTCTTAGGGGATAGTGTGCTCGGGTTCGAGCGGGGTCTGGGATAGTGTAGTCAGATATTTAGAGTTTGGGACAGATGGGGATTGATGGTTGGGTATTGCGGCAACCGCGGAATGTGGGCGGTTGACCGGGTTATTATTATTGTTATTGCATCAGATTGGAGGTGAGGGATCGGGTTTCCCTAGTGGATGGTTTTACCCACTTATTTAGAATCATGATCCAGGACTGCTATATCAGATACTTTGGTTACATACTTTACTCGTGTGGGTCGCTCCCCTCGAGTGCCACTCCGGGGTAGGCTTAGGGCCGAGCCGTGTGCCGGTCGATTGGATACTTTGGGATCGTGGCGTGTGTCGATCAGATACTGGGTTCTTGAGTTTGACAGCAGAGCAGGCAGTGCCAGTGATTACTGGTCTATTGATTGGGTTTAGTCGGTCAGGCATTCATGCACCGTTGCATTCATTTAGCTATTCGTTTAGCTTGGTATTATTTGAGGCATATTAGTGGTAGCTTTTTCATCAGTAGTTATATTTACAGCTTACCACCCTTATTTCTTGTTCGCCTCTGGTAGACCTAGTGGGCATGTCTGAGTTTGAGGTTTAACCCACTAGGGGAGGCTACTGATTTTATAGTAGTTCTCACCCCCCACTGTTTTCATTTTCTTTTCCCCTTTGTTTTGCAGAGTCCTCTGCTGGAGTTGCGGGACCCTCTTCCCAGGATCGAGGTAAGAGGATCGCTGATTAGATAGCTACTTCTCCGATCTCGAGTTTAGCAGTTTTTATGTATCCCCTGTACACTCAGACGGTTGTATTTTCCTTTATTTTGGGTCTGGCTTCGGCCAGCTGGTTGTATTTATTTCGTGAGCTGGGAGAGACACATGTATTTATGAGAGTTATGTTGTACTTTTATTTCCAGCATTTGTCTGAGATGTATTAGTTTTAGTTTAGCTCTGTTTTATGCTCCTTTATTATATCTTTATATCTGAGCAGGTTACCAGCGCTTCGTGTACACGGAAAATTCCGTGTGCACGGCGGATCTGTGGATGAGCCCGGGTTCTGGTTTACACCCGGGGCGTGACAGGGCCGATCTCAACCGGTTTGGAGCAGAGAGACCTCTGGCCGGGTTTCGGCCACCTGGGGGTGTGCGCACCGGCCGGAGGAGGTGCGACAAATGAGGGAGCACTGGGAAGGTCGATGGCTGGTGTTGGGGCCGAAAATGTCGCCCTGATCGTTGACCGGGTTCGGTCGTCGATCGGCCCCGGGTTGGTTGACCCTCTAGATGTGATGCGCTGCATGCCAATGGATCAAGCGATCGGACCAAGGAGGGATCCGCTCAGCCGGGTTCTTCTCAATCAAACTCTCGTGACCATCTGGCTTAGATTAGCCGAATCGGAGTATGGAGGTAGAGAAAGAGAGTTTGGCCTAGAATAGCCGAACTGGGGTATGGAGACAGAGATTTGACATGGCTAAGGAGCCGATTAGGAATTTGTATTGACTGGAGTGGGGTTACAAGAGTAACAAGTAGTCGATTACAAGTTAATCTACGGCTAAAAAATGCGGTAATGTTATCTAGAAAAGCAGTAAATGCAGGTGTTGGGGCCAAAAATATGGCGGTGCGTGATCGACCCCCGGGAGTGACCCTTAGAGCTGTCGAATGCGCCGCGTGCCAACAGATCAAGCGATCGGCCGAGGAGGGATCTGCTCGGCCGGGTTCTCCTCTGGTAACTCTCGCGACCGTTCGGCTTAGAGTAGCCGAATCAGGATTATGGAGATAGAGAGGGATTGCTAGGTTCGACTTAGAATAGCCGAACCATGTACAAAGATAATGACAAGGCTAAGGAGCCGATTATAGCTTTAAATATCAAGAGATACAAATAATGACATGACTAATTAGCCGATTAAATTTTATATTGTTTGGAAAGGGGATACAAGGAAGAAGGTAGGGATAGAGATTACAAGTAAACCTACTTCTAGGAAAGCGGTACAGGAAAGCAGTAAAATTAAGTTAACCTACTCCTAGATATTGAAAAAGCTATGGTGGTACTGGGCTTACAAGGTTGCCGGACCCTTTTTTCTTAGATGGTTCGGGTATTTATATACATCCCGAACCATATTATTAGGGGCCGATTTGAATTATCGGCGTAGGTTGGGGGAAGTTATCGGATTTTAAGCAACCACTTCCTTTTGAGCCAAACACCATTAATTGGGATAGTAGTCGCTTTTTTCGTCTAAATTCATCCCCTGATTGTTGCGCCGGAGTATAACTCTCGGCGCTTTCCAGTGCTGGGCGCTACTTGCTTTTTAGAGTTAGTTGCGGAATTCGCGCCTAAATCTCGCACTCCTTCCTTTTGGGATCTTTTCCTTCTCAGCTTGGGGAACCGAAAAGCTATCCTTGACCCTCGCCTCCTTCATCGCTTGGTTGGTGAGGCCTGTTGGCAGTCGAAGTTAATCTTAGACGAGGCATTACTCCTCTTCGTCGGCTGTTTCTCCTATCGGCTGATACTTTTGGCCGATAGCATATGTCGCGTGCCGCACTCTTATGCGATTGAGATCGGTTTGAATCGAGACGCAGGTCCTCTTTTTTTGGCTCGTTTTTCTGTTGGTTGATGTCTGTCGGCCGACGGTATCTGCTACGTGTCACTCTCTTAAGAGGCGAAAAAATTTGGTCTCAACAGTAGGTATGAAAGATATGAAAAGGTAGGGGTGGTTATTGGCTTACGAGGTTGTAGGACCTTTTTTTCTTCGATAGTTCGGGTATTTATACACTCCCGAACCAAGCATTATACTCGCCGATTTGAATAATCGGCGTGATTTGGGGGAATCATTGTAAATTTCTCAACTACTTCCTTTTGAGTCGAATTTTTCCAAATAGGATAATAGTCATTTTTTCGTCCAAATTCATCCCCTTATCAATGCACCGAAGCATGATCTTCGACACTTTCCAATGCTGGGCGCCGCTTGTCGTTCTAGAATCAGTTACGAGATTCGCGCCCAAATATCGTACTCTTTCCTTTCAGAGTCTTTCATTTTTCGGCTCGTGCAACCGAGAATTAACTCTGACTTTGCCTTCTTCGTCGCTCGACCGGGACAATCTGGTGTTTGTCTTCAGTCGAAGTCGATCCTGGATAAGGCGATGATCTTATTTTTTCGGCCACTTTTCCTGCGGCTAATGCCTTTGGCCGAAAGGTGTAGGTCGCGTGCTACACTCTTGCGCGACTAAGACTGGTCTTAGTCAAGACACGGATCCCTCTTCATTGACTCGTTCTTCTGTCAGCTAATGTCTTTAGCCGAGGTATACGCCATGTGTCGCTTCCTCGGGTGGTGAAAATTTTTATCTCAACAGCTAGCAATTGGGAACGGCGGCGGTGGCGTTGGAGAAGCTGCGACCAACCCTAGCTGCACACATTCAAGGTTGGAGCCCGGTAATAGGGAAGGTCGGGGATCGACATGGCGGTGCAGGGGGGGGGGGTGTGTCCTCCAGTATCCTCAAGCACCGGCATGCAGCGAGGCGGCTGTCGCACAAGAACCAGCGGCCAACATGGCCCTAGATTGCTTCAATGGGGTTCGGCGACGACGACAGTGTTTGGCGACACCGAGGGCTATCAGTGTGGGGTATCCGGAGACCAAGGATGCCAAAGACGGGGTCCCGACGTTGCACAGCCAAGGAGAAAGGGGTCTCGGGCTAAACTTGCTAAAAGAGAGAGAGAGGGAGAGGGAGATGGTGGCAAGTTATTGGTTGAACTCTAGCGACCAGCGAGGGTCGTCGGCGATAGGGGATCGACAATGGTGATATGGAGAGGATTCTGTGGCGGTTGCGTGCCTGGAGAGGGAGAGGAGCATGTACGGGTGAGGGAAAACCCTAGGTTTCTTACAATGAGTTTTTGAGAAAATTGCTCTTGAGCCCCTCAAACACTGCCTTTTCAACTTCTATCCTACACAGCACGTGCAATATGCATAAAGGCCCCTACATGTGTGATTTCACGCAAATCCGAACATAAAATATCGAGTTTTATCCATTAAAGCTACTTTTAAAATTTTGAGATTTTTTTTCTTTTATTTTTTGTATTTTTCCTTGCTTTCGATGTGTCAAACTCGAAATTGGACCGCACTAGGACTTTTGGCACTGCCAAACTATTAAAGCGGTGATTTTGTTTCACCGAAAATCATTTTCGATTCATGAAATTTGCCTTCCCTCTTAACCTCCACTGCGCCTGACTGATATCCACGATGTGTTCCATGTCTCGGTTTTGAGGAGATACATGTTCGACCCTTCACACATGATTGACTCAACTATACTTGAGTTGGGCGAAGACTTGAGATATGAGGAGCACCCGATGCGGATTCTTGCTCGGGAGACAAAAAGAATTGCACAACCGGCTCATTCCGTATGTAAAAGTGCTGTGAGGTAATTACAATAAGCACGAGACGACTTAGGGTTCGAAGACTGTGATGCGGGATTCGTACCCTTAGCTATTCGAGAGTTCTTCTTGAGATATTATTATAAGTTTTGAGGATGAAGCTTTTCGTAGTGAGGGAGGATGTAGTGTTTCGGTGCTCAGTAGTTGATTAGGTGCAATGGAGATGGCTGGCCGACACGTCTGTAGAGTGTCGGGCTAAGCGAGAGTTGTTTTGGCACAAAATAGATGCAAAACAAACTCGGGATCGTGAAACCTATTGAAACCGATTTCGAGTGCCCAGAATAGGTTTTGAATGACCAGATGTTCAGGTTTGCCTTATATAAGTGTTAGATCCTCTTTTTGGTCACTCGAAAGTTACTGTAGTATCCTGGAAGTGAGTTGGTGACCTCATTCGGATGTAACGAACTTTTGTGACATGTGGTAGATAGTAGTTGAGGTTTCAGGCGCAAGTGTTGGATGCTCGGAAATGTTTGAATGCTGCTGCGAGGATTCGAACTGCTCAGTGTGTGCTCGGTTGGGGATCTGGTTTGGGCTTTCCTGGGATTCCAAACACCCGATTGTATATTCTATGCGCCCGAATGTGAGATTTTCTACAGTGATAGGTTTATTGATTTTTGTTCTTTGGGCACATTTTATCCAACCAATTCCTCCTTACTAAGTTCTCTGCATCCCCAACTCATTCCTTTCCCTCTCATTCACCTTAGAGGACTTAACCAACATTTCCTTCTCCTCCAATTCCATTATTTCCTCATTCATCTTCTCTGCGGATGCAGCAGCTGCAGCAACATCACAACAACAACAGCAGTAACAGCAACACCAGGGTATTTCAGGGTCTTTTGGTGTTTCCAGCTATTGGTGTTGATGTTGCTCATGTTGTAGTTGAAGAGGAGAGCTTGAGGAGTGGTTTATTTCAGCTGGATTCTTGGTAAGTTGGTTTAAATTGCTGAAACTTAGTGTGTTGAGCTGATTTTTGACTAGTTCTTATTTTTTTGTCGAATTCTCTTGTTTGATCCCTTTAGATGAGCTATTGGTGGATTGGGGTTTATTTTTCCTTCACCTCTTGCTTATTTGAGACTCGTTTTTGCTGGATTGAAGGTTAGTTGAGGTGATTTTTTGGTTTAATTAAGTTTTCTAATAGAAATATATTTTCATTGGATTTTCGATTATAATTTCAATTCCAACTCAATTTGTTGTGGATTGTTAGTGTTTATTGGATTTTTTTTCAATGAATTATGAGCCGAGGAACTTGTGGAACAACACAAATTACTTCCTCTTATTCTCCTTTCTCTTTTCTCTCTCCGCGGATTAGGATTGTTGCGTCAGCAGCAACATCAGCAGCGATGTGTTTGCTTTTAGTCAAATTGGATCAATTTGAAGCTTTTGCTGTGATTCAGTTCCTCGCTTGTGTTCTAGTTGAAGAGGAGCTCGTGGCTTAGTTGGTTTTAGCTTAAGAGAAAGTTGGTAAGTGTAAATTTTGTGTTTTTCAATGCAAATCGGTTTTTCATTTGAATTTTGGTTGGAATTTTTATTCGATTGGATCTATCAGGATATTAGTGGATTATTCTCCACTTCTCAATGATTTGGGACTGAGGGAAGGTGCTCCTGAAGTTTTGATTCGATCTGTGACTGGATTAACGAATCAAAGTGGCTTTAATTCATCGAATACCTTAAATCACCTATTATTTTCTAGTATAAAAGTAAGTATGAACATGAATTACGGATTTAATGTTGATTTAGATATATTTTTGCAAGACATGGGTTATGGTAGCTAAATTTAGATTTTATCATGTTTCTAATCTTGCAACTTATGTTAATGGTCATCTAGTGCTTGATCATCTTCTATACACTAAATGCTCGTTTTATTAAGATGAACCTATTACCATAAAATAGTTTCATTACTTTCGGTAGGTTCTTGTGTTCCCACGACTGCTTAGGTTTGATTTGTAGTAGTGTGGATTGGGTGGTATCGGTGCAGTGCACCGACTTTCGCTAAAACGGCAAAGTACGGATAAGTCACCCCTAGCGTGTTTAAAAACATGATAAGCATGAGTTAGAGTAAGTTTGGTTCGAAGCAAATAGCATTCGAATCGAAGTTATGTCAGAAACGGGCGAAAATAGCAATGTCTGAAGCTTTAGACAGGTTTCGGACGCCCGAAAGGCCCTGCGAGCGCCTGGAGCTATAGTAGCGGGCATTGTGGCGAGCACCTTGTCCGTACATTTGGACTCTCAACTTGAGAGTTGGATTTTTTGTACACGCGGATTTTCGGATGCCCAGGGTGTCCTGTGGGCGCTCGGATGAACAATGGCGGGAGCAGGGAGAGGGTACCTTGGACTATCTGCAGGAACAGTGGCTTCGACGATTTGGATGCCCGGACAGGGTCGCGGGCGCCCGAAACGCGCGGCGACCGCGTGAGTTTGAGAAAAATAATGAATTTTTATAGGGGCATTTGGGTCATTTCACACCCTTTACTACAGCGACCACCCCTTCTGACAAAACCCCCTCTCTCACTTTCTTTCTTCCTCAATTCTCTTATTCTCTCCATCTCTCTCTCCTTGCGTTTTCTCTCTAGAGAAGAAGTAGCAGCAACGATAGTAAGGGGAGGGAGCACTATGGAGGGTTGAGTCGAAGGTTTTGATCTCCAAAACAGCTTGGAGAAGGTGGAGAGGATCTTAAGGAAGGCTTTGGAGAGAAGACAGAAGAACCCTTTTTCCATCTCCTTTGGCTAAGAGCTCAAGAAAAGGAATGTAGAAAAAATTTAGGATTTTGAAATTTTTAAATTTTTATGGATTTAAAAGAGATGAAATAATTTCTTATAGATTTTTATCCCACTTTTAGGGGATTTCGTAGAGATTCTAGAGATCGAATCAAGTCTCATTCACAAGAGTATTTAAGATGGGGGATTTTGCCGAAAAGGGTGATCACATAACTATTGAATAAGTTAGGGTTTAACCCTAAGGTCCTGTTTGGTTGGGGGATAAAGGGGGAATAATCTCCTTTATCCCCTAATTCTTGCCAAACAAGAGAAAAAAAAGCATAGGGATAAAAATTTAAAATATTCTCAGCTTAACGGGTTATTCCAGAATAACCCGTTAATTTCTATTCCACCTCCTCCCTGGAATAAGGTTTATACCTAGGGGCAATGAATTTTTTATTTTTTTATTTTTTTGCTTTAGCTTAGCTTCCTATCTGAGACTATATTTACTAAAATATACTATTTACTAATTATGTTTACTAATTTTATTTAATAAAATATGCTATAAAATATAAAAAATTATTTTATATTTTATTTACTAATTATGTTTACTAATTATTATTTACTAAAATATACTATAAAATATAAAAAATTATTTTATTTAGGTAAGATATAATTTATTAACAATTAAATTGTCATTTTAATTAATTTATAATAATTAAAATTAATTTATATATATATATATATATAAGGTAAGAGTAAAATTGGTATTTTGATAAAAAATCTATCATCTTTTTCTACTATTCTCCACTATCTCATAATTTTAACCAAACATAATTTTTATTTAGGTAAGATATAATTCATTAACAATTAAATTGTCATTTTAATTTATAAAATATAAAAAATTATTTTATTTAGGTAAGATATAATTTATTAACAATTAAATTGTCATTTTAATTAATTTATAATAATTAAAATTAATTTATATATATATAAGGTAAGGGTAAAATTGGTATTTTGATAAAAAATCTATCATTTTTTCCTATTATTCTCCACTATTCCATAATTTTAACCAAACATAATTTTTTTTATTAGAGAATACCAACTTTTGAACCAAACGCAATTTAACTTTTATACTTAGATTATTCCGGAATAGCAAACTATTCCAGATATAAAAAAATTTATACCTCTTAAATTTATACCTGAACCAAACGGGGCTCAGGCATATATAAATAAAATCTAGATATAGGTTGCTCTGGCATAGAATTGAGTGGCATATGGAATTAGGATAAAATTTAAGGTCAAAGGAGGAAATGAGTGGCATTTTTTTATTTTCTTAAATTTCTTACATAATTTTTTTTAAGGCTATATTTGGTTGAGGGATAAAGAGAAAATAACCCAGAAAATAACCCACTTTATCTTTCTAATCCTGCCAAACGACATGATTTTTGGCTAGAATATTTTATCCCGATCAAATTTTATTATTCTTGATTATGTTGAGAGCTTGGGATAAAACTATTCCACAATTTTGATAGAATATTACTATTTTAAAAATTAATTCTAAACTTTATTAGAATTATAAATTAAATTAAAGCTAAATTATATAGACATAATTTGTTAAATAATATAATACATTATTTTTTTATACAATTAGTAATTATATATATTAATATATATTAATATATATTATTTTTATTTAAATATTATAATAAATTATACTTAAATATTATAATGAATTATTTTTATTAAATTTAAATTTAAGTAGCATTTGAAAAAAAATATATTTTATAAACACTATTTTTATTAAATTATAATTTATAATAAATTATTTTTATTAAATTATATTTTATATTAAATTTTACCATCATTTTATTTATTTATTTATTATTATATAAAATTAACTAAGCATAATTTTAATTATTTTTAAAACTAAAAATATTACAAGTCAAATATAATTTTATTTTATTTTTAACTTCATTTTGCGGCGAATGTTTCTCAAAAGATACCGAGCCTTCCAGTTTCGAGTGCTCACTGATTCTCAAAACTAAAAGGATAATTTAGTAATTTCAATCATAAAAAACAATAAAAAATTAATTCGAAGTAAAAAAAAAAAGAAAAAAAAAAGAAAAAAAAAAAAAAAGAAGAAGAAGAAAAAGAAGTGGGGGAAAGTTGGGGAGGGTAGGGAGGTGGGAGGTGGTGGTAGAAGAAAGCAATCAAGTCGGTCGGTTTGTGGGGGCGTTCCCTTCCCAAACCCATCCACACACATCGCCACAAAACCAATAATAATAAATAAATAATAAAAATAAAAATAAAAATAATAATAATAATAAGAAGAAGAAGAAGGGAAAAGCAAAACCAGAAGCAAAGAACAAGCAGAACCAAAAAAAAATCCCATCCTCATCCCTCCACCCCAGAAACAATAATAATAATAATAATAATAATAATAAAAAGAAGGCGATCTCCTGTCTCCTCTTTCCTTTCCACATCTCATCTTGAAGGAAAATAATAATAAGAATAAAGGCTATATCTCTCCTACTCTTGTTTGTTCCTTCTCTTCTTTTTCTTCTTTGTGTTTTTTTTTCTCTCTTTGAATTTGGTGAAGATCGGGCGGCCGGCGGCTGCGGCGGGGCGGCGGCGGCGGCGATGAGGAAGGGGAAGGGAGTAGAGGGGGCGGCGGCGGTGGCGGTGGCGGCGGGCGGCCGAGGAGTGGTGGTGGGGTGAGATATCGGGGGGTGCGGAAGCGGCCGTGGGGTCGGTTCGCGGCGGAGATCCGCGACCCCTGGAAGAAGACGCGGGTCTGGCTGGGCACCTTCGCTCCGCCGAGGACGCCGCCCGCGCCTACGACGCCGCCCGCCTGCGCCCTTCGCGGTCCCAAGGCCAAGACCAACTTCCCCTCCCTCGCCCTCCCATCCCCGCTCCATCCCTCCCCCCCCCACTCCTCAACCAACTCCTCCCTCCTCCCCCCTCCACCTCCACCACCGCCGCCCGCTGCCTCCTCCTCCTCCTCCTCCTCCTACTGCCGCTGCTCCTCCACCCCAGCCGCAGCGCCACACCACCAGCAGCCTCAGCTCACCGTCGAGTCCTTCAGCGGCCCCCACATTCCCTCCTCCGCCGCCCGCGCCGTCCTCCACCCTCACCCTCACCCTCCCCCTCTCCCCTAACCCCAACCCAAACCCAACCCCAACCCGATCAAGACTGCCGCACGACTGCGGCTCCTCCTCCTCCTCGTCGTCGACGACGACTACGACGACACCGCCTCCGCCTTCGCCTTCCGCACGAGGGCCCCGCTCCCCTTCGACCTAACCTCTCCCCCGACGATGCCGACGGCGGCCCCAGCACCGCCCTCCGCCTCTGATCCCCATCCCGCCCGCCGCCGCGGAGCTGTCAGAAAGAAAAGATAGAACAAAAAGAGAAAAAATTTCGGCTCTTCTTTCCTTCGCTCTCTTGCGGTCTTCCTTCCGATCTTTCTTCCATTTTCATTTCAACTTTTTTTTTTTTTTTTTTTTTTTTTTTTTTTTCCTTTTTTTTTTTTTATTTTATTGTATATGTCGCGGTCCGTGCTCTGCCGTGCCGGAGTTTGCAAGATGGATCTCGAATTTCCTTGGTGATTGGGCTCATTGGTAAGGATAGGGTTATTAGATCTTATCATATGGTGTCTATTTTAGACTGTTGCCTCCTCAGTCTTGCTGTTGTTTGTACAAAAAGGAACATCTGGCTTCTAATTTGATGAATAGAAAACAAAAGCTATAACAGCTAATTTTTAGTCGATCTAGTTTCCTGAAGCTTTTTTTTTTTTTTTTTTTTTTTTTTTCCCTCTTTTGGTAGTCCTCTTTTTGGATCTGGTTATTTGCGCAGATTGCTGGTTTCTTTGATGATAATGGGGCATCGAGCTTCTTCCGATCCTTTTTCTGAGGCTTCTTTTTATTTTTCCCCTTGATCTTTGTATAGCTTTTTTCAATGGAGTCTCATTTGTTTGACTTAGTTTGATGTTATTGAGTATCATATGCTTAAGAGCTGCTAATTTTGAATATCATTGAAGAATCATTTTCTAGGGTAGTCGCATGGCGTCGTCCGCAATGATACTTGGGAATTATCAGGATAGTTTTCTTGCTGCTGTTTTAGCAGGCCGTCTCCTCTGCAACTTTGATGTCTTGGATGGCTTCTTCTTGAAGCTGGTTTACCATCATATTTCTGCTCGTCTTTGTTTGTTTTGCTTTTGAAGGTAACGGTGCTGCTCTGTATTCGGAAGATAAGTGCATGCACGCATATTCCTGGCTGAATATGTGGATAAGGTCCTGCAGAGATCGAGTGTCGGAACTTGCGGATTGATCCCCGTTAAGCACCAAAGGCCGCATTTGCATAGGATTTATGTGCCACGTAATTTATACACGGCAAGCGTGTACCGTCATGCGTCGTATTTAGATGTTAAGAGTGCAATGCCTTCAAGAATTCTACCTTGTTTCTTGTGTGTATTTGATTACTCTAATTTATGAGGAATTCCTATATCTCACTACTGTTGTCTTTTATCTTGCACGGAGCACGTACGCACTGCACCCTGTGTGTCAAATAGGCGTTAGTTGGGCACTTAGCTGCATCCAGCAATTTCTTCTCCGTTGAAGATCAGAGCAATCAATTGAAGAAGCTTAGTAAATGAGAAGAAATTGACAGCAGAACCTGTGAAATAGGAATTCTGTATCATTTGGTGGTAAAGCATTTCATGAGAGCAGAATGTTGCTTTCGGAAATTTCCATTTTTTACTCATAATAGATGATGTACAACATTCTTATAGGGTTAATACTTACATATTATTTGAAGATAACTACATGCAACTCAAATTCTGTTGCTATGGAATAAATTTTAGCTAGTAATCGTTTAATTTCTTGACTTCTACTATTTATGTGGGTCTGTTGATGTTGAAGATTGTGTGGAATGTGCCTAAATTCCTTAATGCGAGAACTATGGAAGATTTTGTTTTAAGGCTGGCTGATCGGGAACTACGAGCAGATTACAGATGTTCTCCATAGCTTATATTATACATGATGTACTTCTTGGGCACTGTTCTTCTTTTCATCAAGTTGCCTAAA
>CM055079.1:4135959-4185959 GCA_029204045.2 Tillandsia leiboldiana
CCAATCCGGACATGATCTTGGGAATCCGAGTTGCCTACTGCTGATCGTCTCGTCGAACTGAGCGGATTCATAGTCAGCATTTTCGATCTGACGGTCGGATCTTCCAGAACACCGATGAAGAGCAAGTGAATACACCATCATTGTAACAGTGCCTGCACAGTGTCACTTAAGTGGCCACTGTAGATGAACAGTAAGCCCGCAATTTGCGGGACTACGGCGTTGCAACGCTGACCAATTCACTGTCGGAATCCATATAGATGATCCAGGTAGTCTTTCGAACGGTTTCGCGTTCTGAACGCAATGGCGCAGTCAAATTCTGTTGACGACTCTGGAATCTCGAAAATGCGAAAACTGTATTTGGACACAGTATTTATGGACCGAGATTTTATCCGGGCAGTTTTTCGAAAATTAGAAATCGCTACCCGATAGTCTCGTCGATCCGTACGTCATGGCGCATTCCATTTTCCGTTTCGACGACGGATCACCTCGAAAAGCGTGAAATACGTCGAAAAAGGCGTATTCTGCATTCTAAATCCCTATTAAACGTGCTCGGAAAGCGTGCCACTGTATAGGGAGGGACCTAAGTGAGAAAGTAATGATTGCTGTGAGGGAACCTAGGGTGAAATCCCCTTGTAGAGGGGTATATTGCAACTTTGATCAACCTAGGAATATATATACGTATATAGGTGTGTAATCGCATGCCCTAGAAAACCTAAGCCTCTACACCCTAGACCTAGCCGCTAGCATCAACAAATCCTCTCCTCTGCCGCTCCCCTCGACCCAGCCGCACCGGCCGCCGCCTCCCCCGTCGCCGGAGAAAAAGGAATCAAGCCTTCTCCTTCCTCTCGGTTGGAGGAATGGAGACCCGTACGAGGAGCTTGGCTGATCCCAGACCCCTTTGGAGAGACCCTCGCATAGCGGAACCCAGTGGAGGTGAACCGGGCGCCGCCGCCGCCGTGCGCCGCCGCGGCCGTCCTCTCCTTTTCTTGAATTCCGGCGAGGTGAGTTCTTGGGACGCTTCTCTTTATTTCGGCTTTTGGGCAAACCCTTGCACTCCTGACATCGAGGCCAACCCTCGGGTGCAGACCCAGCCACAGGCGTCGTCCCGATCGCCGGCGGAAGCCACCCCGCCGGAGATTATCGTTTTCTGGCGGAACGCGCGCGCCGCCGTCATCTGACCGTCGAGATCGCGATCACACCGTTGAACCTCGTGATCTGACGACTGCAACCCTCTCCACAAGATCTGAGCTCGATCGGATCAGAATCGTGCCGCGCTGCGAGAGAAAGCCCTAGGAATCGGTTTTCTTCAAACTAAGCCGACCTCGGCCGTCCGGCGCCGCCGCTGCCTCCCATCGCCGGCCAACTGCACCAGAGACTCCTGGCATCGAGGTGGACCCTTTTGGTCCAAGTTGCTCCGGCCCGGAGCAAGTTCGGACCGGAAACCGCCATTGTTGGGCATTGGAGCTTCAACCGAGCTCCGCCGCCTCGCCTTGCCTGCGCTTCCCGGCACCGGGGGACCACCCAGGTAAGCTCCTTGGACCTTCTAGAGCTCCCCTATCATCTTGCATGCAAGATCTAACGTCGGGATCCTTACCTCCAGCAGTGCACCCGAGCAACACTAGCTTCGGTCTCCGGCCAACTCCGGCGCTCCGGACTCCGGCCACCTCGACAGGTAGGCTCTAAACCTCCACTATAAGAACTCCATGCCTTTATTTTGAGGCCAGAGACCCCCTGTAGTTGGTCTTAAAGCTTGCACGCGAGCTAAGCCTCCCGGCTCATCTCCGGCCGCCGCCGCCTCCGGCCGCCGGGGCTCGACCCCGCGTGGACCCGAGACCTTCTGGGACTCCAGGTAACCCGATGCTCAACCTTGCTGCAGGTCTGAGCCTGGCTTGATCCCACTTGCCAAGCCGAGCCTTGCTCTTCCTTGGTGTGTTGCTCCACCTTGCTCCGGCGACTCTCCGGCCGGCCTCGACACCGCGCAAGGTGAGCCCCATTACCTCAGTCCCTATGTATACCATGCTCCAGTTAGATCACATGCAGACCAAGTATGTATTAAGTCGCAACATTACTAAATGGGGGCCCTTGTGTTTTTGGGCCAACTTGTAAATGGGCCTGGTCTCGGGCCCAAATATTGTGAGCACGGCCTCCGTCTCGTCGTAACAAACGCGCTTGAAAGTTACGGCGCAGCTTTGGACTCCCGGATTTTGAGAACGAGTCGAACAATCGGATTAATGCATAACTTTAGCAAATTAAAATACATTTTGGACTAAATGCGATTCGGACCTTGCTGGCTATCCTAGACAGCGTTGACACGCCTACTAGGCATCTTGTTAGAGTTCAGTAGGTCCTCACTGATCGAGAATTAGATTCTGTACGGTAAATCGGCAATATTGCCCCGTATAAAACACTCTGTTACTGTCGTGGTCGTCGGACGGGTATAGGTGAGTACTAGTTCTGACTACAGTCTGTTCAGGGCCAGCAGTTCGGCACCAGCCTCCCGGGTAGTCTAACGGGAGTCGGGATCGGCCCTTTCATTCAGGTGGGTTTTATTTCCTTGGTTCTAGCATCTAACTCTATCATATTGGACGGGGTCAATTCTAAGTATACTGGGGTTAAATATTGATGGGTGATGGCTTATGCATGTTAATGGGTTTCGTCATGATGTTTAGCGTCGGTTTTTTCCGACGGTCGTTTTCCCTTTGATAATTACATGTTGGCGGGCTACCTTCGAGTGCACGTATTTCTGCCTTTACTTTGATTATACATGATAGCGGGTTACTTTCGATCGCATATGTTACGGTTTTACTTTGAGCATACATGTTGCCGTTTTACTTTTTGATATATATATTATGATGCTGACATGATGATGGTTATGGTTACTTGGCTCGAGGCTGTCACCAGCGCACCCGCGTGTTTGGCCACCGCAAAAGGGTGCGCTTTTCCGGAAAAGTGGTCTATGACCCGTGTATACCCACGAGGTGACGTAGTGGGGCCCCTTATTAGTGGTGGGGTTGAGGCGCCGAGGTGCGAGCGGTGCGACCCGTCGGTTTAGTTGTCCGACGTGGTCGGGTTTCTGCAGGTACGAGTGCGGACCGTCGGTTTAGTTGTCCGACGTGTCCGGGTATTACAGGAATACAGGTGTACAGGTTGCCTTTCCCCCTTGAGGGGGGGTGGTTGCTCCGGTTGTCTTTCACGGTTTGTTTTACTATATTCTCCCACTCTATTACTTTTACGTCACTGACATCCCCACTTCGTGACAGGGTTCGGACGGGGGGAGAGGTAGGCGGTGGTGAGGACGGGGCAGGAGCAGCTGGGTCGCTGGGGACCCTGGACTGTGTTCATTCTTTTACTCTCGCTTTTTCATTACTTTGTAGTTATGTGAGTGGTTCGCGATACCCTCGTGGGGTCGGCATGGATGTCGGTACGGGCTACATTTAGTGCCCACTGGTGGAATATTTTTCCCTTTTATTCTATTGGCCATTTAAAAATCAAAAAGGCAGAAGCCAAAGAAAAGATTGCGAAAACCGTTTTAAAAATCTAAGTGTCGTGTGGGCACTGGTTTCAAAACCCTGTGGATTTATGGATTGCGAAAGGGATTTTCAAAACTTGGTGTCGGGTGGGCACCGCTTTCAAACCTTGTGGATTTATGCTAATTTCGAAACTAGCTTTCAAAACGTAAGCGCCGGGTAGGCGCTCTTTCCAAAAACTGTGGATTTATCCTTTCCAAATTGACCGGCCATATGTTCTTCTGTTATTAGTTTAGGAATGCTGGTTAATTGTTGTGATTGATTGGCTGTGTATGTTGGAACATGTACTGAACGCTACGCCGTGCACGTACAGGGGAGACTCTGTCCGTTTGCAGAGTGACCCTGTATGTGTGGCGGGTCTGGGCACGTGCCGGGGAAGAGGGGTTCTCTTTTAAAAAAAAAAAAAAACAATTACACGTCAAACATTCGACTTTTATGAATCGTTTCCGCTAAAACAAACCCCGGGGCGTGACAGATTAAATGGTATCAGAGAGTTCTTTCAATCACAACAGTTAGTGCCGACATCCGTGGACAAACCTCGCATGCCTACATACAAATGAAACGGGTAGGGGCATAGGACTGTAGAACGTGAGGGACCGGGGGGGGGGAAGTCGAGTCCTTTCTTTCACTTTATGGTTTGTTGTTAGTAAGGTGGGCTAGGGTTGACTCTTGTGGCGTGCGACAGACATGGCCCGTACTAGATCATCGGCCGGGGACACAGAGTCAGAGTCCGAGTCCTTTCCCTCGCTAAGAGGTGCGATGTACCGTTGTGATGATTAGCAAAGACTAAAGCCGACCTTCTTTGTGTGCATACAGATCGAGGGCCGACTCAGCCAGCAACCGACGACGGAAATGGACATCTGCCGACGAAGCCAATCGCCTGCTCCGCAACCAGCTGCGCGACGTGGCTGGGCAACTGCTGACTCTCGCGGAGCGCCTGAGCATGCTGAACCAGGAACTCGAGGGCCGTCGACCGGTGTCCGGGGCGTCAGCAGAAGCGTTGCCCCTCCCCGGGATGCCACCGACGGGCCCTCCCGCCGTTCCAGGAGGCTATAACCTGACCGTGCACGCCCACGCAGAGTGCGCCGGCAGGAATGCTCTTACCCGAGTCAGGCCGGGGACCCCCATCGGAGGGGCCGGGCGAGCAAACGCCCGAGAGCCGGGCAGACCCTCGGGCAGACGACGGAGGAGAGACCTATGGCCCGCAGAAAACCGTGCGTCATATGCGGCCACGCACACCCCATGACGAGCTGCCCGTGGCGGGACGGACACTGTTTCCGATGTGGCAGGCCGGGCCCCACCGCTTTATGAGTGCCCTCTGAAGCCGTCTGTCAGAAGACCCCCGGCGCCGAGACATGTCGAGCCCAGGGATAACCGCCGCCTCCACCCCTCAAGGGGGCACCGATCCAGAGAGCCGACCTAATCCACGCCCGACGCAAGCACCGAAGGTCGAACGAGGCTTAAGGGGAGCGCGCACGTGCAACCGGGATCCTGCGTCATCTGCAAGGGCGCGCACCCAGTGACGGAATGCACTTGGAGGTACCACTATTGTAACCGGTGCGGCTTGCCAGATCACAATCACCTCTCCTGCCCCCAAGGGCCCACCCCCCGCCTCTGCCGTCGTGCCACCACCGCCAAGAGGAACAGAGAGCGCGGCGGCCCCCGTGCAGACAAAGAACTCGCCCGACGACCAACGATGCGCGGACTCTTTAGACAGCAAACCCCCTCCCAACACGCGGTGCGACGCTGGCCCAAGGATTGTGGGCGGACTCCCCGGCCGCCCCGGTAGACGACGCGTCGTCCCGAAATAGGAATGACAGGTACTATTTCATTTTATTTTCTATATTTTTCCTTGTTGCCTTCCCTTCCCTTGGCTATATAGAAGCACCGTTTGGGCCGGAGCAACCCGACCCTACCAGACCCTTGCGAGCCCCCCCCCCTGCCTTTAGCTCTACCTTTCGTTTCGTCGACTGTTCCGGTCTGTGTGCTTACGGGCGAGGAAGCAGATCTAACCATAGCGATTTGCACACCGGTACGTGAATTGCACAGTCTCCGATGCACGAAATTCTGCCTTCCCGGTCCGATACCTGGGTATTTGGTTAGGAGCGAGCCCTAGGGTGACTTGCGTTCACGAGAGAGCGCAGGGTATTGGCATAATGGGTTGGAGCCCCGAGTGTGTTTCACACAGTTGAGTCTCGTTGTTTCGGTTATTAGTCGTACGCACTCTGATTTTTTTTTGGGACCATTGTTAGTGCAGGGTTAGCCGCGGCCAGGGTTTCGGCTGTGGGCTTGATGTTTCAATGGATCCAGAGTGCTCGGATCAGTTACGGTGGTTAAGGGCTAAATCACTGTTCTCTTCGTAATCGTCCAGCTGATGGCACAGCAGTAGATGACTGCTATTGTTGCACTAGCCTCACAGTTTGCTTAGAGGTTGAACAAGTTGCCGACCTTTCAGTGTCTCCGTGTCTTATTTCGTTGGCCTATGGGCCCGATAGTAACCCTGTTTGGGGGCGGATGCAAATTGACCCCACCTTTTGCACAGATTTTGTGGATCGACGTGGACTCGCCTATGTGTTAGTCATGGGGATGGTTGTGACCACGAGGTGGTAGTAATCCTTGATAAAGGTTATGTTTTAGCACTGAGATCGTGTTGGGAGGTATGTGATACACCTTCCGATAGGAGTTACGTCCCCAACTAGTTGTTGGCGACGGATCTATGGTATTTCGCTGTTCCTTTTGGAAAGCACGTTGGCTGCAGGCAACGGACTGTCGAAAGAACTGAGGAAATACTCTGCCCTGTAATGGGGAGTATCAGATTGGGTCTAAATTAGTAGCCCGAGAGTTGTAGATACCTTGCGACTGACTTGTAGCCCTCGATTAAACTTTTTGAGCATTTTCATAGAGTATGACTTCAGGATGTAAGCTTCGGGAATGAAACTCCTTTAAGTTGTAAGTTTCGGGGACGAAACTTCTTTTAAGTTGTAAGTGATGTAAGAACTCGAAATATTTTATTTTTAATAAATAGTCAAAAAGGTGAAATTTTTGACCTGGTTTTGATTTCAAAAGACCTATGTTGATTTATTTAGTCAATTGCCAGTGTGCGAGTTGCACGTTTTACGAGACAAAAAGGCTACTTTCCAATCCGGACATGATCTTGGAAATCCGAGTTGACCGTTGCGATCGTCTCGTCGAACTGAGCGAGATTCATATTCAGCACTTTTCGATCTGACGGTCGGATCTTCCAGAAACCGATGAAGAAGCAAGTGAATAAACGCAATCATTGTAACAGTGCCTGTGCACAGTGTCACTTAAGTGGCCACTGTAGATGAACAGTAAGCCTCAATTTCGGGACTACGGCGGTTGCAACGCTGACCAATTCACTGTTCGGAATCCGAATATAGTGATCCAGGTAGTCATTTCGAACGGTTTCGACGTTCTGAACGCAATGGCGCAGTCGAAAATTCTGTTTGACGACTCTGGAATCTCGAAAAGCGCGAAAACTGTATTTTGACACAGTATTTATGGACCGAGATTTTATCCGGGCAGTTTTTCGAAAATTAGAAATCGCTACCTGATAGGTCTCGTCGAGCCGGACGTCATGGCGCAGTCCATTTTCCGTTTCGACGACCGGATCACCTCGAAAAGCGTGAAATACGTCGAAAAAGGCGTATTCTGCATTCTAAATCCCTATTAAACGTGCCTCGGAAAGCGTGCCACTGTATAGGGAGGGACCTAAGTGAGAAATTAGTGATGCTGTGAGGGACCTAGGGTGAAATACCCACTTGTAGAGGGGTTATATTGCAACTTTGATCAACCTAGGAATATATATACGTATATAGGTGTGTAATCGCAATGCCCTAGAAAACCTAAGCCTCTACACCCTAGACCTAGCCGCTAGCATCAACAAACTCCTCTCCTCTGCCGCTCCCCTCGGACCCAGCCGCACCGGCCGCCGCCTCCCCCGTCGCCGGAGAAGAAGGAATCAAGCCTTCTCCTTCCTCTCGGTTGGAGGAAGGGAGACCCGTACGAGGAGCTTGGCTGATCCCAGACCCCTTTGGAGAGACCCTCGGCATAGCGGAACCCGAGTGGAGGTGAACCCGGGCGCCGCCGCCGCCGTGCGCCGCCGCGGCCGTCCTCTCCTTTTTCTTGAAATTCCGGCGAAGGTGAGTTCTTGGGACGCTTCTCTTTATTTCGGCTTTTGGGCACAACCCTTGCACTCCTGACATCGAGGCCACCCCTCGGGTGCAGACCCAGCCACAGCCGTCGTCCCGATCGCCGGCGGAAGCCACCCCGCCGGAGATTATCGTTTTCTGGCCGACCGCGCGCGCCGCCGTCATCTGACCGTCGAGATCGCGATCAGCACCGTTGAACCTCGTGATCTTGACGACTGCAACCTCTCCACAAGATCTGAGCTCGATCGGATCAGAATCGGTGCCGCGCGAGAAAGCCCTAGGAATCGGTTTTCTTCAAACTAAGCCGACCTCGGCCGTCCGGCGCCGCCGCTGCCTCCCATCGCCGGCCAACTGCACCCGAAGACTCCTGGCATCGAGTGGACCCTTTTGGTCCAAGTTGCTCCGGCCCGGAGCAAGTCGGCCGGAAACCGCCATTGTTGGGCATTGGAGCTTCAACCGAGCTCCGCCGCCTCGCCTTGCCTGCGCTTCCCGGCACCGGGGGACCACCCAGGTAAGCTCCTTGGACCTTCTAGAGCTCCCCTATCATCTTGCATGCAAGATCTAACGTCGGGATCCTTACCTCCAGCAGTGCACCCGAGCAACACTAGCTTCGGTCTCCGGCCAACTCCGGCGCTCCGGACTCCGGCCACCTCGACAGGTAGGCTCTAAACCTCCACTATAAGAACTCCATGATTTTATTTTGAGGCCAGAGACCCCCTGTAGTTTGGTCTTAAAGCTTGCACCCGAGCTAAGCCTCCCGGGCTCATCTCCGGCCGCCGCCGCCTCCGGCCGCCGGGGCTCGACCCCGCGTGGACCCGAGACCTTCTGGGACTCCAGGTAACCCGATGCTCAACCTTGCTGCAGGTCTGAGCCTGGCTTGATCCCAACTTGCCCAAGCCGAGCCTTGCTCATTCCTTGGTGGTTGCTCCACCTTGCTCCGGCGACTCTCCGGCCGGCCTCCGACACGCGCAAGGTGAGCCCCATTACCCTCAGTCCCTACTGTATACCATGCTCCAGTTAGATCACATGCAGACCAAGTATGTATTAAGTCGCAACATTACTAAATTGGGGCCCTTGTGTTTTTGGGCCAACTTGTAAATGGGCCTGGTCTCGGCCCAAATATTGTGAGCACGGCCTCCGTCTCGTCGTAACAAACGCGCTGAAAGTTACGGCGCAGCTTTTGGACTCCCGGATTTTGAGAACGAGTCGAAACATCGGATTAATGCATAACTTTAGGCAAATTAAAATACATTTTGGACTAAAATGCGATTCGGACTTGCTGGCTATCCTTAGACAGCGTTGACACGCCTACTAGGCATCTTGTTAGAGTTCAGTAGGTCCTCACTGATCGAGAATTAGATTCTGTACGGTAAATCGGCAATATTGCCCCGTATAAACACTCTGTTACTGTCGTGTCGTCGGGACGGGTATATGTGAGTCTAGTTCTGACTACAGTCTCTGTTCAGGGCCCAGCAGTTCGGCACCAGCCTCCCGGTAGTCTAACGGGAGTTCGGGATCGGCCTTCATTCAGGTGGGTTTTATTTCCTTGGTTCTAGCATCTAACTCTATCATATTGGACGGGGTCAATTCTAAGTATACTGGGGTTAAATATTGATGGGTGATGGCTTATGCATGTTAATGGGTTTCGTCATGATGTTTAGCGTCGGTTTTCCGACGGTCGTTTTCCCTTTGATAATTACATGTTGGCGGGCTACCTTCGAGTGCACGTATTTCTGCCTTTACTTTGATTATACATGATAGCGGGTTACTTTCGATCGCATATGTTACGGTTTTACTTTGAGCATACATGTTGCCGTTTTACTTTTGATATATATATTATGATGCTGACATGATGATGGTTATGGTTACTTGGCTCGAGGCTGTCACACGCGCACCCGCGGTTTGGCCACCGCAAAAGGGTGCGCTTTTCCGGAAAAGTGGTCTATGACCCGTGTATACCCACGAGGTGACGTAGTGGGGCCCCTTATTAGTGGTGGGGTTGAGGCGCCGAGGTGCGAGCGGTGCGACCCGTCGGTTTAGTTGTCCGACGTGGTCGGGTTTCTGCAGGTACGGTGCGGACCGTCGGTTTAGTTGTCCGACGTGTCCGGGTATTACAGGATACAGGTGTACAGGTTGCCTTTCCCCCTTGAGGGGGGTGGTTGCTCCGGTTGTCTTCACGGTTTGTTTTACTATATTCTCCCACTCTATTACTTTTACGTCACTGACATCCCACTTCGTGACAGGGTTCGGACGGGGGGAGAGGTAGGCGGTGGTGAGGACGGGGCAGGAGCAGCTGGGTCGCTGGGGACCCTGGACTGTGTTCATTCTTTTACTCTCGCTTTTCATTACTTTGTAGTTATGTGAGTGGTTCGCGATACCCTCGTGGGGTCGGCATGGATGTCGGTACGGGCTACATTTAGTGCCCCTGGTGGAATATTTTTCCCTTTTATTTCTATTGGCCATTTAAAAATCAAAAAGGCAGAAGCCAAAGAAAAGATTGCGAAAACCGTTTTTAAAAATCTAAGTGTCGTGTGGGCACTGGTTTCAAAACCCTGTGGATTTATGGATTGCGAAAGGGATTTCAAAACTTGGTGTCGGGTGGGCACCGCTTTCAAACCTTGTGGATTTATGCTAATTTCGAAACTAGCTTTCAAAACGTAAGCGCCGGGTAGGCGCTCTTCCAAAAACTGTGGATTTATCCTTTCCAAATTGACCGGCCATATGTTCTTCTGTTATTAGTTTAGAATGCTGGTTAATTGTTGTGATTGATTGGCTGTGTATGTTGGAACATGTACTGAACGCTACGCCGTGCACGTACAGGGGAGACTCTGTCCGTTTGCAGAGTGACCCTGTATGTGTGGCGGGTCTGGGCACGTGCCGGGGAAGAGGGGTTCTCTTTTAAAAAAAAAAAAAAAAATTTACACGTCAAACATTCGACTTTTATGAATCGTTTCCGCTAAAACAAACCCCGGGGCGTGACACATACTTTACTCGTGTGGGTCGCTCCCCTCGAGTGCCACTCCGGAGTAGGCTTAGGGCCGAGCCGTGTGCCGGTCGATTAGATACTTTGGGATCGTGGCGTGTGTCGATCAGATACTGGGTTCTTGAGTTTGACAGCAGAGTAGGCAGTGCCAGTGATTACTGGTCTATTGATTGGGTTTAGTCGGTCAGGCATTCATGCACCGTTGCATTCATTTAGCTATTCGTTTAGCTTGGTATTATTTGAGGCATATTAGTGGTAGCTTTTTCATCAGTAGTTATATTTACAGCTTACCACCCTTATTTCTTGTTCGCCTCTGGTAGACCTAGTGGGCATGTCTGAGTTTGAGGTTTAACCCACTAGGGGAGGCTACTGATTTTATAGTAGTTCTCACCCCCCACTGTTTTCATTTTCTTTTCCCCTTTGTTTTGCAGAGTCCTCTGCTGGAGTTGCGGGACCCTCTTCCCAGGATCGAGGTAAGAGGATCGCTGATTAGATAGCTACTTCTCCGATCTCGAGTTTAGCAGTTTTTATGTATCCCCTGTACACTCAGACGGTTGTATTTTCCTTTATTTTGGGTCTGGCTTCGGCCAGCTGGTTGTATTTATTTCGTGAGCTGGGAGAGACACATGTATTTATGAGAGTTATGTTGTACTTTTATTTCTAGCATTTGTCTGAGATGTATTAGTTTTAGTTTAGCTCTATTTTATGCTCCTTTATTATATCTTTATATCTGAGCAGGTTACCAGCGCTTCGTGTACACGGAAAATTCCGTGTGCACGGCGGATCTGTGGATGAGCCCGGGTTCTGGTTTACACCCGGGGCGTGACAGGGCCGATCTCAACCGGTTTGGAGCAGAGAGACCTCTGGCCGGGTTTCGGCCACCTGGGGGTGTGCGCACCGGCCGGAGGAGGTGCGACAAATGAGGGAGCACTGGGAAGGTCGATGGCTGGTGTTGGGGCCGAAAATGTCGCCCTGATCGTTGACCGGGTTCGGTCGTCGATCGGCCCCGGGTTGGTTGACCCTCTAGATGTGATGCGCTGCATGCCAATGGATCAAGCGATCGGACCAAGGAGGGATCCGCTCAGCCGGGTTCTTCTCAATCAAACTCTCGTGACCATCTGGCTTAGATTAGCCGAATCGGAGTATGGAGGTAGAGAAAGAGAGTTTGGCCTAGAATAGCCGAACTGGGGTATGGAGACAGAGATTTGACATGGCTAAGGAGCCGATTAGGAATTTGTATTGACTGGAGTGGGGTTACAAGAGTAACAAGTAGTCGATTACAAGTTAATCTACGGCTAAAAAATGCGGTAATGTTATCTAGAAAAGCAGTAAATGCAGGTGTTGGGGCCAAAAATATGGCGGTGCGTGATCGACCCCCGGGAGTGACCCTTAGAGCTGTCGAATGCGCCGCGTGCCAACAGATCAAGCGATCGGCCGAGGAGGGATCTGCTCGGCCGGGTTCTCCTCTGGTAACTCTCGCGACCGTTCGGCTTAGAGTAGCCGAATCAGGATTATGGAGATAGAGAGGGATTGCTAGGTTCGACTTAGAATAGCCGAACCATGTACAAAGATAATGACAAGGCTAAGGAGCCGATTATAGCTTTAAATATCAAGAGATACAAATAATGACATGACTAATTAGCCGATTAAATTTTATATTGTTTGGAAAGGGGATACAAGGAAGAAGGTAGGGATAGAGATTACAAGTAAACCTACTTCTAGGAAAGCGGTACAGGAAAGCAGTAAAATTAAGTTAACCTACTCCTAGATATTGAAAAAGCTATGGTGGTACTGGGCTTACAAGGTTGCCGGACCCTTTTTTCTTAGATGGTTCGGGTATTTATATACATCCCGAACCATATTATTAGGGGCCGATTTGAATTATCGGCGTAGGTTGGGGGAAGTTATCGGATTTTAAGCAACCACTTCCTTTTGAGCCAAACACCATTAATTGGGATAGTAGTCGCTTTTTTCGTCTAAATTCATCCCCTGATTGTTGCGCCGGAGTATAACTCTCGGCGCTTTCCAGTGCTGGGCGCTACTTGCTTTTTAGAGTTAGTTGCGGAATTCGCGCCTAAATCTCGCACTCCTTCCTTTTGGGATCTTTTCCTTCTCAGCTTGGGGAACCGAAAAGCTATCCTTGACCCTCGCCTCCTTCATCGCTTGGTTGGTGAGGCCTGTTGGCAGTCGAAGTTAATCTTAGACGAGGCATTACTCCTCTTCGTCGGCTGTTTCTCCTATCGGCTGATACTTTTGGCCGATAGCATATGTCGCGTGCCGCACTCTTATGCGATTGAGATCGGTTTGAATCGAGACGCAGGTCCTCTTTTTTTGGCTCGTTTTTCTGTTGGTTGATGTCTGTCGGCCGACGGTATCTGCTACGTGTCACTCTCTTAAGAGGCGAAAAAATTTGGTCTCAACAGTAGGTATGAAAGATATGAAAAGGTAGGGGTGGTTATTGGCTTACGAGGTTGTAGGACCTTTTTTTCTTCGATAGTTCGGGTATTTATACACTCCCGAACCAAGCATTATACTCGCCGATTTGAATAATCGGCGTGATTTGGGGGAATCATTGTAAATTTCTCAACTACTTTCTTTTGAGTCGAATTTTTCCAAATAGGATAATAGTCATTTTTTCGTCCAAATTCATCCCCTTATCAATGCACCGAAGCATGATCTTCGACACTTTCCAATGCTGGGCGCCGCTTGTCGTTCTAGAATCAGTTACGAGATTCGCGCCCAAATATCGTACTCTTTCCTTTCAGAGTCTTTCATTTTTCGGCTCGTGCAACCGAGAATTAACTCTGACTTTGCCTTCTTCGTCGCTCGACCGGGACAATCTGGTGTTTGTCTTCAGTCGAAGTCGATCCTGGATAAGGCGATGATCTTATTTTTTCGGCCACTTTTCCTGCGGCTAATGCCTTTGGCCGAAAGGTGTAGGTCGCGTGCTACACTCTTGCGCGACTAAGACTGGTCTTAGTCAAGACACGGATCCCTCTTCATTGACTCGTTCTTCTGTCAGCTAATGTCTTTAGCCGAGGTATACGCCATGTGTCGCTTCCTCGGGTGGTGAAAATTTTTATCTCAACAGCTAGCAATTGGGAACGGCGGCGGTGGCGTTGGAGAAGCTGCGACCAACCCTAGCTGCACACATTCAAGGTTGGAGCCCGGTAATAGGGAAGGTCGGGGATCGACATGGCGGTGCAGGGGGGGGGGGGGGGGGGGGGGGGTGTGTCCTCCAGTATCCTCAAGCACCGGCATGCAGCGAGGCGGCTGTCGCACAAGAACCAGCGGCCAACATGGCCCTAGATTGCTTCAATGGGGTTCGGCGACGACGACAGTGTTTGGCGACACCGAGGGCTATCAGTGTGGGGTATCCGGAGACCAAGGATGCCAAAGACGGGGTCCCGACGTTGCACAGCCAAGGAGAAAGGGGTCTCGGGCTAAACTTGCTAAAAGAGAGAGAGAGAGGGAGAGGGAGATGGTGGCAAGTTATTGGTTGAACTCTAGCGACCAGCGTGGGTCGTCGGCGATAGGGGATCGACAATGGTGATATGGAGAGGATTCTGTGGCGGTTGCGTGCCTGGAGAGGGAGAGGAGCATGTACGGGTGAGGGAAAACCCTAGGTTTCTTACAATGAGTTTTTGAGAAAATTGCTCTTGAGCCCCTCAAACACTGCCTTTTCAACTTCTATCCTACACAGCACGTGCAATATGCATAAAGGCCCCTACATGTGTGATTTCACGCAAATCCGAACATAAAATATCGAGTTTTATCCATTAAAGCTACTTTTAAAATTTTGAGATTTTTTTTCTTTTATTTTTTGTATTTTTCCTTGCTTTCGATGTGTCAAACTCGAAATTGGACCGCACTAGGACTTTTGGCACTGCCAAACTATTAAAGCGGTGATTTTGTTTCACCGAAAATCATTTTCGATTCATGAAATTTGCCTTCCCTCTTAACCTCCACTGCCCCTGACTGATATCCACGATGTGTTCCATGTCTCGGTTTTGAGGAGATACATGTTCGACCCTTCACACATGATTGACTCAACTATACTTGAGTTGGGCGAAGACTTGAGATATGAGGAGCACCCGATGCGGATTCTTGCTCGGGAGACAAAAAGAATTGCACAACCGGCTCATTCCGTATGTAAAAGTGCTGTGAGGTAATTACAATAAGCACGAGACGACTTAGGGTTCGAAGACTGTGATGCGGGATTCGTACCCTTAGCTATTCGAGAGTTCTTCTTGAGATATTATTATAAGTTTTGAGGATGAAGCTTTTCGTAGTGAGGGAGGATGTAGTGTTTCGGTGCTCAGTAGTTGATTAGGTGCAATGGAGATGGCTGGCCGACACGTCTGTAGAGTGTCGGGCTAAGCGAGAGTTGTTTTGGCACAAAATAGATGCAAAACAAACTCGGGATCGTGAAACCTATTGAAACCGATTTCGAGTGCCCAGAATAGGTTTTGAATGACCAGATGTTCAGGTTTGCCTTATATAAGTGTTAGATCCTCTTTTTGGTCACTCGAAAGTTACTGTAGTATCCTGGAAGTGAGTTGGTGACCTCATTCGGATGTAACGAACTTTTGTGACATGTGGTAGATAGTAGTTGAGGTTTCAGGCGCAAGTGTTGGATGCTCGGAAATGTTTGAATGCTGCTGCGAGGATTCGAACTGCTCAGTGTGTGCTCGGTTGGGGATCTGGTTTGGGCTTTCCTGGGATTCCAAACACCCGATTGTATATTCTATGCGCCCGAATGTGAGATTTTCTACAGTGATAGGTTTATTGATTTTTGTTCTTTGGGCACATTTTATCCAACCAATTCCTCCTTACTAAGTTCTCTGCATCCCCAACTCATTCCTTTCCCTCTCATTCACCTTAGAGGACTTAACCAACATTTCCTTCTCCTCCAATTCCATTATTTCCTCATTCATCTTCTCTGCGGATGCAGCAGCTGCAGCAACATCACAACAACAACAGCAGTAACAGCAACACCAGGGTATTTCAGGGTCTTTTGGTGTTTCCAGCTATTGGTGTTGATGTTGCTCATGTTGTAGTTGAAGAGGAGAGCTTGAGGAGTGGTTTATTTCAGCTGGATTCTTGGTAAGTTGGTTTAAATTGCTGAAACTTAGTGTGTTGAGCTGATTTTTGACTAGTTCTTATTTTTTTGTCGAATTCTCTTGTTTGATCCCTTTAGATGAGCTATTGGTGGATTGGGGTTTATTTTTCCTTCACCTCTTGCTTATTTGAGACTCGTTTTTGCTGGATTGAAGGTTAGTTGAGGTGATTTTTTGGTTTAATTAAGTTTTCTAATAGAAATATATTTTCATTGGATTTTCGATTATAATTTCAATTCCAACTCAATTTGTTGTGGATTGTTAGTGTTTATTGGATTTTTTTTTCAATGAATTATGAGCCGAGGAACTTGTGGAACAACACAAATTACTTCCTCTTATTCTCCTTTCTCTTTTCTCTCTCCGCGGATTAGGATTGTTGCGTCAGCAGCAACATCAGCAGCGATGTTGTTTGCTTTTAGTCAAATTGGATCAATTTGAAGCTTTTGCTGTGATTCAGTTCCTCGCTTGTGTTCTAGTTGAAGAGGAGCTCGTGGCTTAGTTGGTTTTAGCTTAAGAGAAAGTTGGTAAGTGTAAATTTTGTGTTTTTCAATGCAAATCGGTTTTTCATTTGAATTTTGGTTGGAATTTTTATTCGATTGGATCTATCAGGATATTAGTGGATTATTCTCCACTTCTCAATGATTTGGGACTGAGGGAAGGTGCTCCTGAAGTTTTGATTCGATCTGTGACTGGATTAACGAATCAAAGTGGCTTTAATTCATCGAATACCTTAAATCACCTATTATTTTCTAGTATAAAAGTAAGTATGAACATGAATTACGGATTTAATGTTGATTTAGATATATTTTTGCAAGACATGGGTTATGGTAGCTAAATTTAGATTTTATCATGTTTCTAATCTTGCAACTTATGTTAATGGTCATCTAGTGCTTGATCATCTTCTATACACTAAATGCTCGTTTTATTAAGATGAACCTATTACCATAAAATAGTTTCATTACTTTCGGTAGGTTCTTGTGTTCCCACGACTGCTTAGGTTTGATTTGTAGTAGTGTGGATTGGGTGGTATCGGTGCAGTGCACCGACTTTCGCTAAAACGGCAAAGTACGGATAAGTCACCCCTAGCGTGTTTAAAAACATGATAAGCATGAGTTAGAGTAAGTTTGGTTCGAAGCAAATAGCATTCGAATCGAAGTTATGTCAGAAACGGGCGAAAATAGCAATGTCTGAAGCTTTAGACAGGTTTCGGACGCCCGAAAGGCCCTGCGAGCGCCTGGAGCTATAGTAGCGGGCATTGTGGCGAGCACCTTGTCCGTACATTTGGACTCTCAACTTGAGAGTTGGATTTTTTGTACGCGCGGATTTTCGGATGCCCAGGGTGTCCTGTGGGCGCTCGGATGAACAATGGCGGGAGCAGGGAGAGGGTACCTTGGACTATCTGCAGGAACAGTGGCTTCGACGATTTGGATGCCCGGACAGGGTCGCGGGCGCCCGAAACGCGCGGCGACCGCGTGAGTTTGAGAAAAATAATGAATTTTTATAGGGGCATTTGGGTCATTTCACACCCTTTACTACAGCGACCACCCCTTCTGACAAAACCCCCTCTCTCACTTTCTTTCTTCCTCAATTCTCTTATTCTCTCCATCTCTCTCTCCTTGCGTTTTCTCTCTAGAGAAGAAGTAGCAGCAACGATAGTAAGGGGAGGGAGCACTATGGAGGGTTGAGTCGAAGGTTTTGATCTCCAAAACAGCTTGGAGAAGGTGGAGAGGATCTTAAGGAAGGCTTTGGAGAGAAGACAGAAGAACCCTTTTTCCATCTCCTTTGGCTAAGAGCTCAAGAAAAGGAATGTAGAAAAAATTTAGGATTTTGAAATTTTTAAATTTTTATGGATTTAAAAGAGATGAAATAATTTCTTATAGATTTTTATCCCACTTTTAGGGGATTTCGTAGAGATTCTAGAGATCGAATCAAGTCTCATTCACAAGAGTATTTAAGGTGGGGGATTTTGCCGAAAAGGGTGATCACATAACTATTGAATAAGTTAGGGTTTAACCCTAAGGTCCTGTTTGGTTGGGGGATAAAGGGGGAATAATCTCCTTTATCCCCTAATTCTTGCCAAACAAGAGAAAAAAAAGCATAGGGATAAAAATTTAAAATATTCTCAGCTTAACGGGTTATTCCAGAATAACCCGTTAATTTCTATTCCACCTCCTCCCTGGAATAAGGTTTATACCTAGGGGCAATGAATTTTTATTTTTTTATTTTTTTGCTTTAGCTTAGCTTCCTATCTGAGACTATATTTACTAAAATATACTATTTACTAATTATGTTTACTAATTTTATTTAATAAAATATGCTATAAAATATAAAAAATTATTTTATATTTTATTTACTAATTATGTTTACTAATTATTATTTACTAAAATATACTATAAAATATAAAAAATTATTTTATTTAGGTAAGATATAATTTATTAACAATTAAATTGTCATTTTAATTAATTTATAATAATTAAAATTAATTTATATATATATATATATATATATATATATATATATATATATATATATCTATATATATATATATAAGGTAAGAGTAAAATTGGTATTTTGATAAAAATCTATCATCTTTTCTACTATTCTCCACTATCTCATAATTTTAACCAAACATAATTTTTATTTAGGTAAGATATAATTCATTAACAATTAAATTGTCATTTTAATTTATAAAATATAAAAAATTATTTTATTTAGGTAAGATATAATTTATTAACAATTAAATTGTCATTTTAATTAATTTATAATAATTAAAATTAATTTATATATATATAAGGTAAGGGTAAAATTGGTATTTTGATAAAAAATCTATCATTTTTTCCTATTATTCTCCACTATTCCATAATTTTAACCAAACATAATTTTTTTTATTAGAGAATACCAACTTTTGAACCAAACGCAATTTAACTTTTATACTTAGATTATTTCGGAATAGCAAACTATTCCAGATATAAAAAAATTTATACCTCTTAAATTTATACCTGAACCAAACGGGGCTCAGGCATATATAAATAAAATCTAGATATAGGTTGCTCTGGCATAGAATTGAGTGGCATATGGAATTAGGATAAAATTTAAGGTCAAAGGAGGAAATGAGTGGCATTTTTTTATTTTCTTAAATTTCTTACATAATTTTTTTAAGGCTATATTTGGTTGAGGGATAAAGAGAAAATAACCCAGAAAATAACCCACTTTATCTTTCTATTCCTGCCAAACGACATGATTTTTGGCTAGAATATTTTATCCCGATCAAATTTTATTATTCTTGATTATGTTGAGAGCTTGGGATAAAACTATTCCACAATTTTGATAGAATATTACTATTTTAAAAATTAATTCTAAACTTTATTAGAATTATAAATTAAATTAAAACTAAATTATATAGACATAATTTGTTAAATAATATAATACATTATTTTTTTATACAATTAGTAATTATATATATTAATATATATTAATATATATTATTTTTATTTAAATATTATAATAAATTATACTTAAATATTATAATGAATTATTTTTATTCAATTTAAATTTAAGTAGCATTTGAAAAAAAATATATTTTTATAAACATATTTTTATTAAATTATAATTTATAATAAATTATTTTTATTAAATTATATTTTATATTAAATTTTACCATCATTTTATTTATTTATTTATTATTATATGAAATTAACTAAGCATAATTTTAATTATTTTTAAAACTAAAAATATTACAAGTCAAATATAATTTTATTTTTATTTTTAACTTCATTTTGCGGCGAATGTTTCTCAAAAGATACCGAGCCTTCCAGTTCGAGTGCTCACTGATTCTCAAAACTAAAAGGATAATTTAGTAATTTCAATCATAAAAAACAATAAAAAATTAATTCGAAGTAAAAAAAAAAAAGAAAAAAAAAAGAAAAAAAAAAAAAAAGAAGAAGAAGAAAAAGAAGTGGGGGAAAGTTGGGGAGGGTAGGGAGGTGGGAGGTGGGAGGTGGTGGTAGAAGAAAGCAATCAAGTCGGTCGGTTTGTGGGGGCGTTCCCTTCCCAAACCCATCCACACACATCGCCACAAAACCAATAATAATAAATAAATAATAAAAATAAAAATAAAAATAATAATAATAATAAGAAGAAGAAGAAGGAAAAGCAAAACCAGAAGCAAGAGAAGAAAGCAAGAACAAAAAAATCCCATCCTCATCCCTCCACCCCAGAAACAATAATAATAATAATAATAATAATAATAATAAAGAAGGAGATCTCCTGTCTCCTCTTTCCTTTCCTCACATCCTCATCTTGAAGGAGAAATAATAATAAGAATAAAGGCTATATCTCTTCCTACTCTTTGTTTGTTCCTTCTCTTCTTTTTCTTCTTTGTGTTTTTTTTCTCTCTTTGAATTTTGGTGAAGATCGGGCGGCCGGCGGCTGCGGCGGCGGCGGCGGCGGCGATGAGGAAGGGGAAGGGAGTAGAGGGGGCGGCGGCGGTGGCGGCGGCGGCGGCCGAGGAGGGGGTGGTGGGGGTGAGATATCGGGGGGTGCGGAAGCGGCCGTGGGGTCGGTTCGCGGCGGAGATCCGCGACCCCTGGAAGAAGACGCGGGTCTGGCTGGGCACCTTCGACTCCGCCGAGGACGCCGCCCGCGCCTACGACGCCGCCGCCTGCGCCCTTCGCGGTCCCAAGGCCAAGACCAACTTCCCCTCGCCCTCCCCCTCCCCGCTCCATCCTCCCCCCACCCACCTCCTCCCCTCCTCCTTCCCCTCCTCCTTCCACCACCGCCGCCCGCTGCCTCCTCCTCCTCCTCCTCCTCCTACTGCCGCTGCTCCTCCACCCCAGCCGCAGCGCCACACCACCAGCAGCCTCAGCTCCACCGTCGAGTCCTTCAGCGGCCCCCGCATTCCCCTCCTCCGCCGCCCCGCCGTCCTCCACCCTCACCCTCACCCTCCCCCTCTCCCTAACCCCAACCCCAACCCCAACCCCAACCCCGATCAAGACTGCCGCAGCGACTGCGGCTCCTCCTCCTCCGTCGTCGACGACGACTACGACGACACCGCCTCCGCCTTCGCCTTCCGCACGAGGGCCCCGCTCCCCTTCGACCTCAACCTCTCCCCCGACGATGCCGACGGCGGCCCCAGCACCGCCCTCCGCCTCTGATCCCCATCCCGCCCGCCGCCGCGGAGCTGTCAGAAAGAAAAGATAGAACAGAAGAAAGAGAAAAAAATATTCGGCTCTTCTTTCCTTCGCTCTCTTGCGGTCTTCCTTCCCGATCTTTCTTCCATTTTCAACTTTTTTTTTTTTTTTTTTTCCTTTTTTTTTTCTTTAATTTTATATATTGTCGGTCCGTGCTCTGCCGTGCCGGAGTTTGAAAGATGGATCTCGAATTTCTCTGGGTGATTGGAGCTCATTGGTAAGGATAGGGATTATTAGATCTTATCATATGGTGTCTATTTTAGACTGTTGCCTCCTCAGTCTTGCTGTTGTTTGTACAAAAAGGAACATCTGGCTTCTAATTTGATGAATGAGAAACAAAAGCTATAACAGCTAATTTTTAGTCGATCTAGTTTCCTGAAGCTTTTTTTTTTTTTTTTTTTTTTTTTTTCCCTCTTATTGGTAGTCTCTCTTTTGGATCTGGTTATTTGCGCAGATTGCTGGTTCTTTGATGATAATGGGGCATCGAGCTACTTCCGATCCAGTTTTCTGAGGCTTCTTTTTATTTTTCCCCTTGATCTTTGTATAGCTTTTTTCAATGGAGTCTCAGTTGTTTGACTTAGTTTGATGTTATTGAGTATCATATGCTTAAGAGCTGCTAATTTTGAATATCATTGAAGAATCATTTTCTAGGGTAGTCGCATGGCGTCGTCCGCAATGATACTTGGGAATTATCAGGATAGTTTTCTTGCTGCTGTTTTAGCAGGCCGTCTCCTCTGCAACTTTGATGTCTTGGATGGCTTCTTCTTGAAGCTGGTTTACCAATCATATTTCTGCTCGTCTTTGTTTGTTTTGCTTTTGAAGGTAACGGTGCTGCTCTGTATTCGGAAGATAAGTGCATGCACGCATATTCCTGGCTGAATATGTGGATAAGGTCCTGCAGAGATCGAGTGTCGGAACTTGCGGATTTGATCCCGTTAAGCACCAAAGGCCGCATTTGCATAGGATTTATGTGCCACGTAATTTATACACGTGCAAGCGTGTACCGTCATGCGTCGTATTTAGATGTTAAGAGTGCAATGCCTTCAAGAATTCTACCTTGTTTCTTTGTGTATTTGATTACTCTAATTTATGAGGAATTCCTATATGCTCACTACTGTTGTCGTTTTATCTTGCACGGAGCACGTACGCACTGCACCCTGTGTGTCAAATAGGCGTTAGTTGGCACCTTAGCTGCATCCATGCAATTTTCTCCGTTGGAAGATCAGAGCAATTCAATTGAAGAAGCTTAGTAAATGAGAAGAAATTGACAGCAGAACCTGTGAAATAGGAATTCTGTATCATTTGGTAAAGCATTTCATGAGAGCAGAATGTTGCCTTTCTGAAATTTCCATTTTTTACTCATAATAGATGATGTACAACATTATCTTATATGGGTTAATACTTACAATATTTAGAAGATAACTACATGCAACTCAAATTCTGTTGCTATGGAATAAATTATAGCTAGTAATCGTTTAATTTCTTGACTTCTACTATTTATGTGGTCTGTTGATGTTGAAGATTGTGTGGAATGTGCCTTAAATTCCTTAATGCGAGACTATGGAAGATTTTGTTTTAAGGCTGCTTGATCGTAGAACGAGCAGATTACAGATGTTCTCCATAGCTTATATTATACATGATGTACTTCTTGGGCACTGTTCTTCTATTTCATCAAGTTGCCTAAATAGTATTTCATCACGTCTAAAATATTATGTCTTATTTATTAGTTGTCTTGCGAAGTATTAGTTGAACTTTGCTTGAAGATGTCTATGCTTAAGTATCTTTATATACGCAACTTCACAGTGTTGATAGGAATATTTGTTATTTTCGGCATTATTTGTGTGTTTAATACGGTGAATTTTCTGTGATTTCATTGTAACTATTTTGCAGTTGTAAGATCTCATAGCAATCATGATATAGATTTTTTGTCAGTTTAGTTTCTTTTAGTTTAGAAAGTTTACTCTGTGGATCTTTTTCAGCAGGCCGTGTAACTAATATGGTTAGGCCATTTTCTTCCTGCTAGTGAAGTAATCTTGTGGAGTAACAAATTTGCATGTGCCTTAATGTAATAGCTGAAATTACACTACTAACTCTTTTTATGCAAATGGGAATGCATTACTTTTTTTTTTGTCAAAATGAGTTTCTAGTCTCAATTACTATCTTTGCCGTAGGCATACAAAGTGCATTTCATTGTTCGATTGATCTGCTAGATGTTATGTTCCTTGGTTATAGAAATGTACTGATGAAAAACATTATTCAATAAGAGAAAATCATCTGTATGCTTGAGTCCTTAATTTGGTATTTTCTTCTTTTGCTTGCTGTTAAAAAAAAAAAAAAAAACCATTTCAGTTTATAATGGATTGAATGTGCTAGTTCTTATTTTTTGATTCATATTAGTTAGAAGCATCTGTTAGGATGTGTTATCAAGTTGTAATATATGTTTTCTAAATATTTCCTTCACATTGATCTAGTACTGGAGAAAGTTAAACCTAGAGTTTTGGATTGTTAATAATATGCTGTCCTGCTGAACTTGCTTATATTTGAGACTATATTTGCTGGCATGTGCCTATTGTATAACTAATTGTTATGTAAATTCACCTGTGGTGTATGTAAAGATTTATTTGTATCTGCAATTGTTCTTATCTATCCATTCATTTGCTTCTAGGACCAGGTTGTTTAATCCAGTTAGATTCCTGAAATCTTTAAGGCTCTTCCACTTTTTTGTGTTCTCAATTCATCGTATTTAGCGATCCTTTTGCTTCATCTGATCAAGTCTATCATTTGCTGCGCATGCAACAGTTTTTCTTATCTATTTCATAACATGATTGTTGTACCTTGTTTCACATGATTTAATATATCGACGTAATTTGCAGGTGTAATTTGTTTATTTGGAATGGTTTAGACTCCTAACTTATAAAGGCATACCATGTAAGATACTTCAATCAGGAGTGTAATAAGGTGGCTCTATATTATTATAACTTGAAAAGGCTTTTCTTCCTTCTACAGTAGCAAGCTTGCTGAATAGCAGTTCCTTTAATAGATGAAATTCAATTTTCGATGCTTCCATTCTTTTCTTTATGTTACTTATGATGGATTTTCTGTTGGAATGAGCTTCTGAGTCTCAGTGGAAGTTACTTATAAGCTGGTTATATACACAAAATTAGCTTGAATATGATCAGCTGGGAATGCGCAACTTCAACAATTGGAATGTCAAGTGCTGTGATGGCAGCCCAGCTTCTTGTAAGATTCTTCAGCCTTATGTTGTTCATACAGCATTTGATATTTTAGTTAATCTGCTAGATATCTTCAATTTTATACTTGTAACTGTGGCAATGGATGATGGATAAGGCTAGCTTGAAATCATTTACGAATATGAATGAATAATTGCCGCATTAATGCTTTCCTTCTCTTTTGCTTACTGTTTAGAGATAAACGGAGAATCATAGTTCAACTTACGTTGTGTGATTGATTGACCTACTTCAGCTACGACGAGGACAGATTTGGGTCTTCTAGTTTTAGTTTATATTGATCAAGTAGTAGTGGGTAGATATATAGGCTGTTGAGATGATACTCAAATTACTTTGTCATTTCTTGAGCTGCTAGTTCATTATGCTTCTGGAGATATAGCAATCGCTTGCATGTTTTAGTTCGACCAACTTTTAAAGTTCACTAATGTTTGCTTTATGTAGTCTACAAATATATTTGGTATTCTTGTGTCGATGGCTAAGTTTAATTCAGACATTAAAACTCTATTTGACACTTCTATTAATGTTCCGCATGTTTTCGTTTGAACTGTAACTGCTCTAAATGGCTGGGGATGAAGTTGTTCTTTCCTTCACTCTTCTTGTACTTCAATCCAAAATCCATTATAACTTTGTCTATTGGCAGTTTTCAGATATTGAGAGCTGTGCACGAACTATTTTCTTGATTTGCTTAAAAAATTTATACGTTTGATTGATAAGAAGTATGATCAAATATTCAGATGCTTCGAATGAGATATATCATATTAGGATATTAAGTTATTTTATTATTCTATCAAATTGTAAATATTAAGATCTTTAAGAGAAGTAAAAATTAAATTTCGTAATTACAATTATGTGCTACAAAAAACACAACATAATGTAGAAAATCTTAGGTGATTGTTAGCATGAAATTTATTGTTTTTAGTGATATTTTTGGTGTTTTTGAAGTTTGGATGGTTACTTTGAAAGTCTAGGTAAGTTGATTTTTTTCCCTCTCTAGTCAAAGCTTGCATTCGTTTGATCCAAAAGAAGTAATTTTATAAATACATGAATCATGAGTCTTCAACTTGCTACATATCGTCTTCTCGCTGAGTTTCAAGTTGTGCTGTTCTTTTGAGTTACATGGGTTGCATGCATGACCGGTTACCTCTTTTTGGGTTGCAAGTCCGATCGGTTATCTCTGATTTTTCGTTTGTGCTTTTTTGGGTTACGGGTGCGACCGGTTATCGCGATCCTTCCTCTAGTATAAACTAAAATTTGGGTTAATTGCACTAGCAGCTCTGAGCTCTTACTACAGTTTTATTTTGGCCCCTATTTTTTTAAAAAATGAACTTAATACACTGGTTTTTAAAAATGTGTCAAACTGGTCTGTTTCATCATCTTAATGTTGGATATTATCTACGTAATTTATTCAAGTCGATATTTAAAGATACAGTTAATCCAATCGGTTAGAATGTATTTGGACGTATTCTTGATGGACGTGATTAAAACATCCTTATATTTATATATATATATATATATATATATATATATATATATATATATATATATATATATATATAAAATAACTGGAGTCCTAGTCTAACTCTAATTTAAATTTTTGTGACGGCTTTATCTCGGGGGATAAGGAAATAGATAGGAAACATTTCACTTTTTGCAGATTGCACACGAGAACAAATCGAAAGAAAAATCATCGTCTACAATAAATTTTAAAAAATTAAAAATTATGACGATGTAACGTTTTATTTGGTATTACACTAAACACATGTTGAGTGCACAGACAAAAAGATAATATTGGAAACTAAGTATTATTTTTTTAAAAGAAATAAATTTAGCTGAACAACTAGGCTTCGAATTCGGCTATCAATCACCAAATATTTTGTCACTTGCGCCAGTATCGATGGATAAGTAAATATTTTTTTGACAAAATATTTATATGAAGAGTTCATTTCTATTGGAGGATTTTGTTGCTAAAATGTGCTTTGTTCTAAAGCGTTTAAACGTTTATTTGTTAAATGGCAAGGGTTAATTCGTGTTTTAAAAAAATGCTTATATGACATTCATGATATTTTTTCCTCGGTAAAATTAATTACGTCAAATAATAAGATGGAGTAGCTTGGTGCATTTACAGGAGTTTTATGGTATTAAGTTCGATTTAATGGTGCGCTCGGTTTGAGTTATGTAATATTGCATATTATTTTACCGTTATCTGTATAAAATTATCATTTTGCCCTTTCAAATATATTCTAAACCTTAAAATTCTAAACCCTAACCCTAAAATCCTAAATCCTAAATCCTAAAATCTTAAAAAATCCTAAACCCTAAATCCTAAAATCCTAAACCCTAAACCCTAAATCCGGACAAAATAGATATATCTCATAGTTTTCAACTCCGATTATTATTTAACTCTAGTTTAACCCTAGTTAACTTAATAAAGGAAAACGGTAGGGTTATTTTTAATAACGGTGGAACGTATGAGGGTTATATTGGAAAGAAAAAAATAAGAAGGATAAATCAGATATTTCTTCAGATTTTAGGGTACACAGACAATTATTTCTATTTTATAATAATCAAATATCTGAAAATTTTGAATTATATTATTAATGATTTTATATTACCGTTTTTAATTTAATACAATAATATAATATTATATTACGGTAAATATAAAATTACTATATTTGATTTATTGACAATAAAATATATAGTTTATTTAAAAATTTCTACTGTGGTAAAATTTAATATTATTTTTTACTAAACTATAATTTAATATAATTTACACTTGAATTTAAAATTAAAATTAAAATTTAAAATATAAAAAAATATTAAATTCAATATTTTAATTTTTAAAAATAATTTGAAATTTAAAAATTTAGAAATTTAAAAATTAAAATATAAGTGTAAATTTAAAATTTAAATTTAAATCTTATAATTTAAAATTAAAAATAAAAAAAAGACGTTTTGAAAAGATTTGGAGGGTTAAAAAGATAAACTTATAATTTTACATAACACGATAATTCGCCATTAATAATATAAGATACTCATCCTTTGTAATCTATAACCCGACCCAAACAAGTTCGCAAAAGTAAATCTTTCGTAGAAGTAAAGGTGTCCGTGAATTGGGTCTCGTTCGATCTGGATAGTTGAAAAAAAAAATATATATCTTATCTATTTAACTTCGAATTGGATCCGGTTTTGAATACTTAAGTTACTAATATATCCATCGGGTCTATTTAAGCAGGTATAAATAGTAACTATTTGTCTACTATCCGCTTAAGATCGGATACAGATTGGATCTAGACCAGACATAAATACTCATATATATATATATATATATATATATATATATATATATATATATATATATATAGTTAAATTACAGAAAAATTTTCTATAATATTCCGTTTTTTTATTTTGTCCCTATGTCTTTTAAAAACCTATATTTTGTCCCATTGTAATTACCGAAATATGCATTTACTCCGCCGTCACGATATTATTGGATATACTCAAAATACCCTTCAAAAATGGCGGGAAATAAGTCTAAACCCATTCTCTTTCCTTCATTATCTTTTCCCTCCAATATAAGGTAAGGGCATTTTCGTCAATTCACCTCCTCCGTTAATGCCTTTAACCCCTAAAGACAATTCGGTATATTACAATGAAAAAACGGGATATTATAATAAAATTTTCTGTAATTTAGCATATATATATATATATATATATATATATATATATATATATATATATATATATATATATAAATAATTTATGGATAAATTATAATTGGAGTGTGTGATTTTCTTCTTTTTGCATAGTTATGTAAGGTGTTTTCATTTCAATTCAATTCAGTTTGGTTCCGCTTTGAGTGAAAATCAAATACAAAATTTTCCTTTCATAAATCTATTAAACCGAATCGAATCAAACAGCTCTGGGGCAACCGAACCAATCCAAACATAATTTGATTCAGTTTAGTAATTAGGTTTAACGAATTAACGAACTTCGATTTTTGATTCTATTCAGTTCACTACAATCTGAATAGATATCAAATCTGAATTTCAGTGAAACTGAAAACTAAATCAAACTGAAAAAATATTAAACCACACCAAATCGGTTTATTCAAATTCATTTTTCAGGCGTTTTTTTCTTCTTCTTCTTCTTCTTCTTTTTTTTTTTTTTTTTTTTTTTTTTTTTTTTTTTTTCAAAACTAGTCCCTGCTAAATTATTTTTATAGAAACGACACTCTGTTAGATTTAAGCTAATATATAAATTTATAATTATATTATGGACTATCTAATTTAATAGGACCATTAAGTGATTTAATATGGGCTCTAAAAATATCTATTGGGTATGGACTATTAATGTGCAGAAATCTAATACAAGTCTAATTAGGGTTTATGCGACTCTAATTAAACTAGTATATAAGGAATATAAAAAGGTTGTGGTCCCGAATCAGATTCCTACCGTCAATTTGCCCTGCCCCATTCAGAGTAAAATTAATTAGACGACGAATCTAGACTTGGAAGCACTCAATCCAGGTGATTTTATTGTCGGAGTTTGAAAAACGATAAGATCCGAAAACGTATTTCATTAGGCATGGATTCCAGTAAGCGTTTATAATATTTTTAAATAGATGAACGATTATCTAATAATTTATATATATTTTTTGAGTTATTTCGTATTAATTTGCATACGGATCTAACACTCTCATCATATTAGAATTTTAAGTTAAAAACAATAAACACACAATGAATGAATTATTGTATTTCTTTACCTTAACAACGCGCAGATTAGTGCTATTTTTTTTATCTTAGCCGTGCACAGATTAAGTAAAAAAAAAACATAATAATTTATGTACCATTTTTAAATAGAATAAATAAACAACCGTGTTCAACTTGCTTGCCCATTATGGCACTCGAGTTGTAAGGAGAGGGCCATTCCTACAAATAAATATTTGCAGGGGTAATTTGGCAAAGAAAAAAAAAAACAAGAGAAGAAGGAAAACAGGAAATATATATAGAATGTGAGTATCTTGAAGCCCGTTGATAAGAATATGGGCCTTCTTAAAGTTCGCTTGTGACGTCTCCAATAGTTCCACATCGGATGTGGATGAAATTGTGATTGGGTTTATAAGAGACATGAACACTAGTAATAATAACTGGGTTTAAACACTTTAGGTTGTGGTTTGAACTCAACACATTATTAATGCTAGTGGGGCGGGTCGTTACATTTGGTATCGGAGCCAATAACCAGCCGAAAGTATGTGATGAGTATAGATCGAGATTGGATCTAGACCTGGGTGTAGATGACAGGGCTAGCAAGACAAGTTTTACATCGTCCGGTGATCTTGGACTGTGCGTGTGTTTGGATCGATGAGAACGTCGTGGATGGAATTGTGATTGGGCTTATAAGAGACATGGATACTAGTAATAATAACTGGATTTAAGCTGTGATTGGGTTTATAAGAGACATGGATATTACTAATAATAAGTTATTATTGCTGTTAGAGTTATTATTGAGGCCGTCGTGGATGGAGTTGTGATTGGATTCACAAGAGACATGAATACTCATAATAATAACTGAGCTTAAGCATTTTAAGCTGTGGTGACATGGATACTACTAATAATAAGTTATTATTGCTGTTAGAGTTATTATTGAGGCCGTCGTGGATGGAGTTGTGATTGGATTCATAAGAGACATGAATACTCGTAATAATAACTGGGCTTAAGCATTTGGTTGGAGAATTAGTGAGAATTAGTGAGAATTAGTAGTACCAGGTATAAGTATAAAGTTGAGTATAAGGTAGGATAAATGAAAAAAGTGTTTGGTTGGGATATAAGATAATTCAGGTATAAGAAAAATAGTGTTTGGTTGGGATTGAAGAATAAGAGGGTATAAATAGTTGACTTTTGAGTAAAAAGACCAAAATGCCCTTTTGCCTTTTTATGTGTGGGTAAAAATTGGTAATTATATATTGTATTATAACTTTTTAAATATAATAATTGTAGTATTTATAATGTAATTAATTAGATAATATATAAAATTAGTGTTAATTATTTATATGTAAAAAATGATTAATATGGCAACCAAATTTTAATTAATTTCTCTGATAATATATTTAATTCGTAAAAATCAATATTTACTGTTAATTAGTGTTTTAATTAGTGTTCATTAATTTTACTTGTAAAATTTTGATTAATTATTTATTTTGCGTTGGGAACGAGGATGCGGTAGGGGGGAGAGATTTTTTAAGCCGGCGGCGACGAATAATTTTCCCGGGTAACATATAAGAATTTTAAAAATGAGAAATTAGTGTTAATTAGTGTAATTTAAATATTCATTGTAATATATCTAAATTATTAAATTAAATACTATATAAAATTTGAATTATATTGTATGCTAATTTTTCCCACAATAATCTTCATAATCATCATCATCATCTAAAATATTTAAAATTCGGGTAAATATGTAATATTTTCCATTAATTGCAATATTAGCAATTTGTAAAAAGATATTATTTATAAAATTCAATACAACATTTATAAAATTAAACAGTAAATAAAGGTATTTCATAACAATTTTTTCTACAAATAACTTGCTCAATACATTACTATACTAACCTAGATAACAAAATATCACATATAAACAAAATTAACTTTTAAACATTACAGATAAACAATCCAATTAACAATACAATTAACATTGCAGATAAACAATCTAAATTATTAAACAAGCTAACTAACATTATATTACAATATTAATTCTAACTTCTGTTATTCCACAACTCCGCCGTAATTTGATTGCGAATGTCGTCTCCCCGCTGTGACTCTGATGTAGTATAAATCGTAGTCGGCACTTCCACATCATCCTCTGGAGGCTCTGAGTTATGCGCTTCGTTAAAATATCTGTCATTTCCTTGATGCCGTCGAATAAAATTATGGAGCACACAACATGCCATAGCCATGTGACACTGCACTTTATAAGGAAACGGTGTGGCAATATTTAAAATTTTAAATCGTTTTTTTAAAATTCCAAATGTCTTCTCTACCACGTTTCTTAATTGGGCGTGCCGATGATTATACAAGTCTTTTGGCGAACGATGTAAACGACCACGACTGTTACTATCAAATTGACTCAGATGGTAACGCTCATTTCTATAAGGTGCCAGAAATTTATCAGTATTCGCGTATCCGGAATCAACGAGATAATATTTTCCTGTATATATAACAGAAGTGTATACAACTTGTAAGACATAATTTAAACCAATAATAATGAAAATATATATGAATAATTTTTTAAAAAATGATACCTTCAGGAACACTAAAACCTCCACTTTCACATGCCCATCTGAGTACCCGCATATCAGCGGCAGATCCTTCCCAACCGGTGCATACATAAAAGAAAATATGATCAAAAGAAACAGCCGCCATCATATTTTGTGATGTAAATCCTTTGCGACACCGAAATCGGGTTTGTTTATGTGTTTTTACAATAACTGGAATATGCGAACCATCCACCGCCCCAATTGCATTCTACAAATGTTAATGTCAAGACATAGTACATTTTCAAATTAAGTAATAAAATTGGACAATTTAGAGGTAATTAAAGTTATTCTCCCTTACCTTGAACGGATGGAAATTCATATTGTCAGCAATTCTTGGATGAACTCCAATATTACTTGGCGGCAGAGTTATGTATTCATCTTTTAGATGAATTATTGCTTTTAGAACATTGTTAAAGTGACGACTAATTGTTTCCCCTGAATGTTGAAAAGTCTCAGCGAGGACCCTATTTACAACACCATGTCCAATACAATATAGGAAAATCGCCAATTGTTCTTCAACAGTCATATTCCGTGTGGCAATTAAAAGGCCCTTTCCAACAACCTCATCGCGTAGAGCCATAAATGTAGTTGTCGTCATTCTAAAATGAGTGTACCCCCGGTCTGGATGACCATTCAGTATATCACAAATAAACTGATGCCCAGTAAATGGACGGGTACGACATGGTTGTCTGGTTATTGGACTTGTTTCATTTATACAACCTACGTCAATAAGCATTATTATGACTTGCACCCAATATTCTTCATCGTCTTCTAATATTGCGAACAAATCCGCATGAAAAGTTGACGAAAATATACTTCGATACATTGAACCATCCATTATAACTGCAACAATATTAATGGCATTTAGCGAAGGTAACTTGTAGGCAAAGAAAGTTCTAATAAATGTATATAATGTAGCACGAATATTCATATGTCTCGATACAACAACATATTACAGAACAAATTAATACATGAAAATTATTACAACTATCCTTCAGCAATGAGCATTAGTATTAGAAACACCATAAAGTCATCATCATCGTCTAAAATAATCATCATCAAATCAAGCAAACTCGAATTACCTACACTTTCATAAAATGTAGGATCCATAATATCTGCATCGAAATTTCACCCTATTAGCGAGAAATCATGGTAAGTAAACATGATGTAATATCTATCGATATGAAATACCAACATTCAAGTTATATATACATAATTGCAACCAAACTGTGGTACTAAATATTACAAACCACGTACTAACAGTGCAACTTTTCAAAATACATGTTCGAATAGTTTTCTACTACTAAAAGTTAAGATAAATTATGTTACATTGGTTGTATTTACACTACTTAATTAAAACATAGAAATATTGTCCACTAATTGCCGGGAAAAAAAGGTCGATAGATCAAATTATCTTTCTCTAATTGCATTTCCACCCAGTCTTTGGCAAGATCGTCATTCATTGTCATAAATAGTTGACGATTCTGGGGATCTTTCAATGCTTCGCCGGCCGCCAAAATCTTACGATTGTTGAGGCCTTGCATCAAGTATACGCGGTGCATACAATCCTCGATTGGAGGAATAGGGCGGCGACCTTCAGAATCCCTATTATACATTTGCTTTACAAAATCAAAATTTTCTTTTCCTAACTGCAACATCTCTCCAAGAGCGTCAGCGACTGTCTCGGTTTTCTTCCGCCGTCCACCACTCGACGGTCGGTTAGTTCGTTGGCTACGCTCGGGGAGTGGGGAACGAGGCCTCTTGCCTGCAGAGCTGTGTCCCGACCCACTGGTATTCTTGTTGGGGGGATGAGGGGTAGGTGTGAATTCGGGTTCTCCACCTTCCATGAAATCATTCATTGGTGGCCCAGATGACCCTGCTTCAAATTGAGGCGGTAAGAGATATAAACCGTCCAATCTAGGAGCAATTATGTTATCATCCTCACCAGGGGATGATGAGGACGAGCTAAGTACAGTGGTGGTGGGCGGCATGACTGAAGCAAAGCTATATCTGCCGCTTGCGGTGGTCTTCTCCGTAAGGAACTCAATATCCTTATAGAGAGGAAATGCTTTATCTCTACATCTGGCATAAGCCGGGTTTTCCTGAAGGTTGGTTAATTATATTAGTCTAAAAATAAGAATAACATTCGATTAAAAAATATGTGAACCGAAATGGAATCACATTACCGCGATCACCGCATCCCAGTCAGCACTATCGCCAGGCGTGGGTATATTGAGGTTAAAATCCCATCCCCATCCGCTTTTGTTGACCAACGTATGGTACAACGAGAAAGTGCGCTTCAAGACTTTCAATCTATTTTTCACCTTATCCTTTGTTAGTGTTAAATTATTTCGTCTATTTATCTCTCCAACTATTCTAACCCATGCAAGGGTCGTGAATGTTCCATGAACATTATTGCCTAAGGCATGTTCCTCCGACAACAACGCTAACAGACATGCATCCAACGACGGGGTCCAGTTGGATGTACGCGACCACGCTTGCGAGCGAGATCCACTGGCTCCTTCTGGGTTATTCATGTCCCCCTGATTGCTTTGACCGGGAATTACAAGTCTCTTAGAAGGACGCATCTGTAGTTAATGTATGTACTCATTTATATATTTATCATGTTCGAAGCAAACAATATTACAAATGACATATTTAAATAGGTTAAACACATGTAAGGTAAGGGGTCTTTCTCTAATATCGAGATTCCAAAAGAAAAATGATTTTTCAAATGCAAATCATAATTGGCATACAATGTTTGTGATATTGGCATATTTCAGATATAAAACAAATTGCACAACATATAATAAATAAAGACATGTATGCTAAGGGGTATGTCAGATAGGAAAATGAAGACTACATAGTTATAATTGCAACACTATATTGCCATCAACAATAATCCATTTAGACGTCCAATAGGATATGCGATTCAACCATCAATTTTTGTTGTTTTGTACATAATTGCAAAATGTTTTTATTTTTTTGGGAACACGGGCTCAAGTGGTTGCCAACAAGCAAGGGGTTGAAGTCGATTTACATCCATGCCATCCATCTATTGCCTATGGCAACCGTCATCATCGCCGAAATTAATTTCCTTATGTACACGGGCTCAACTGGTTGCCAACAAGCAAGGGGTTGCAGTCGATTTACATCGATGCCATCCATCTATTGCCTATGGCAACCGTCATCATCGCCGAAATTAATTTCCTTATGTACACGGGCTCAACTGGTTGCCAACAAGCAAGGGGTTGCAGTCGATTTACATCGATGCCATCCATCTATTGCCTTTGGCAACCGTCATCATCGCCGATTTTTATAAGAATCAGCCGACAATAGCATACTGATTCATCATGCGATACCAGCATCACCGCAGATTTAGGCACATATTACATATAAAAGATATATCAATGTCATGTAAACCAACTTCGAGACAACACTGGACAAGCAGAGACAAAGGATTAGGATAGCACCTTTGGCGGGACAGAGAAGAGAACGGGCACAGATGTGGCACAGAGAGAGATTAGATACAGCACACACGGCGGGCAAAGCTCAGGCACAGGCACAGAGGCAGCCGCGGGGTCGAGGCTACAGAGCAAGGAGTGGAGACCTCTCCACAGATCCTCTGCACAGATCGGACAGAAGGGTCGCGGCGGGCAAGATGCAAGGTACAACAGAACAGCTCGGGCACAGATCACGCAGAGAGGGGCACAGATGACGCACAGGGGGGCAAATGTTCACGCACAAAGGGGCACAGATCACGCACAGAGGGGCACCGATCACACACAGAGGGGCACAGATCACACACAGAGGGGCACAGATCACGCACAGAGGGGCACCGATCACACACACAGGGGCACAGATCACACACAGAGGGGCACAGATCACAAACAGAAGGGCACAGATCACGCACCTAGAGGGTGCGCGGCTCACGGCGGCAGAGATGAAGCACCGGCGAGGACGAGGGAGACCCACTTTGCTCGCAGCAGCACAGATCGGGCGAGGGAGAGGGCGCGCGGCTCACAAAGGCAGAGATCGGGCGAAGGAGAGGGCCTTTATCAAGCAACGGCACAGAAAACGCACCGAGGGCACAGATCGGGCGAAGGAGAGGGCGCGCAGCTCACAAAGGCACAGATCGGGCAAAGGAGAGGGGCTTTATCAAGCAACGGCACAAAAGCGGCACCGAGGGGCACAGATGGGGCCAAGGAGGGGCGCGCGGCTCACAATGGCACAAATCGGGCGAAGGAGAGGGGGCTGATCAAGCACCGGCACAGAAGCGGCACCGAGGGGCACAGATCGGGCGAAGGAGAGGGCGCGCGGGTCACAATGGCACAAATCGGGCGAAGGAGAGGGGCCTTATCACGCACCGGCACAGAAGCGGCACCGAGGGGCACAGATCGGGCGAAGGAGGGGCGCGCGGCTCACAATGGCACAAATCGGGCGAAGGAGAGGGGGCTAATCAAGCACCGGCACAGAAGCGGCACCGAGGGGCACAGATCGGGCGAAGGAGGGGCGCGCGGACTCACAATGGCACAAATCGGGCGAAGGAGAGGGGGCTGATCAAGCACTGGCACAGAAGCGGCACCGAGGGGCACAGATCGGGCGAAGGAGAGGGCGAGCGGGTCACAATGGCACAAAACGGGTAGAGGAGAGGGACCTTATCACGCACCGGCGAGGACGAAGGAGAAGAGGGGTGGGGGAGAAGGGTGTGATGCTAATAATAGAGGAGAGAGGAAGGGTGGCTGCTAATAAGAGAGGAGAGAGGAAGGGTGGGTTGGTAATAATAGAGGAGAGAGGAAGGGTGGCTGCTAATAAGTGTTATTCGGGGGGGGAGGGGACTTGTACCCTCTTGTACCAGGATAAAAGGGAAAAGGGGGGGATTCGAATTCCCCCCCTGTTCCAAAGCGTTTGGGTACAAAGGGGGGGATAACCCCCCTTGTACCCGAACCAAACGGTGCCTTTAAGCTGTGGTGCGGATCAAACGAGTTATTATTGCTGTTAGAGTTATTATTGCTAGTGGGTACAAATGTTTGTGAAACTCAGGAGCACTTCACATTGTATCTTACATGGAAAATGCTACTTGCACACCCCATTTGGGGGTGTACATCATACACCCCACCCATCCAATGGGTGGGATGTGGTGAGGGGTCACTTCACAATTTGTGAAGTGACCCCCCACCCTTAGATGGGTGGGTGTAAGATGTACGCCCCCCTTTGGGGGTTGTACATGTAGCATTGCTCATCTTACATTTGTGTTCCAAAAAAAAGAATCTTAATTAAATTAGTACTAGGGGCGAAAATAGTATTTAAAAAATATTGGAATACTTTTTGATGAATTGTTAGCCTTAATTAGGGGCATTATTATTCTCAACTTTAAAGGGGTACTCATAAAATTAAGATCTCACAAGGAAGTATGGATGAAATTATTCCATTTTGAAATATTGCTGTGAGGATTCCAACCACCGACCAGTTGGATAGCATCCTGAATAACAACCAAATATCAATGATCAAGTGGTGTTTGTTTTGTTGATGTAGGCATTGTTTTTTGGGTGGGTAACTCGCTGTTTGATGTTGGGGGTTTTTTTGGGAGTTCGTTGAGTTTGTGACCCATTTTCTTGTACTGGGTCCCTTCCTTTTGCCATCTTCTTGTAACATTCTCAAATAGGGTATACCCCTGTTTAATCAAAAAAAAAAAATAAAAAAAAATAGCAATCTATTTATGTTAATTTATAACACCACAAGGAATTCGACCTAATCAAGTGAAAGCGAAAGCGATAGAAGGGCAGCCCTACTTCACTTTCGAGACCATGTTGTTTGCCGCCAATATGATAATCTAAATAGAATAGTTGCAACACTTTCAATCCGCCTCCACAATGCTATTGGAGACACATCTTGACCCAATAGCTTCACTTTCACCATAAGTTACATCTACTCCCGTTCCTAGATCCTTAGGATTGCCAAAAGTCTAGGTTTTTAAATCCACCTAACAACACTTTTAGACTCTGATACCAACTTAATCTGTCACGCCATAGGCCAAAACGGAAGTCTAAACTAGGCACGTGCATAGACCCGCCATGTGCACAAGAATGCTGTGACACCTTAACTTCCCACGAGGTCATCCATCCTAAAACTACTTTAACTCTAGCACGCTTAACCCTCTCAACCTCTTGGGTCTAACCACCGCCTAAAATGCTATAATTGGGTTAAAATATTTAGTCATATTATACCTTATATATATGACTCTTTTAAATTCTAAGGGTGTCACATTCCTACCCCTTTTTACGTCCTGACGTTCTCGTCAGGCTCAAGCGCACCCACAAGTATCAGACGATGTGAGACTCGTCTTGCTAGTTGTTGATTTAATTACATTGGGCCTTGTTATTTGGGCTATGTAATTTGGTGAAGTCAAATATTCTATTTTTATATTTTTGATTATATATTTGGGCATCTTACTTGTAAGCCATTGGATCATAATTCTTTTGATCAAACGACTCATATTTAATAGCTTTATCTTTTAAAGCTAAAGTATGGGTGATTAGAATATTAAGAAATTATAGAGAGAGAAAAAGAAGTGGGAGAAAAGAAAAAACCCTAGGGGTTTTGATTTCATCTTGGTTCTATTAAGAAGGAGGTGAGATCTTCCTTGTGAGGTGTAGTTTGCACCATTTAGATAGAGTTAGAGATTGTTGGAGTTTCTCTTTATCTTTGAGGAAAGGTGATATCTCTCCTATTTGTATCTCTCTTGTAATCTCCATGATTTGATAGTGAAAGTTTGTTTGCTTGTTCTCCCGTGGATGTAGGCATAGCCGAATCACGTAAAATCATTGTGTTATTGTGGTTTAATTTTTATTGTTATTGCTCTGGTACTTGGATCTCTATTTGGGTGTTTAGGGTGTGAATTATAAAATTGTCCACCAACTGTTTGTGAAATTACCATCAATATTTTTCACCATCATTTTACAACAATTGGTATCGGAGCTTGATTGGTGGTTATCTAAGCATTCAATTTTGTACATTCACTCGTTTTTCTAATGGAGAAAGCAATGGAATTTGAGAAGTTGAATGAGAGCAATTGGGCTATATGGAAAATCATGATAGAGGATTATTTGGTTGCAAAGGAGCTTGATTTGCCAATATTGGGAATAGGTGCAAAACCCACTACTATGGATAATCATGAATGGGACATACTTGACCGAAAATGTTTGGCGGCGATTAGGCCATGTATTTCACCATCGATTATGTTTGACGTCTATCAATGTAAGACCGCATCCGAGTTATGGGAGACTTTGGAGCAATCATTTGAGCAACCTTTCGGTGTGAACAAGATGCATGCAATGAAGAGACTTTTTCTCTTGAAGATGCAAGAAGGTTCGACTATTCGCAAGCATGTGAGTGAATTCAACTCTATTGCGACACAATTGAAGTATCTCAAAATCAATCTTGATGAAGAAGTCCTTTGTTTACTCCTTTTGAGTTCTTTACTTTCAAGTTGGGATACTCTTGTTACTATGGTGGCGAACACAATAGGGAACAAATTCAAGTTGAATGATATTGTTGCTTCGTTGTTGAATGAGGAAACTTGTAAAGCTACAAATCAATTGTCTAGTGATATGACTCTAGCACTAACTATTGATAAAAGAGGAAGATCATTGAAGCGAGGCCAATTTTTTAACACAAAAAAAGATCTCAAAGTAAAGGAAGATCAAAATCACAAGGTAGAAGGCTTACTTGTTGGTATTGCAAGAAAGCAGGCCATGTGAGGAAGGATTGTTATGCTTTGAAAAATAAGCAAAAAGGTAAAGACAAGGACGTCAAGAATGAAGCTAACCACGCTTCAGATGGTGAAGGTGGAGTGACATTAAGTGTTGCGTGCACGGTCTTTTCTTGTGCAAACACTTGGGCTTTAGATTCGGGTGCTTCTTTTCATATATGTCCGGATCGATCATATTTTTCTACATATAAAGAAGTAGATGGTGAATATATTTATCTTGGTAATGATCGGGTATGTAAAATTATGGGCATTGGGAATATTATTATAAAACAAACAAATGGCAATAAGCATACATTGACGAATGTACGCCATGTTCCGGAGATCACAAAGAATTTAATATCGGCAGGACAATTGGATGTTTCTGGTTTTGTTATCACTTTCGGAAAGTGCTCTTGGAAGATATCAAAGGGTACTATGACTATTTTAAAAGGGCAAAATGATGGAAGTCTCTATACACTTCATGGAATAGCTCAAAAGGATGATGATTCAAATTTGGTGGTTGCTACCACAAGTAAAGACGAAGATATGCAAGTTTGGCATAATCGGCTTGGTCATCTAAGTGAGCATGGTATGAAGGTATTACAAGAATATAATCTTATTCCTTCCTTTGAGCATTCATTTCTTGATTTTTGTGAGCATTGTATTATGGGAAAACAACATAAGGTTAACTTCAAAAGAAATGAGATGCATAGAAAGGGCAAGCTATTGGAATTGGTCTATTCCGATGTTTGTGGTCCTTTTAATGTTAAGTCACTTGGAGGTGCATACTATTTTGTTACTTTCTTAGGGCCCCGTTTGTTTTTGGAACGGAACCGGGAATAGCGGGGATATCCCCCTTATTCTCCCAAACGCACCTGGAACCGTCTGGTATTGCTTAACCCAGAACAAGGAGAATAGCTGGTATAACAAATCCCATCCTATTATTTTACTATAAAAATTTTTACCATATTACCCATCTTATCTACTTTATCTCATCCCAACATATTATTTTAATAAAAACTCTCTCCTCACTCTCTCTCCTCTTCCCTCCTTTCTCTCTTCCCAATACACTCTCATCATCACAAATCTCTCTCTCCCTCTCTCTCTTTTCCTTCATCCCACATCCTTTCTCTCTTCCCAATACACTCTCATCATCACAAATTAATATTATAAAATTTTAAATTTATTATTTAAAATAAATATTATAAAATTTATTATTTAAAATAAATATTATAAAATTTTAAATCTTAAAATTAAAATGTTGAAATTTTATATTTTAAATTTTAATTTTAATTTGAAAAAATAAAATATTAAATTAAATATTATTTTTAAATAATATAATTTAATTATGATTATAATTTTATTTCTATTTTTTTAAACCATTATTCCATTAATTAAAATGAAATAATTAGATTTTAACAACTTTTATCACATTTTTTTAAACCATTAATCCATTAATTTTAATTTGAAAAAATGTTGAAATTTTATTTTTTAAATTTAAAATTTAAGTTGAAAAAATTATTTATTAAATTAAATATATTATTTTTAAATAATATATTTTAATTACGATTATAATTTTACTTATATTTTTTTAAACTATTAATCCATTAATTAAAACGAGAAAAACGAGTTTACAATATTTTAATGACATAATAAAGCTCGTGGGCGAAAATTTATAAATATTTAGCAAATATACAAATTTTGCGAAATTTTAAAAAAATTTTGTTAAAAATTAATTATTTAAAATTAATATTATAAAAATGTAAATCTTCAAATTAAAATGTTGAAATTTTATATTTAAAATTTTAATTTTAAGTTGAAAAAATTAAATATTAAATTAAATGTATTATTTTTAAATAATATATTTTAATTACGATTATAATTTTACTTTTATTTTTTTAAACTATTAATTCATTAATTAAAACGAACTAATCAATTTTTAACAACTTTTATCACATAATAACTCTTGGGGGCAAAAAGGTAATTTACCCATCTTATCCTCTTTATCCCTCCTATTCCTCATTATTAAACCAAACACAAATTCTCTTATCCCTGGAACCATCCAAACGAGTTTAAGCTCTAGTTCCGTACTTTATCCTTATCCCCAGAATAGCCAATTCCAGTCTATCCCGATTCCAAACGCAGCTAGATGATTATTCTAGAAAGTGTTGGATTTATCCTTTGGCTTCAAAAGATAAAGTTTTTAAGACTTTTAAGAAATTTAAAGCCCATGTTGAAAAGAAAAGTGAATATTTTATTAAATGCTTGCAAACCGACAATGGTCGTGAATTTTGCTCTAGTGCCTTTGATGATTTTTGCCTAGAAAATGGCATCAAAAGAGTGAAGACGGTTTCCTATACTCCTCAACAAAATGGGATTATTGAAAGAAAGAATCGAACCATTGTGGAGCGGATTCGAAGTATGTTGTCTCACTCCGGCCTATCAAAGCCTTTTTGGGCCGAAAGCGGCAAATACGACCGTTTACTTGATTAATAGATCACCTAGTGTTGCATTGGATGGAGACGTCCCGAAAATTATATGGAGTGGCAAAGACATTTCCTATGGGCACTTGAGAATATTTGGGTGTGAAGCTTATGTTCATGTTCCGAAAGAAAGTAGAACAAAGCTTGATGTGAAATCAAGGAAATGTGTATTTCTTGGCTATGGAGGTGATGAGTTTGGCTATAGGCTTTGGGATCCCGTTGGCAACATCATTTTATTCGTGAACAGATACAAATCGCTAACGGTCAAGTCAAGTTGATACACTACGTTATTGAGAAGCAGATGACCAATATCTTCACAAAGTCGCTACCGTTGAAGAAATTCATATTTTGCTGAGAGGAGATCGATGTAAAGAACATTAGTATTACGAGAGAGTGGCAGAGATAATACTAATAATTATATTAGAATTAAATTTGATTATTTAAATTGTGATTAAGATAAATCTAATTAGATAGAATATGCATGCAATTAGAGTAGAATTCGACGCAATAAATTATAAATATATAGCGAGGTCGGGGCTATTGTAGTTAAGAAGCTAGAGTGGCCATAATTAATCAGTGGTAGCCCAAAGATGCTGTACAATGAAGGTTCAGTTTTCTACTTTAATAAATTTGTCTAGTTTGTTTCTATCAAAACGTATCAGATTCTTTTATTATTCTTCTTTTTCTCTTCTCTTTTCTATTTTAATTTTTGTGGAGTTCTTTAACAATCTCATATTTCTGGCTGGTGAACTTATTTTGATACTAATTGTAATGATTTGATCTGCTAACACTGATAACTCATTGGGTTCTAAACAATCGGTTGAAAATATTAAAGCCTGGTGTTTAATTCTAGTGTGTCCATCACATATAAGTCTCCCACACTCTTCCAACTTGCCATTTTTGAAATGCCATTTTGAAATGCCTCCCGATTTTTTTTATTTATTTATTTACTCTCTCTCAACTCAAGATTCTTTTGCAATTGAGTGATTTTTAACTAAATTAAAATTTTAATTTAACTTATGAGTGAGGGTTCTCATTAAAAAAATAATAATTAAACTTAGTACAAAAATCCATTTTTTTAAAAAATAAACTAAAAGTTCAAGAATCTTAACGGAAAAATCTAAAGAGATCTATTCAAAATAATCTATAAGTGAGAAATCTCCATACAATTTTATACACAAATAGAAAGAAATAGAAATAGAAATAGAAATAGAAATAGAAAAGTCGTTTTAACGTAGTTTCTTTCTAAAAAAAATTTAATGAAAACCAACGGGGAGTTAACCATCAGGAATTATAATCCTGATAGTTTATAAGATTTGAAAAGATATTAGTAAAATTTTAAGCTATTGAGCGAGGAGTATCTGTGCATGATATTTTTGAATTTTAGATGAGTACACTATAAAAAAAATTAATATTTAAGAACGCTTGTTTGCATACTTAATGATATTTAAAAACGTCTTAATATATTTTAGTATCGCGTTTGAAAGCGTCGATTAGAGCGTTGACAAATAAAGAGTCGTCACGTATATACCGACGTTTATATGAAGCATCGACAAAATATGTGCTGACGCTTTATTACGTTGAAAAATTAAAAATAATAATAAAATTTATTATTTAATTAATTAATTTAATATAATAAATAATTTATATAATAATATTAATTTTTTGAAGTATTAATATTTTTAATATTGTAGAAATATTTGAAGACAGTTATCTCAAGTCTAGTTTGAAAAGCCTCTTTACATTAAGGGAGATGCTAGGTGTACACCCCATTAGGGGTATATATCCTACACCCCACTTCATTCTGGGGTGGGTATTATTCCACTTACACTTCTTTAGGGCTGCGTTTGGAAATAGGATAATTTTGAGGAGAATTAATTTTTTTATTCCCATAATTCTATTATATTCTAGGATAGAAAGGAATAAAATGAATATTGTGTTTGGTAATATTCTATCATATTCTATTGAATAAAACAAATATTGTTTGGTAAGTTTTTTCAAATTGGAAAAAACAATAGAAAAAGTAGATTTTTATAAGGAAAATGCTATGTGTACACCCCTTTCGGGGTGTACATCATACACCCCACCCATCTAAGGGTGGGGGTGTGATGATGGGTCACTCGATGTGACCCGTAAAAAATATCGGCACCATTAAAATGGTGGAGGTGTATGATGTACACCCCTTCGGGGTGTACATGTAGCATTGCTCTTTTTATAATCCAAAATACCAAATTTGCCCTTATATATGAGTGCATTTTACATTATTATATAATCAATATACAATGATGTACAATATAGGTAAAAACTGCATTTTTTGAATTTTAAGTTTTTAAAATTTAAAATTTAAAATTTAAAATTTTAAAAATAAAATTTAAAATTTAAAAATTAAAATTTAAAAATTTAAAATTTAAAATTTAAAATTTAAAATTTAAAATTTAAAATTTAAAATTTTAAATTTAAAATTTAAAATTTAAAATTTAAAATTTAAAATTTAAAATTTAAAATTTAAAATTTAAAATTTAAAAATTAAAAATAAAAAATAAAAATTTAAAATTTAAAAATTAAAATTTAAAATTTAAAAATTAAAAATAAAAAATTAAAATTAAAAATTTAAAATTTAAAATTTAAAATTTAAAATTTAAAATTTAAAATTTAAAATTTAAAATTTAAAATTTAAAATTTAAAATTTATAATTTAAAATTTATAATTTAAAATTTAAAATTTATAATTTATTATTTAAAATTTATAATTTATAATTTATAATTTATAATTTAAAATTTATAATTTAAAATTTAAAATTTAAAATTTAAAATTTAAAATTAAAAATTAAAAATTAAAAATTAAAAATTAAAATTTAAAATTTAAAATTTAAAATTTAAAATTTAAAATTTAAAATTTTATTTTTAATTTTTAATTTTAAATTTTAACGAGGATGCTTTGGGCAGTGAGAAAGGAAAAGCGGAAAGATATAAAATTTGGTTTACCATCGGGATAAGCCTAATTCCGATGGTTGGAGGGGATTAATTAAACGGGTTATTCTCTAAACAATGGGAATTACCCGGTTTGACCGGGATAATTTTTTTTGGCAAAATAGGATAGTGTTTGGTAGAATAAGAAGTATTATTTGCATATATATACCTCTAAATTCCAAAAACAAACGCAGCCTAGGGGTGTATATCTTACACCTCACCCTATCCCGGAGTGGGTATTATTCCACTTACACTCCTTTAGGGGTGTATATCTTACACCTCACCCCATCCTTGAGTGGGTATTATTCCACTCGTCACATCGAGTGACGAGTGAAATTCACCCCACCCCAGGATGGGCTGGGGTGTAAGATATACATTTCTTTATTAGGGTGGGGTGTAAGATATACATCCCTAAAAGAGTGTATACTTGTATATACCCTTATATTAATTTTTTTTTTTTTTTTTTTTTTAGTATTTTTTTTTTTTTGGTAGTGGTTCGTGCATGCCCCGTTCAAACTTTCGTACGGCCTAGGGGTCTTTAGCTAAGAGCGGCCACACACACACTCTCTCTCTCTCACACACACACAATAAATAAATAAATAAATAAATAAATAAAAATAAATGGATATATAGAAGAGTGATCACTTTCATAAACTTCCCTAACTTTAATTGATAAAACAGTCCAAGCAAAGGCAAAGTAGACTATAGATAAATAGACGATATATATGGCATGCTATATATAAAAGCAATTAAGCACATCACTAATATCTCACATACATTAATAATTGACACTCGGTTATGAATCGTGATCCATGACTCCTTATTTCCTTGTTTCATTAATCGCCCTGATATATAGGAAGAGTCACCTTGCACCAACATTCAGGATATCCTGCATGCAAATTAACCAGAACCAAAAAAAACAAAAAAAAAAAAGAAGAGGATGTATCATGTATGGGAAGTTATTCAAAATGTGAGCAACTATATATAAACAATTAAATTATTATGTATTTTATTATTCGAAATTTAATTTGTTGATTTCGAATTTTATTTTGTTACGCTTAAATCCTCAAAAAAAAATCAATCAAGCCATCTTTATGCATGCCACTGTTTTTATTACAATCTTAAATCTGCAACTAATTTTTTAATTATTGCAATATGAGAATCATAAATTTCATATTAGTTTTATCACTCTTCTTTTGTTAATACTAGAACTTCATATATATATATATATATATATATATATATATATATATATATATATATATATATATATATATATATATAGGGGAGTGATTAAATTGTATGAGGTTTTTTAAACTCTAGAATGCAGGGTTGTAAAATTGTAAGCCTTTCGATCCGGAGCAGTGAACTTAGGATTTTTAATATGTCATTCATCTCATATTAGCCCTTTGATATTAATTTTGATGGGCCTATAATATAGTAAATTATTGTTTGATGAATAAAATGTAAGCAACGTGGTAGTGAATCTGAAAATCATTGGTGTACTTTTTTTCTTTTTTTCTCTAGCAATTTTAATTAATTGTGTTCAGAGAGAAAGAGAGAGAGCGAGCTACATTCCGTAAAGAGTTCCTTATAAAAGATTATATATATAGGGCGCGTTTCAGATCTTGTTCTTTCAGTTTTAGATCACAGAAGTAATCAATTTCTAAACTTAAGAAAGAAAAATATTGGTCTAACGATTTGTATTAAAATTACAAGTTGAAAGAACGAAGGAGATCGAGAGAGAGAGAGAGAAGGTACGAAACTGGCTACAGTCGACGTTAGGGCTGACGGGTATGTTGAGTGTGAGATTGCAGGAGGACGGCAGCAGCTTCGCCCGCTGGGGCTGGACCCCGAAGGACGGCCCAGACTGCTCCAGGCACTTGCACAGTGCGCGGCGCGTCTGCACCGTCGTCGCCATCCGCCGCAGCCCCTGCGCGCTCTGGCAGCACTGCGCGCTCGGCTTCGCAGGCCCGACGCCGATCAAGAACGACCCACACGGGATCAGCGCGTTCACGGCGTCGCTGCACGACACACTGGAACCTGCTGCAGCAGCGGCAGCACCCGCCAAAGCTGCCGCTTGCTGTATCAGCAGCAGCAGCAGCAGCAGCACTGCAGCGGCAGCTGCAGCAGCGTTGTGTGTAGTGTGTTTGGTCATTGTTCGAGTTAACTACTACTTCTGCCGCCGCCGCCGCCGCCGCTGCTGCTGCTGCTATTGCGACTACTACTGCAATGGTGAGAGTGAGTGATTGTAATAAGAATGATGTGCATGCATGGAGTTATATATATATATATATATAGATACGTGTGTGTGTTAGTAGTGGAAGGGTTATCAAACAGAACTTAATGAGGTTGTTCGAACCTCCTATTTAGGTTTGCCGAGTTATAAGGTGTATTAATTAGTCGGTGTGTAAAGCTGCCACTTGCTGAAGAAAAAATTCTCACGTTATCTTTTAATGATTGATTTTTTTTAGGGGGTCTATATATATATATGTTGCACCTAATTAAGATGTATTAAGTCTTTTTCTTATTTTGGTAAATATTTATTAATTTATTCATGTTCGTACGAAATAACTCTTTAACATGCATTCTACTTTAAGGAGTGTTTGAATCTGAGACCATTAATTCCCAATTACTTCGGTGGTTGGCCGTTAAATATTTTTTGTTTGCCGTTTCTTAGCACATGGTCGTTTGACTGGATATAATTACAAATAATAATAATAATAATAATAATAGTATTGTGGAAAATATATATCGTTATGAATACTGCAGTTGTAACTATATTCACTATATTTGGCTTTATATAATTATATTTTTTTATTTGATGGAATTGAGATTTGTATTTATAAGTTTTATTATTTTTTTAGAGAGAGAGAGATTAGATTAGCTCTCCAAAATATAAAATAATCATGTAATCTTTTAATTATATAAAATTTTAAACTGGTGAGGTTATATAATTTTATTAATCATTTAAAGTTATTATCTATAAATAAATAAATAAATAAATAATGGAATATATATATATATATATATATATATATATATATATATATATATATATATATATATATATATATATATATATATATATATATATATATATATATATATATATATATATATATATATATATAATATTTTTATTATTTTCAATACTTTTTCAGCTTACCAATTGACACAATATATAAATTAAACTTAAAAAAAATTATTATAATTTCCTTTTTTTTTATCAAATTTAACAATTATAATTAATTAAAACTTATTAAATTAACATACACAATTTTATATTTTAAATAAAACTAATTTTAAAAATTTTTAATTTTTTTTTCACAAACTTGTATTGTTTAAAAACTTTTATTAATATTTATTTATTTACAACTATTTTTATTTAACTATATATATACAAGTAAATATATATTACTTATTTAATTGTTTAGCTATTTATTTATTACTGTTAATTAGTGGGTGATCTTATTCCTCACCGATTGCACAGTATTTAGAACTGCAGCGAATTTAGATTTAGTTCCAACTGTAGAATTTAAACTTTCTTTTACAATTATTACTTTAGCAGTTGAACTTAAACTGCACTAAACCAAACACATGAATTGAGACTGTATGTATTTGCAACTGCAATACGGTTATAAACGTGTGCAACCAAATGACCCCTAAGAGATGAAGATTATAAAAAGTTAACGTAAATAAAATTTTTTACTTTTACTTAGCGCCTGTTTGGTTTAAATTTAAGAAAAATAATTTCTACCAAAGCAATTTTGGTAGGAAGAATTACTTTTAGTTAAAATCTAGGCTAAATTATAGAAAACTCCCTTCTAATATCCCGCTTTTCTACTTTACTTCCTGGTTTTTAAAAGTCGACAATCTGCCCCCTCGTAATTACCGAAATATCTTTAGGGGGCAACGCCGTTAACGGAGGGGGTAAAATGACCATTATGCCCTTACCTTATATTGGAGAGAGAGAGAGAATACCTTTTAACTTATTTCCCGCCATTTATTGAGGATATTTTGGGTATATTAATTTTTTTTTTTCAAAAACTTGACGGTTCACTCACGGTTTCGTGACGGCGGAGGTAACTGTATATTTCGGTAATTACGAGGGGGCAGATTGTCGACTTTTAAAAGACAGAGAGGTAAAGTGGAAAAGCGGGATATTAGAGGGAGGTTTTCTGTAATTTAGCCTAAAATCTATAAATTATTTGGCTGACAATTCAAGGAAAGTAATTATTCTAAAATAATTTTGTAAGTTCTTTTGGCAAATTATTCTGAAGTAATTTTGTCAGTTTCAAATTTTAAATTTTAAAATTCAAAAATTAAAATGTAAAATAAAATTTTAGAATTTAAAATTTAAAATTTTAAAACTTGAAATTAAAAATGAACTAGAGCCTAGAAATCATTTGAGTTAGATACTTTTCTCTATTTGGCGTATGGAAATATAAATGAACTAAACTTTTACTCTCATGAAAAACTGAAATGAAACATTGCTAAGAGTTAAGAACTAAAATTAGATATTATGAAAATTTAGTATCTCCTATATCAAATTTAAAAGTTTGAGGGTTAAAATGAACTTTGAGTAAAAGTTCACGGCTAAAATAGAGCAATTTATCCCAGTATAAGGCTGCGTTTGATTTGGGGATAAGAAAAATTTAATTATACCGGGGATAGATATAAGTTATGGTATTAGCAGGAACTAGTGTAAATTTCTGTTTGGTTGGGTTTAAGAGTTATACCGGGTATAAAGAAAATTGTGTTTGGTAAGTTAAAGATGAATAAAAGGAATAAAGAGGACTAAAATTTTAATTTATGATTAAAATTTTACTGATATGATTTTAAATATTTAATTTAAAAAATTTATTAAAAAAATTATTAAAATTTATATTTTACTTATATAAAAAAAATTATTACAAAAATTTATCATATAATTTATTAAAATTATATGATAAATTTATTAAAAATTAAAGTTAAAAATTTTAAAAGCTATAAAATTTAAAATTTAAAAATTTATAAATGTTAAAAATTTTAATTTTAATTGTCTTAAATAATTAGTTAATTATCTAAATACTTAAATAATTAGTTAATAAAATAATTAAATTAATTAAAATATTGGATTAATTAAAGAGTTAAAACAATAATTAAAATTATATTAATTTAATTAAGCTTATTCTCAAATGGGAACAAGTTTTGTTCCAGAAAAAGGCTGGAATAGTAATTCCAGTCTTATACCAGCTTATTCCA
>CM055079.1:4188459-4260537 GCA_029204045.2 Tillandsia leiboldiana
AAAGTGAATTGAGTCAAGACAGTGCTTGCACCGTCCAATCCGGCTCGTGCCGCGCGCGCGCATGTATTTTGAAGATGGCCTTACTCTCACTTTCTCCCAATCAACTCACACAAAGAAGAAGGAATATATATGTTGCTACCACATGTGATGAGTTTCTACTGTGGGACTAAACATCACATGTGGTAAGCAAGCCTTTGTGCCCTTATGTAAAGCCCATTGATATTGGGCCACTCAGAAAGCCCATAGGTCAAAATCAAGTTTTAAATTATAAATAAATGAAAATAAATTTTAACATTCCCCCACATAATTTAAAACTTGAAATAAAAGAAATAAAAATAAAATAAGATACAAAATAACTAAAATAGATGCTGGATCTCTTATACCATGTATTCAACGAAGATACCTTTCGGATTTGAACCTTCACTTAGTGCAAGTCTATGCATATTCGAGGGCACAATGGTGGACTACGCCTTGAACTAAGGCCGATGAATTAGATTTTCACAAACCGCACACATGGTATAGCCGATTTGGTTCTATGCGGGTTAGCGATTCTATGGTCAAATGTTTATATCGCTTCATGTGTGTTTTAGGGAATCACCCTTTTCCTATAGTCACTGCCTCACGACTTCATACATATAGTAGGTCTTTACAAAGGTGTCTGCAAGGTCACACCCTGCCTTATGGGTCTCGGAACCATTCAAGGTAAATACCTCTTCCTATCCACTTGTAGATATAAGCACTGTCGCCATGGGATGAGTATATAAAGTCAGTGCTCCTCACAACTACCTGTTTGACTTGTTTCTACCTATTGAACCTTTAAAATGTTGGGTTGTCGTCGCCAGTAACTACTACTGTGGGCCAAGCCCCATCCCCCTTGACGATTATAGGATCACTATCATTGACAACCCTTGGTAAGCTGATCAGCCAAATTCTTTGAGGACCTCACAAATTCCAAAGCAATCACATTTTTCTTAATATTCTGCCATTGAACTTATGTCTAACTTTCATGATTCTATTCATCTTAGTCTCCACATTCTCTTGGGCACATTTGTTAATTGCAGATCTACAATCACAATGAATACACACATGTGCTAAAGGTCGTTCCATAAGTGGCAAATCATAGAGAAACTCTCTAATCCACTTAGCCTCTGCTACAATAGTATCTAATGCTATGAGTTTAGATTCTATAGTTTCTAGCAATCAAAGAGAATTTTTTTATAAATAATCTTATAAAATATTATTATTTTAAAAATAGTCCTCTTAATTTTCTTTTTATAAAAATAGTCTTACAAATGCGGTAAACCATTCACCGCATTTAGAGAATTTAGAATTCTATAAAATTCTAGAAAAGTGGTGAATGGTTCACCGCTTTTAAATGCGGTAAACCGTTCACCGCTTTTAAATGCGGTGAACCATTCACCGCTTTTAAAAGATTTAAGCTTTTATAAAAATTATTCACCGCTTTAATTTAAAATTTATAATATCCTATTTAGCCTTATTAAAAAAAATATTCTCAATTTAGCATTCTTTCTAAATTTTTTTTCTAATGTAATCTTATTTTGATATATTAGAAAAAAAATATAGCTTAATAATATTTATATAAATTTATATATTAATTAAGAGAAAAAATTTATTTTTTTCTCTCTCCTTCTTCACAGGGCATCACTTTTTTTTTATATATAATTTTTGCATTATTTTTTATTTCAGATAAAAAATATTACTGTGTATAATATTACTATAAAAAATTATTTTATATTATCGTGAAATATCTATATAAAAAAAATATATTATGAACAATATTTTATAATATTTTTAAGTAATAAATAAAATAATATGGATAAACTTAATATTACTTGCTTGATCTTGGATAGGGATATTTTCAGTTATTATTTTATCACTTTTATTTATAAATATTGTATAATTATATTGCCTTTATATTATATATAATTTTTAGTTATATCAATTCGTAATCATAATAAAATAATTATTATTATAATAAAATTATTTTTATTATAATTATTAATATTATTATTATTAAATAATTTTCACTCTTTTATTTTTTTCCTAATAATAAAATATTAATTTTATTATTATTTTTTTTCTAATCATTCAAATAAGAGATTAGAAATATTTTTAAATAAAGACTGAAATTTTTTTTCCCATTAATACGTAGTTTTTCATAAAGACGGTGAATGATTCACCGCTTTTAAAAGCGGTGAATGGTTCACCGCTTTTATGGGCCTAGAAATTTTTTAAAAATACAGTGAATGATTCACCACTTTTTAAGAAAACGGTGAATGATTCACCGCATTTAGCCCTTCCGACCCCCATAGGCCTACTTTTACAAATAAATTTTTTACGGGTCTATTTTTATAAAAAAAAAAAATTTAAGGGTGATTAGTTTTGTAAATAACCCAATCAAAGATTGTTTAGTTGACTTCCAAGAAATAGCTACTCTTTCTAGGAGAAAAATAAATTCGGTAATAGACTTCACATCAGCTGTATCACTAATCCAATTTGTATCACTATACCCTTATAATACTACAGAAAAAGCACAATAATACAAACAACAAAAACAGTGCCTTTCAAATATCTCAAAACTCTCTCTAAAACATTCCAATGCTCTCTATTTGGATTATGGGTATATCTTCTTAATCGGTTCACAGCATAAGCCAAATCAGGTCTAGTGTAATCTACTAGGTATCCTAAAGATTCTATAATCTGAGTATATCTATTCTGGCCTATTGGATCATCTCTATTCTTCTTAAGATGTACACTAGGATCATAAGGTGTCACTATTGGCTTAGCATCAAAATATCCAAATATCTGTCCATCATATTCTTCTTAAGATGTACATTAGGATCATAAGGTGTCACTACTGGCTTAGCATCGAAATATCCAAATATCTGTCCATCATATTCTTTAGAATACACATATTCATTAGACATATTCACATGAAAACCATTTGTCACAACCAAAGAATCAAATTTCAAGTACCACTTTTTAGGAGCTTACTTAAGTCCGTATAAAGATCTAGTTAATTTGCACACTTTATTTTCATGCCCAACAACTACAAATCCTTCATGTTGCTTCATATAAATCCCTTTATCTAAATCACTATTTAGAAATATTGTCTTAACATCCATTTGATGAACAATCAAATAATGGACAGAAGCTAAGGCAATCAACACTCTATTAGAAGTAATCCTAACAACAAGAGGATACACAACAAAGTAATCTACACTAGGCTTCTGAGAAAACCCTGAATGGTTGGGATATAAACACAGTGCTGATGGTCAAATTACACAACATAAGGCACGATTAGTCGCAAAGGGATATAAACAAGAAAAAGGAATAGACTATGAAGAAGTGTTTGCACCGATATATATTGATAATAAATCAGCAATCGAGTTATCTAAGAATCCAGTGCATCATGGCAGAAGCAAACATATCGACACAAGATATCATTTTCTTCGTGAAGAAGTAAAGAAAAGGCATGTTGAATTAATTCATTGCAACTCTGAGAATCAGATAGCATATATTTTTACTAAGCCTCTACAGTCAGAAGTATTTAAAAATTTTAGAGAAAAACTTGGGGTACGAATGGTTATAAATAAACTATAAAAAAAATTTATTAAGGAAAGTTTATTTACAAAATGAAAGGTGAAAGTTTTTAAAAATTATTGACCGGTTCGGTTCAAGTTGGTTCCCTGTACTAGTGAAACATCACTTTTATATGAAAAGATGTGTCTTTACAATACTTCTTGAAACCGGTTCAAGTTGCCCACCACCTTCTCATGGCTATATATATACACATCTTGGAGAGTTAAAGTTAAAGAGAAGAAGGAAAAAAAAAAAAATGGAGAATAAAGCAATAGTGAGAGTTTTTTATAAAAAATTACTTCAAGAATACTGTCAAAAGAAGAAGATATTCCTTCCACAATATCGCACTTATCAGAAAGGAATTATTCATGATCCAGAATTTTATTCTTTTGCCGAATTTGGAAATTCATGTTACATGGATGATGTGAAAAAGATTAAGAAGAAGGCGGAACAAGACGTGACACATTTTGCCTTTATGACTACTATAGGTATGGTTTCTCTTGATTAAAGAAATACTTATTTAGAGAAAGCAAATATTTCGTTAGAGAAGGAGAATATGGCGGTGAACATGGAGAACAAGTCTCTGGAGTACGTCATCAACGATCAGGCCTCCAAAATCAGAATTTTAATTTCAGACAAGATAGCGTTGGAGAAACTACTTCAAGATTATGAAGATCCTGTGGAAGAAGATGATAGTCATGCATAAACAAACTTAAGAAGGAATGTTAGTTTATAAGTTTGTTTATTATTTTATTATTTACTTTTGCAAAAAAGGTTGTGCCCCTTCATATAGGGTTGCGTCCTTTTGTTTAGAGGTGTGTCTATTCGTAAAAGTATGCTAGTTCTTTTCGTGAAGAGTTGTATCGTTTCATGTTCTATATATAGAGGGCATGTGTTGTGTTGTAATTGTATCCAATTGTATGGTATTTGCAGTTAGTTTTATTAAATAAAATTGGTCTTTCTCATTTAGAATATTTTATATAGTTCTTTAAGATAGTCCAAGCCTTCCAACATATTCACTACCTCGATTAGATCTAAGAATCTTAATTTTTTTATTCAATTGATTTTTCACCTCAGTCTTATAAATTTTGAATTTACTCAAAACCTCATCTTATTTGACTAAAATCACTCAATTCGGTGAAACCAACAATATAAGTTTGAAGAATCCCCAATTTATTTGACTAAAATCGCTTGATTCAAAAAATCCGAAGTTAAGTGGTACCGACTAGAAAAAATAAAGTTGAGGGGATCATTTCAAAATTGCATTTAGTTGAGGGGCTCTTGATACATTTTCACCTATATATACAATGAAGGTCCTTCGAATTTATGAATGCATGTTCAAACTATGAAAATTATTTCACGGCGAATGCACGAAAGAAGGATGTTTTTGGCCCACAGATAGGTTATATTATTGGTAGAAAATTGGTGTCTTGTATATATTGTTTGAATGTAAGGATTTAAATATCCATCGATACGGAATGTATCCACGGTGCCTGCACCTGCTACTTAACCTTAGTAGCCCACATACCAACTCTGTTTTATTTTTTTCCATTACCACTATACCCAAGCATATTTGAATAAGGAATGGGACCCAGCTCAGGTAAAGCCATCACCATTGGATCTCACTTAAGCTGGAGTGATCACCACCATCCATTTTCTTTAACAGCTCAACCATTCACTATTTCTTTTATTGCTTAATTACATTCTTGATATATATAAATATATATGGGCAATTTCTTATATACCCCTAAAAATTTTCGTGTTTTCAGATTTACCTTTTTTAGAAGGCTAATATTAAAACTACCTTTCTTACGTTCCAACTTCTTTCCAAAATATCCCTGAAGTTAAACTCTGTTAGTGTATCGTTTGGAACTGCCGTTATCTGTGTGTAATTACTATTTTGCCCTTTCAAATATACCATAAACCCTAAACCCTAAAACCCTAAACCCCTAAACCCTAAAACCCTAAACCCTAAACCCTAAACCCTAAAACCCTAAACCCTAAACCCTAAAACCCTAAAAAGCCCTAAACCCTAACCCCTAAACCCTAAAACCCTAAACCCTAAACCCTAGAACCCTAAAAAACCCTAAAACCTAAAACCCTAAACCCTAAACCCTAAACCCGGGCAAAATAGGTATATCTGATAGTTTTCAACTCCGATTATTATTTAACTCTAGTTTAACCCTAGTTAACTTAACAAAGGGAAACGGTAAGGGTATTTTTAATAACAGTGGAACATATGAAGGGTATATTGGAAAGAAAAAAATAAGAGGGGTAAATCAGATATTTCTTCAGATTTCAGGGTTACACAGGCAATTATTCTATATATATATATATATATATATATAGAGGACATATGCTGTAATTGAGATTTGAGTTGGAAATTAATACAATTTTTTCTTTTCTTCTTTCACACTTCCTTTCTATCTCTCTTCTTCCTCCTCCTCTCTTACTATCGAGGTCGGATGCACCAGAACCCAATGAGGGAGTTCTCTGCTCCGAGCTAATGGTGGGGGCTAGGATTTAGCCACATCCATATGGTGGTGATAACATTCATAGAAGTGGTGGGTGTTAGGATTTAGCCACACCCATATGGTGGTGATAACATTCATAGAAGTGGTGGGGGCTAGGATTTAGCCACACTCATAATATTCTAGGTTTATAGAAGACGAGAAATGTGAGAGAGATTCCGGAGAAGGGCTTGAAGCTACTCTATTGCAGAAGAGGAGTCGGTTTAATTCTTCTCTTAGTTAATGAATCTTATTTCACCCGCATATTTTCTGTTTTGGTTTTCTTCTCTTTGTGGTTGTGTTGGTTCCAGTTATATTAAGAAGGCGGGTTTATGGTAAAAATCCGATTTGATGTTTCTGCTGCGGAATCCCAACTCTAGGCGGTACCGAAGTGGATTTCGGTATCAGAGCAGGTTGTGGATTCACATAATTTGGTACCGGGGCGTGTACCGAATTTTCCAATAATTGGTATCAGAGCCAAAGGTTATCGATCCTTAGGAGAGATCGACGTCAGAATACTGGATTACCAATCATCACGGGAGGTGATCACAATTTAATCTCGCTATGCGTGTTGGACTCAAAGGTATGTGATTTTTCCGCTTCAGGTGGAGCTAAGAGAGTCCAAAAGCGAGATCGGATCGTACAGAGATGCAGTCGCTCAAGGTGAAGTCGAAGCCGAGGAGAGCTCGATGTAGCGATTGAATATTACAAATCAAATCAAGGTGGAGATTGTTAGGATTTGATTAGATTTGTAGTTGAATCCTAGTTGGATTAATCTTAATATTTAAATCTTAAAGAGATAGGTTCGTTAAGATTTAAATATTAATTTGAATAAAAATCAATTTAGATTAGGATTTGAATAATTTTTTATGTAAACTATTCATATAGTATATGTGCTATTATTTTGGTGGTGTTAACGTAGTCAAACCCATAGAGGTGGTGGGAGCTAGAATTTAGCCACACCCATATATTATGTGGTAATTACATCCATGGAGGTGGTGGGGGTTAGAATTTAGTCACACCCATATGGTGTTGGTAACATCCATGGAGGTGGTGGGGGCTAGGATTTAGTCACTCTCATAATCTTCTAGGTTTAGAGAAGACGAGAGAAGGGTTAGAGGAATTCAGGAGGAGAGCTCGGGTTGAAGCTACTCTATTGTAGAAGATGAGTCGGTTTAATTCTTCGGTTGGTTAATGAATTTTATTTCACCCACATATTTTCTATTTTGGTTTTCTTCTCCTTGTGCTTGTGCTGGTTCCAGTTATGTTAAGAAGACAGGTTTATGGTAAAAATTCGATTTGACATTTTCGCTGCGGAATTCCAACTCTAGGCGGTACCGAAGTGGATTGTGGTACCCGAGCGGGTTGCGTATTCACATAATTTGGTACCGGGATATGTACCGAATTTTCCAAAAGAGATAACTAAATTTAATAGAATTAGTGTTAAATTTAACCAAATTCTCAATTTAATTGATATAAGTAATTTAAATCAAAAGAATCAAAAGTTGAAGTGGTTTCAATTAAAACGAAAAGAGTTGAGAGGTTGTTTGGTGCTAATCCTCCGAAATTTTTTCCCTGCAGTTGAGGGTTCCCTCGTACACAGGAAAAAAAAAAAAGAAAAAGAAAAGAAAAAGGGAATACAGCCAAGGAGTTGAGACCAAGAGATTTTGTCAAATACTCAAATTGCTCCATCACCACTTTTGGATATGTGAGTGAGATGTTTGGTTCCAAATAGGAATCAAAATTGGAACATAGAAAAAAATGGACTGCAAAAAAAAAAAAAAAAAAGGAATGATAGAAACTCTAATTTGTCTGGTTTATAAGAAGAATAGAAATTGGAATGATGTTTAAATTGAGATTCAAAGAGATTAAATTTTAACAAAATACAAATTTGTTACTCAAATTTGTAATTAAAATTTGAATCGTAATTTGAACTCATGTATGAACTTAGGGTATGTTCGGTTTGAAGGATTTGAAACTTGAAATGAGAATTCGGACGGAATGATTCATCTCTAGAGCCGGCAATGAAGCTTGTTGTTCGCGAGCCAATTCATGATCAACTTGAAAAGCGCTCGAGATCGATCACTCATTTAATAAATTTGCCGAACACAAGTTGAATTTTTCATCTCAATATCTTAACAAGTTAAACAAGAGTTGGGACTAGCTCACTCGTGTTTGGGCGAGCCCGAATTTCCACTGCAATTCCGGATGTGATAAAAATTTATGTAGAGCTTAAGTAAAATTCACTGGGCTACAGTGAAAATAACTTTAAACTACTTGAAAGGAACAAGACAACACGAACTATGGTATATTAACTCTAACAATTTTTATTCCTTTAGTTGTTCTGAAAACAATTTGGCAGATGCAATAAATGATCAAAGAAGTATTAGCGGATTCGTCTTCAACTTGGGTGCAAGAGTAATTTCATGGTCTTCAAAAAAACAGCAGTCGTCGACAGCTTTATCATCTTCAGAAACCAAATACATTGCGATCACGACCACTACATGTCAAGCTATTTGGATACAATGAACTTTTAGCAATCTTAAAGTATAATTAAAAAGACTTAATCGTGATTTACTACAATAATTGGTCAATCATCATGATGCCGACAAAGAATTTGGTCCATCATAGCCGGACCAAACACAGCAAACTGCGACATCACTGTATTTGGGAATAAATTGCTAATAGACGAGTCGAGTTGATACACTACAGTACTATTGACGAGCAAATGACCAATATTTCCACAAGACCACTATATATCATTAGAAAAATTCATATTTTTTCTCGAAAAGATTGGCATGGAGGATTGTTAGAGATAATGCTAATAAGATTTAGGTTAAATTAGAATAATATATATAGCTACTTACTTTATCTCTAATTATTTGTTAATTTAAATGTTAGTTATTTTTAGTAAAATTTTTGTATTTGTGAAGGAGAAAGTTGGCATAATTAAGTTTCCCGAGAGAGAGAGAGAGAGAGAGAGAGAGAGCTCCTCTTTTCTTCCTCTCTAGCTCTCTTTTCTATTTTATTTTCATGTGACATCTCTACACACCAAAAGAGTGAGAAGTTTAGAGGGCACTTTCAAATTATGGCTGACCGTTGAAGAACAGGTAGGGTGTCAGTACATTTTTGCCTCTTCAAGTTTATTTCACATAGTCAACAACATACGACAATCTATATCTTCGTATGTATGCAGTTCTAATTAGAATGTACTATATATATATATTTATTTATTTTAATGTGCTACATATATATCAAGTACACATATATAGCGGATATGAAGCAAGCGAGAGAATTAATTCACAAGAACACATAGAGAGTGGTGTTCATAAGATAGTCGGAAATGACATGGTTCATCCTCTCCGTTGGGTGGATCGAATCCCAGAACACATACTGGTTCGCGTCTTCGCATGTAATCCTGTTGTCGCAGCTGTAGCTCATCTCGAACAGCCCCGTGCCGCAGCACCCCCTCACTGAGTTCTCAAAACCTGCAGTTTCCACCATCTCAACACAATTTAGTACACTATTATCAAGATCTTGAAATCCTTTCGTGCGGCAGCAAGAGTTTGTGCCTCTTTTGTAAAACTTTTATAAGGCTTCGTTTCATTGTGGAATAAGAGATAACTAGTTGTTTCAGACATAAGTATAAATATAGGAACTAGCTGAAACTATTGTAAAAATGTGTTTGACTGAGTATCAAGATCTTGAAATCCTTTCGTGCTGCAAGAGTTTGTGCCCCTTTTGTGAAACTTTAATGCTTCGTTTGGTCGTGGGATAAGAGAACTAAATATTTCAAGAATAAGTATAAATGTGGAAACTAGCTGGAACTATTGTAAAAATGTGTTTGGTTGGATATTAGATTAGTAGCAGCTATAAAATTTTTTTGTGTTTAGTATGATAATGAGTAATAAGAGGGATAGAGAGTAGTAATTGTATGAAATGACGAAATTGCTCTCAACCATAATAATTTTTTAAAATAAATAAAAATTTTACTTGTATGATTTTAAATATTTAATTTAAGATATTCATTAAAAAAATTTATTAAAATTTATATTTTACTTTTATATTAAAAAATTTTAAAATTTTGAAACTTTATAAATTTTTAAAAATTCAAAATTTTGTATATAAAATTGGTATAAATTTATTAAAAATTAAAGTTTAAAAATCGCCATGCACCTACGGCACATGTACTATCAGTGGTATTTGTCTCGAACCGAAGTCAAACTGTTGACCAAGTCTGACGAGTCTGGTCTTGGAGCGGTTTCTTGATTGACCCTCGGAGTGCGCCTCGAAATCAAGCGATCTGATTAAGGAGGGATCGACTCAACCGAATTCTTCTCACAATCAACACTCGAACTGAGCCAAAAGTAGACTCGACTTAAAGAGCTGAGTCAATTATATTAATTGAAAAAGTTGATTACAGGATTGAAACTATTCCTACAAAAGCTCTAAAAATTATTAAGCACTTAACTAAATAAATGATATAATAGGACTAAATCTTTTAATCCGACTATAGCATTTTGGGTGGTAGCTAGACCCAAGAGGTTAAAGAGGGTTGAGCGTGCTAGAGTTAGAGTAGTTCTAGGATGGATGACCCCATGGGAAGTTGAGGCATCACAACCACCTAGATTCGGCCACCTCTTCTCAAGGCTGTCGGCAATGGCCCTAACCGGTCCCCTTGGGTTGGACTCGACCTCCTCCAGCTTGTGCTCGCGCCCCTAGGCTCTGGAACCTGAACTCGAGCTGTTTTACCTAGCATAGCCCGAGCTTGGTTAGGTTTGGTCGAGCTTGCTCCGGCAGCGACTCCGGCGACTTCCAGACCTCGAGTAAGTGAGCCCTGCCCCATCTGGGACCTCCTGAACACCATGCTCACTTCTGCTCCTTCTGGTTTGGCTGCAAATAGAACATCTCACAAGTTGGTTTCTAAACCAACTTGTACCTTGCCCTAATGCACTCCCTGTTCTTCGAGCACACCCCATTGGGTATATAGCTTAGTCTCATGCTTATGATTACGATCTATTTTTGTTATCTCCTGATTCTTGCATGCTCGATAGAGTAGGAAATTGTCGTTCCTTATATTTCATGAGTTGTTATAGTTGATGATCATGATCCCGTTTGGGAGGTCTTGTCTTATTGCCATATTCCGGTCATTGGAACGCGAGCATTGAGCATCCGCATGTGTGATCGCCATGCACCTACTGCACATGTCACGTAAACCAGTGGATTGGCCCCCGTTGCGGTATTTTTTACCGGTAGAGTAGACTGATCGACCTATAAGCCCATTTGGCTGTACCTGCAAGTACGGGGTATTTGTTAGCTTTGGCTGGGTGCTTTTGTTATGGCATTAGCCTGAGGTCCTAGTGACCAATAGTGGCATGATTGGGTATTTGTGGTTTCAATATCTTAACGCATTTACACTTCAGTTGTTTATCATTATTTCTCTACTACTTATAGACACTCTTATTATCTTGCTCGTATTGTTTATTATTTCTTACTGCCCGCTATTTATTATAGCCTTCATTCCTAGCATTTATAGCCTAATCATTTATTGCAATTATCAGTTGATTATGCTTATTTACATACCTGTCGATTATTGTATACCAGTAGGTACAACTTGCTGGTCCCCCGGCTCGTTGTACCCACTGGGATGCATCTAGTTGTATCTCATACCCTCTTATTGGCACCTTTTTCAGGTACTTCGGGTAGTGAGACTAGGGGACGTTGATTGTGAGGGTTATCCGCTAGAGTCGTCGCTTTATGCTTTCAGTTCTCGATAGCTGGCCGACTAATTTGCTTGTTATTTTAGTTATTTAGTGTTGATATTATCCTAGTTTTATTACGCTGTTAACTATGACTTTTGTTTTTATGATTGTTTGCCTGGATGTCTGGTTGGATAATTTTAATAAAGTATGAACCTAGTTTTGTTTATACCTGTGCTTTGGGTTTTGATCGTATTTGCAAAATGATTTTCAAAAACGGAGATATGGCGGGGTTTTGATTTATGTTTGCAGAGATATGGAGGATTGATTGATGTATGCGGAGATATGGCGGGATATGATGTGAGTCGGCAGGTGTAAGGAGGTTTTTGCTATCACTTGATCTTAGTTTAGTGTGAGTCTTGGTTGTATGATTAATTTACATACTGCTATGTGATTGGATGTAATTCTGGACTGTATATTGTACTTGACTAGTCGTGCGTGTATATAGGAGACTCTATCCGTTTGGACCAGGGAACCTTATGCACTTGGCGGATCTGCTCATGTCCTTGGGAAAGGTTTTAAACTCTGATTTATAAAAAAAATTGATCCACTTTTTGACCTTGGGGCGTGACAAATAGGGTAAAACCTACACATTACTATGCTATTATGCCTCTACATCAAACCCACAAATATCACTAACCCTATGATGGAATCAACTAGAAACTCCCAAAGGAAAAGTAAGTTGTCACTCATCTGATATCGTGCACCCACTCAACACCGACCGACACAATAGTATGCTGAACCCAATTATGAACTAATCGATTCAATAGTTCGGTCAAGCCTGCGCCGTTTACTATCCAGACTATAAGGCCGCTGGTGCGTCTAGCAACAGACAGGCACATGTCATCTCTTCATACTGCCGAGACAACACAATCGCTGGTGCGCCCATCAATAGTAGACACCCTCCTATCTCCTCTCTACAATCCGGTTCCATACTAGTAAATCCCAATGAAGCTCGATGTGGCATGCAGCCTATGATCAAACGATGATCCATTAGGTCACTGTAACAACACTATTTTTATTATTTTTCCCTATTATCGACTTCTGATTCAAGCTAGTTTTAGGCAAAAAATTCTTAGCGTTTGTTCTTTTGGAATTTTGGGTTGCAATTGCCGTATTGCAATAGAGCTCGTTAAATGGAGAACGACGATGTGATCGGATCGGAAATCCGACTTACAGATCTTCCGGAAAGTGGTTTTTAATGATAGCGGGTCCGAAAATGTAAGTTCCGACAACCTCGGAAACCCGTTATGCGAGGTTGCTGCATCGGGATCCGTGCTAGCGGTTACGGGACATTTCGGAGGATCAGCATGCTTATCGAGGAAGTCTGTTCAAAAATCTCTTTTGTTTTTAAATATCGGATATTGGGACTTTCGTACGTACAAAGAAAAATAAATTAAATAAATAAATCCCAATTTACCGGATAACCCTTATTCCAAAAGATCGCTTCTTCTTCCTCTTTCCTCGTTGTGCGTGCCGAAGATCGAAACCGGAAGCGTCGCCAATACCGGGGAGCGGATCCAGAAACACCATCGTCTGCGGAGATAGGGATTGTGTTGTCTTTACCGTCGAAGCAAGGTTAGCGATCGTTAGTTCTCTTTTGTCGTTTTGATCGTTGGTTCGTTCGTTGGTTTTGTTCGTTGGCTTTCGTTCGTCGGTTTGATCGTCAGTTAGCACTTTTAGTCTTCGTTTTGTGGATCTCGTCTCTCGGTTATCGGTAAATTAGTTTTGCGTTTTGGGTTTCATTCTTGGATGACGTGCGTGGAGGTTTTGGTTGTTTTTGGTTCGTTGTGTTGAGTTTTTGGGGTTTCGGCGGGATTGCTTAAGGATAGTCGACGTGGCTCCACCGCCGCTCGATGCCCTAGCCGAGCCGCCGCCGCCGCCGCTCGATGCCCTAGCCGAGCCGCCGCCGCTCGATGCCCTAGCCGAGCCGCTGCCACCGCCGCGCGCCTTAGAGGCGCTGTCGCCCGCGCGCAGCCAGACGCACCTCACGCGCCGCTCTTGCGCTGTTAGGGCACGCCGCTCAGGGCCGCGCCCTGCCAGGCCGCCGCCGCTGGATGCCCTAGTCGCCGCCGCTGGGCGTTGCTTGCGCCCGCGCGCGCTGCTTGCGCCGCGCGCACTGCTACTACTTGCGCCCGCGCGCGCTGTTTGCGCCTGCGTGCGCTGCAGCTGCCTGCGCCCACACGCTGCGCTGCTGCCAGCCTCGCGCCGCGCCGCCGCCAGGCTTGCACCGGGATACTGCCCGGGGCTGCGTCGCCGTGCCCTGCCAGGCCGTCGCCGCTGGATGCCCTAGCCGCCGCCGCTGGATGCCCTAGTCGCCGCCGCTGGGCGTTGCTTGCTCCCGCGCGCGCTGCTTGCGTCGCGCGCACTGCTACTACTTGTGCCCGCGCGCGCTGTTTGCGCCTGCGTGCGCTGCAGCTGCCTGCGCCCGCACGCTGTGCTGCTGCCAGCCTCGCGCCGCGCCGCCGCCAGGCTTGCACCGGGATACTGCCCGGAGCTGCATCGCGTGCTACTGTCAGGCCGCCTGCGCGCTGCCTACGAGCGGCAGGGCCAAGCTCCCCTGGGCCGCGCCCTGCCAGGCACTGCCATGTCGCTGTGCTATCCGCACGCGTGCGCCGCGCCCTACCAGGCCGCCGCCGCCGCTCAGCGTTGACAATACTTGCTGCCTCCGCCGCCGCCGTCGCCGTCGCCGACGAGGATTTTTGCACAGTTTTTGGGTTGACGAAGTGTTTTCGTTTTCCGTCAGATAACCCTCCGCTTGGTCGTTTTCCGACGCGGGCTCCGTCAAGGCAACGGTAGGAGCCCGAATTTTTCGTCCGTTGCCCCGTCAACAGTTGGATCGAGTGTTGCTTAGGCACAACCTTTAAAACCGTGGATTTATTCTTTCGAAATTTATATCACACTAAATTAACGTTGTTTTATAACATAAGCATTCTCTACCTTACTCTTGATTATTGTGGTTAAAGTATGGTCGTGGTAGCTATGCTGTACATATGCAAGTGAGACCCTGTTGTCATATAGAGAGAACTGGCGTATGTGGCGGGTCTGTGCACGTGCCTCGCGGAAGCCTATTTCAAAAGAAAAAAAAATTGTACTGTATTTTCTGCTGTTTATGTACTCCCGGGGCGTGACAGTCACCAACAGCTCAAACATAGAACCTCCAAAACATAGCTCATAAGTCCCCAAGGCTAAAAGTACCAAACAACTAGATCTCAGTGTCCCAAGCACACACATACACTAGCCCACAATCCACTAGCAGTCCACTAAATACCAAGGCTAAGATGGGGTATCACAAATATCTCTATGAGATAGCACATATGTTATTTTCTCGGTACCACTCATTTCTATCTAACCAACCACACAAAACTAAAACACAGAACGGGTCAACTCCTACTTAAAATAACCCACTACCACACTAACCCCTGGGTTAATAATATGGATCCCCTAATAATCAAATAAACCCAATCATACTACAATAATATCAACCTTGAAATATGTGCAATCAAGCAGTCCACATAAATTCCCTAGCAATAAAATAATAATATATTCTATTCACTGCCCATACAGTTCAAATATTATAAAAATATCAATCAATCAATCACAAGAATATCTCTACTACTATCTATCCACATACAAGCAGTCAAAAGACCTACAACTATCGAGCAAATATAAAAGATAATACACCATTCTCAACAACATGGAACCTACCTATATCATGAATCCTGGCAGAACACGGACAGCGGGAAGACAACACGCTCAGCAGTGACCATCACACACGAACTGCACCACCTCAAAAAACTTGACAACACTTCACCTCAACCGCTCGACACCGAAAATCTCGGCTCTAACAATCAAGCACAAAAGGAGTACAAAACTGAAATAAAAAAAGGACTAACGAGCTAATCCTATAACAACAAAATCCTGCCTTGAAAAACTCAAACAAACAATAATAAAAGTACCTACCCCAAAGTCGATGAGCCGTAAAATCACACGCGCGCGCACTCGTGCTCAACTCCTCGAATCGATCTGCGCGCTCAACAACACTCCCCATGTGCTCTCTGTTACCCTCTCCCTCTCCCTCACTCTCTGCTTCTTTTTTTAAACCCCACGGATGTGAGCAGAAAGAAGAAAAGAAGAAAATATAGGGACCCTGCACTTCAATGGCCGAAATAAGAGATTCGGGCGCTCGAAACTCACATTCGGGCACCCGAAACCACCAAGTTCGGGCGAGCCAAACAAAACAAGATGGCTCGAAACTTTCGAGCTGCTACAGTGCAACTTTCAGGTGCCCAAAATGTCGCGATGCCAAAACGTGTTCGCTAGCTTCCCCCTGACAACGCACATTGTGACACGTCACGTCACGCCGCGCTGACTGACGTCAGCACGCGTCCCCTCGGCCAACCACCAACCAAGCATCCACAGTGCCACATCCAGATGCCCGCACCCGCGCCCGAAAGACCGCAGCACCGCCGTTTGTCCCCCACACCTGTCGTCCCATGTGCGTCGCGCAGCGTCACGCCCCATCACGCCGCCACCGCTTTCCAACGTGCCCACAGCCAATGGCACGCCCCATGTGTCCACCAGTCTCAGACATCGAGCCACCTCAGGCCTCGTGCATCGCATCACCCCTTTTGCGTGGCTACAGAGCGGGTTCGGGCACTCGGATCCTCGCCTAAAAACCACAAATCCAACAGCCACAACCCGATTTGACTTCATTTTCGCATCAATTCAGCTAAAATGGTCCCTACTCGGCCTAGCACTCCTCCAACGTGTTGATCGACCTACCATATTGCAACTTTATCATTTGCAAAAGTCTAGTATCTTACACTGCCCCCCAGCCCTCATGCCTCCAATTTAGGGCTGGTAAGCCAGTAGCGAAGGATGAGGGGGTAAACCCCAGGCAACCTCCGATTGATGGCCGATGTTTGCATTTTTCGGCCTATTTTCGGCCTGAAATAGCGCTATCGGCGGCTGCACTGCTCCACTACAACAAAACTATGCTATAGCGACACTTTTAAGTGTCTCTAAAATCTAAAAAAAATACTGCTGGAAAAAATACCGACACTTGTTATTAGTGCCGCTATATGTGCCGTCGCTAGGGTGTATAGAGACACATTAATATAATGTGTCCCAAAAATGTGCCCCTATAATCTAATTTTGAATATAGATGGAATATAAATAGAACACTTACAAAAAAGTGTCACAAAAATATGCCGCTATAACCTAATTTTGTTGTAGTGCTCCTTGCGACTGTGCTACCGCCATTGCCGACATAACAGGAGTTGGTTGGATCGACATATTCTGATTTACCGCGAGAGGTCCCTGTGGACCTCCATTATGATGCTCATTTCGGGCTAGTAGTTGCCGGATTAAAACAATAATTCCATTTGAGGTAGTGACATCGGCTAACACCGCATCTAGGCGAGTGTTGCTCTGCTGACTATTATGGTCTAGTATATGCAACACTCGAGTCATTTGCCTGAGAGCATATGCTAGTCTCGGCTCTTGTTGTGCGGACTATCCAGTACTCTCCGGAGCTGTCGGTAGCACTGGAAGATGCTCATTTACATTCTCAGCACTACTTGCTTGGTCGTTCGCTGAAGATCGGGGAGCGACTTTGTTGCTGAGATTCATGCTGTTGTCATCGGCCATTAGAAATTGGATTGGTGTTTACATGAGTATCCCACCGGTCATGCCAAAAATTATTTGTCTTGAACCAAATTCAAACCGTTGATCGGGTTTGACGAGCTTGGTCGTGGACCGGTCCTTGATTGACCCTTGAAGTGCATCTCGAAATCAAGCGATCTGGTTGAGACTATTTTTATTTGTGAATTTCTAATATTAGTTAAATGTTGCTAATTATGAAAATTTTTACCTTTACACCAATTCTAATATAAAACTAGAATATTAGTAATTGTTACAAACAGAGAAAACCATTAGTATATTCCCATGGAAAGGCACGAAGTTGAATTTTTGGGGCTAGTGTTGGGTTCAAGTCCCACTTGGGAAGAGTCTAGGTTAAGAGTCTTGCTAGGAGGTTTAGCTAGCAATACAAATAATAAAACAAAAGGAAAAAAGAAAATTCTAAGCTTAAAAGACCAACCAAAATCACAAAATGAGCAAAAACACCAAAATAAAATAATAATAATAATAATAATAATAATAATAAAAAGAAAGAAAGCAAGATCTTACTAATTTTTGTTAGATCTTTATACAAATTAATGCGAAATAATATAAAAAATACATGCAAATTATTATATAATCGTTAATCTATTTGAAAATATTATAAGCGCTTATCGGAATCTATACATGATGAAACACGTTCTCAGATCTTAACGTCTTTCAAACGCCGACACTAAAATCGCTTCGGATTTAATGTTTCCAAATCTAAATTCGTCGTCTAATTAATTTGCTCTTAATGGAACAGGACAAATAACAGCAGGAATCCGACTCGAGAACTACAATCCTATTATATTCCTTATATACTACGTCTAATTAGAATCTCATAAATCCTAATTAGATTTATATTGGATTTCTACATAATAAGAGTCCATACTCAATAGATATTTCTAGAGTCCATATTAAATCACTTAATGATCATATTAAATTAGATAGCTGATAATATAATTATAAATTTATATATTAATCCACATATAACTAGTAAGATCTGTGTAATGTCTTTTGCGAAGAGCTAGTTACAGATCAATTATCCAAAAAGCAAAATTATTTCAGATCGATTCTTTCATAGAACTTCACGCTGGTAATTTAAGAAGTGAAATTTTTTTCATGAAACTTCATATGATGTAAAGTACGATTCAGCTGTAAATAGGGAAATTAAAGTTACTAATATAAAAATGTTACTTTTGATATATAGAGCTCAATTCCTTAAATTCAGCACAATTATTTAGGTGGAATCTAATTTGACGGTAAAGAATAATTAATATTTTCATTTTTATTAAATTCAATTTATGGTTTATGAGTGAATTTTATTTACGTGAATCCAAAACAAACAAACAAACAAACCAAGCTCTATAAAAGGAAAAGAAACAATACTGCAACTTACCATAAGAAGCAGGATTCTGAACCACATCATCCAAAAGATCGTAAATATTGCCATACACAATCTTCATACCATCCAGCTTGCCATTTAGCTTGTCCTTCAACCCCTGCAACTTCACGTTGAACTCCCGGGCCACATCGTTGTACCGCTCGTTGCAAGATCCGACCTCAGCTCGGTTCGTGACCCGCTCCAGCGGCAAGCAACCCATCGGCGGGAGCCCCGTGAGGTCCAGTTTGCGGGCCCCGAGCTTGTAGATGTCGTTGATGAACCCTTCGGATATATTGAGGAGGAAGTCCTCGTACTCCGGCACAGTGAACTGCGACGACCGTCCCTCCGGGAACGCGTAGTAGTTCTCGATGAAATCGTTGGTCCCCAGGCTCATAACGTAGAGGGCGTTGAGTAGTGTTTCTTGAGCTTTACCTTCTCCTAGAAAACTCTTCAGTTTCCCTGCGTATTCTTTGAAGTACTCCAGCTGCTTCCATAGAGGAATCACGGACTAAAAACAAAAAAAAAACACAAATCTAGTGTTCAATTATTGACCTATGTTATGTGCGCAAACGAAGCTTGATTTTATCAAAATTAAGCTCTAATATTATTAAGGGTAATATTATTAAGGGCAATATTATATGTACGCCTCAAAAGAAGATGTATATTTTATATCCATTCATCTAATGGTGGAGGGGTTACTTTATAAATTGTGAAGTGACGCCTCATCATATATACCCCATCCAGTGGATGGATGGGTGTCGGATATACACTCCTTGTGGGATATACAAGGAGTATTTTTCTATTATTAATGACGGATCATATATTTAAGAGATAATTATCTGTGTACCCCTGAAATCTGAAGAAATATCTGATTTATCCTTCTTATTTTTTTCTTTCCAATATATTCTTCATACGTTCCACCGTTATTAAAAATATTCCTACCGTTTCCCTTTGTTAAGTTAACTAGGGTTAAACTAGAGTTAAATAATAATCGGAGTTGAAAACTATTAGATATACCTATTTTGTCCCTATCTACCAAAATTATTGAAAATTTTAAGAATACATAAGAAAAAGTTGATTATGGTAGAAGGGTATATTTGAAAGGACAAAGTAGTAATTTTACACCGATAACGACAGCTCCAGAGTTTACCCCTGTAAGAAGGGTAGTTTTAATATTAGCCTTCTAAGAGGGATAAATTTAAAAACAAAAAAAAATTTAGGAGTATATAAAAAATTGCCCCTATATTTAAATATGTTTACTCTTTACTTATTCAAATGATCGATGCTAAACGGACGGACGTTATTGCTGCCTGTTTATTTTTGTTGATAGTCTCAAATCAACGATCGGTTGATATTATTTGAAGTACTTAAAAATTAAAATTTAATTTTTTTTAGAATTATTAACTTAATTATCAAAAGTTTACAAATTTTATAATTTTAACAGCCCATATATAAAAAATATTTGCTCGGATAAAATATCAAAATTAATTAAATTTTAATTATACAATTTTTTAAACTATTTTGAAATAAAATTTATATTCTTGATTTTCTTTATAAAAATTCTATCACCACTTTTTAAAAAATATTTAAATTTAGTCATATATTTTTCTATCCACTCAATACACAAGAGAATAATATATACCAAAGAATATAAAATTTAATTTTAAAATATTTCAAGTGATTTAAATTATATTCAATAATACCGATCATCGATTTAGAGACTCTGCTGACGAAAATAAATCGGTGACAATAAAATTTATTTGTTGCCGATAATATTCTAGCTCAGTCCATAATTATTTATAATATGTGTTTAGTAAATATAGATATATTAATATCGATAATTTGGTACGTTGAATATAAATTATTATTATTATTATTATTATTTCGATAGCTTCAAGTTTAATTAGAGGAATATGATCACTTTTAGAGATGTCAACGAGCCGAACACGAGCGAGCTGGGTCGGCTCGTGTTCGGTTCTTTTAATAAACGAGCCGAACACGAGCTGGCTCGTTTAAATATCGAGCTGAAAAATTCGACTCGTGTTTAGCTCATTTATTAACGAGCCGAACACGAGCTGGCTCGCGAACAACAAGTTTGATTTTCATTCCTACTATTAAATATAAAGTTGAAAAAAAATTTAAAAATTAAAATTTTAATCTAATAATTAAAATTCACAAAAAATTTGATAGTCTAAAATCTAAATAATATATATATATATATATATATATATATATATATATATATATATATATATATATATATATATATATATATATATATATATATATATATATATATATTCGAGCTGTTATCGAGCCGAACACGAGCGAGCTGACCCCTCGTGTTCGGCTCGTTTACTAAACGAGCGATTCGATCTCGAGCTCATTTCGAGCCGAACACGAACTGGCTCGCGAACAGTAAGCTGGATTGCCCCCCTAGTCATTCCACACAATTCATCTCACATTTTTTTTTTTTTTCGTAAAATTTAAAAATGAAAGGCAATACTATCTACTCAGCTAGTAAAAATGGCCTAATCAGGCATAATTAAGAAGCTTCCCAAATTGCACAACCTGAAGCTCCAAAATAGCACGATTACCCAATTCTATCTTTATAAACTAGAGATAATAATAACATATAGAAGAACTAATCTAAATTATAAACTATTTTAATTTGTTTAAATCAAATTTTTAAAATTTAAAACCTTTTATTTTTGTTTGATTTAAATTAGTTAATAATACTTTGACTTAATTATAATTATGAGAATTGTATAAAGTATACTAACTAACTAAATTTGTAAAAGTAAATAACGCGTGTCCAAATTTTATAATTAAAACTAAATCTAAAATTTTAAAAAATTGAATATAACTAATTGAAAATGGTTTAAAAGACTGGATAATAAATTTATAAATTTATAATAATTTTGATAAGTATTATATAATTTTATATAAATTGAATATTTTTTTTTTTTTTTTTCATTCAGAGAGAAGCTATTTTAAAAGTTAGAGATGGAGACGGAGAAAGACAGTCAGATTTTCTGACTTACGAGAACGTTAGAAGTGGAATTATCGTAGCCGGCCGCAGCAGAAGCGAAGCAGACGCCGGAGGCAAACTGCTGAATAGTGTAGTTGGGGTCGAGATACGCGGGGATGAGCGGCGGGAGTCCGAAGGCCTCGGAGATGAAGTCGGTGGAGAGGCGGCCGTTGCAGAACCGTCCGGTGGGCTCTCCGCCGTCCAAGTCGCGACCGTAAGGCCTGAAGTTGCTCTTCGCGAGGGTCGGAACGTAGTCGTTGTTGCCGGCGTCGACCGTGGAGTCGCCGAAGACGATGATCGCCGGAACTTTACCGGCTTTCGACGCTGCACAACATAGCAGCAGCAGCTGCAGATAAAGAAGAAACCATCGCAGGTATTGCACTGGCATTTTTGTTTAATAAGAGCTGTGGTGGCAGTTGGGTGAGCTGAGTGTATTAATATATAGTATGCTAGTTATATGGCGATCGAGTGAGGTTGGAGAGATCGGGCAATTAATGATTGCTTTATTATTTTGATCTAGGCTACTGTACTGTACATGTATTAGTAGGCATATATTCATGCTGTTAATTCACTTTTTATTATCAGATATTTGGTTGGGCAATTTAATTAATACAGTGATTTTTTCACACCATCTACGTACGTACCTAATCAAATACTAGAAATTTTTGATAATTATAATAATCCGTACATATAGGAGGTATATGTCTATGTCCGTTCTTTTAACTCATAATAGAAGAATCCAAATTAATTTGTTGGAATCCGGTAATCGATACAAGATTATGTAAATTCGCAATTCGTTTCGGTAACGGTTATTGAGAATCCCTCCTTTTAATAAAAATCAGAACCATTGCTATCACATCAAAAAAAAAAAATTTAAACATAAAATATTCGGATGAAATAAAATTTATTAATCAAGAAAAGAATTACATCGACTCATTTTCTGCAATAGAATAGCTTCAACTCCAGCCCTCCTCCTGAATCTCTCTCATCCTTCTTTCGCCTTCTATAAATTTAGAAGACTTTTATTTTTGAACGCATCCGTACGTGCATTCAAAATTATAAACACATTGGCTATGTCATATGAGTATGACTAAATTCTAGTCCCCACTACCTCTTTGAATATGACCACCACCATGAATGTAACCACCACCGTCAAATAATGGTATATATATACTATATTTATAGTTTACATTTAAAACTATCTAAATTTTAGTCTAAATAAATTTTTATTCTAATTAATATTTAAATCTTAACAAACTTATCTCTAACAAATTTAAATATTAATTTTAATCCAACTAGAATTCAACTACAAATCTAATCAAATCTTAACATAGTTGAATTATTATTAGAAATTTTTTTGTCCATTTTTATCAAAATTGGCACGGCATTTGAATATATATAAAAAACTTTCATTTTCATAAGGATATTCAATTTGAAAAAAAAAAAAAAGAAAAAAAGAAGAAGTTGTTAGTTGTACGTTACACTATACAATAATTTTTAAAAAGTATAAAGTTCAATCTTTAAATACTATAAACATTGCAGAACATGTTTAATTAGGCGTGGATCATCCGAACCGATCCTTATATAGTTGAAAATAATTGATCTTGGTGTTGTTAATATATAGAACCCTAACGCAGCTCTGATTTATTTATTTATTTATTTATTTATTTATTTTTTGTTAATACAATTCTAGATGCTCTTGTCTCGTTGGGTAACGGAATAAGGCAAAACTAGCTGTTCTAAAAATAAGTATAAAATACGGAATTAGTGTAAAAAAATGTTTGGTATGATTTCAGAAATAAGAGATTTTGTGTTTGGTACGATAATAAAAAATAAGAAAAATAAAGAGTATTAGTTATTTTAAATAATCTTTTTGACTTCAAATTTTATTATGTAATAATGAGATGAGAAATGATGTCTCAGGAGACATGAGAGGGTATTCAAAGAAAAAACAAAATGGTGGTTAGAAAAAATGAGAATAATAATTTCAACTTATTTTAGTTGTACTGAAATAAAATATTTTGATAATTTTTAATGTATTTGGAAGATAAAGGAAATACCTTTTTTATTCTCAAATAATTTTAATACCAAACGAAAAGGGTACTACTGTTTAGTTAGCCTTTAAATAGCCAAAAAAAATAAAAAATAAAAAATAAAAAATAAAAAATAGTAAGATTTTTTTATTATTATTATTTTAATACGGTGGTAAACAAAAGCCTTGTACACGTACACATTGCAAGTAATCGATCACCAAACCATCACATCGGAGCAAGTAATCGATCACCAAACCATCACATCGGAGCAAGTAAACGAAAAATAGGAGCACTATGATCAGAGGAGGCCCTCGTTTAATGTCACTGATGTTGTCCTTTTCAATCTTAATCAGATGCAAATTTCATGTGATTAGAGAAGCTATCTAATAGATTTTCTGGGTGTATAAATTAATTATAGGCTTAATGGAATATAGTTTTCTGCTAAGATATTAAATAACTAATATGTTTTTATAAAATTTAATAATTAAACTTGTCCCTCCAAATAAGACAATCAGATCATTCTATTTAATTTTCTATAACTTTTCAAATGGAATGACAAAGTAATACTCAGTTTAGCAATTAATCCATATTCTAAGTTACTTAGGAATAATCTGCTTTGTGATATAATTTAGTTATTAAATTACCTTTTCACTGTTAATTATTAATGTCAAATCATATTTGTGTCTGAATTATTTGCCCCTCCATAATTACTTCATTAAAAGAAAATACAGAAATTAAAGTACAGTGACCAATTGAAACAGAAATTAAATTTTAATTACTTGATTGAGAGAATGAGTTTTGGAGACAAAAATGAAATTTCACCAAAATTAAGTTTGGTTACTAATGATTTTATTTACTCCAGATTTTTTTAGTCGCCCCATGTCTGATTTGAAGTATTTGAGACTTAAAATTAATATGAATTGAAATAAATTATTTTTATTATTAGTATTTAGATTGAAAGATTGACATTTCAATCTTTATTTTGGGAGAATTTGAATTCTTCAAAAATAATTTTTACCTTTATGATGATGAGAATCAACTTTGATTCCCAAGTAATTGAGAATTTTTATTTTCACTAATAATTATTTGAATTCAAATGTAAAGTATATAAATCGTAATTTCAAATTTGAATTTGAGATATGAATTTAAAATTTAAAATTTAATATATAGTTTTATATTTAAATTTTGATTTTGAATTATAAATTTAAATTGTAAGTTCAAATTTAGATTTAATTTTCGATTAAAATTTTGAAATTGAGTGAAAAATTCAAAATATAAAACTAATTTTTGATTAGAACATGTACATTTAATTTAAAATTTGAATATATATTTTAAATTTATAAATCAAATTCAAATGCTTGATTGAATTTAAATTTTAATTTATATTTTAAATCAAAATTTAAAATTTAAAATTTAGTTTCTAAATTTAAACTTATATTTTACTTAAAAATTAAAGTTTAAAAAATAAATTTATTTTCAAATAAAAAATATAAAATATAGTTAAATATTTTTGAAAAAAGGATTCTTTTTTTTTCCGAATTCAACTTCTAATCCAGCATAGGTTATTATGGAATTTCCATTCCACTCGAAAATCAAAATCAAAATTAAAATAAAATTTTTATATGCCAAATATTTACAAATAAATTTATGCTTTTGGATGAAAAGGGGGCAAATCAAACATCTTATTTCATAAAAAATAATAGTAATAAAAGGATGACAACAAAAGATAACTTATTTTATATATATAAAAAAAATTAGTGTAATTAAAAATAAGGAGTTTGATTTTTTATTTTTTAAAATATTTTTACTATACATGATTAATTTGGAAAAATAACATATGTTACTTACGAAATAATTAATTTTACTAGAAAAAAATAATTTGATATCCAAATATAACATTTAATTTTAAATATTTGATCATACTTTTTATCTATTTAATTGATAAATTTTTTTTAAAAAAAATTAAAATAATATATCAAATAAAGTATTTATGAATCTAAACATGAACAAAGGTGGCGTTAGTTACAGAAAAATAATTTTGGTACATTTCAAGCGGTGTGTATATTTTATATCTCATTCATTTTAAAATGAGATGAATTTTACTCGTCACTTCAAAATGGCGAATGAATAAATTTTTATTTTTGAATGAATATGATGTACATCATACACCGGGCTTGTTTGGATTTGGTATAGAACCGGGAATAGGAGGGATATCTCTCTTATTCTTCCAAACGCATCAGGAATCAATCGGTATAGCTTGTTCCAGTACAACTAGAATAAGTAAGAATTACTGTTTTCATTCTTCCCAACCACCCTCTTACTTTTTTCTTAAATATCCTTCCACGTCTATCGAGACACCATCTCTCATCTTATTATTACATAATAAAATTTAAGGGCAAAAAGATAATTTACCTTAATTAAAACTCTCTATTCCTCTTATTTCTTATTTTCATACCAAATACAAAATCTCTTATTTCTGGAATTATTCCAAACGTTTTTTTACACTAGTTCCGTACTTTATACTTATCCCTGAAATAGTTAGTTTTGTCTTATTTCGCTATCAAACGGATCCTAAATAAAATGTACAAATAGTATTACTCATAGTTATATATCTAATGTATTTATCTCCCCAGCAAGTTAAGTACATTATCACCCCAGCAAGTTAAGATTGGTCTGAATGCAGAATATGGCTCATGTCAGTGAGTGCCGGCTGCATTATTAAAGAAAGTACTTAAAAGGCTCAACGGCGACCAATCTATCTCTCTTAAATGGAAAGAGTAGTAGATCGTGAGTTGAATAGTAAGAGTGATTTCAAATCACTATTTAGATTGAACCATCAATTTTATTTAGGCTGATAGACTGAATCGCAGAAAACCTCCTGTATATATATTGTTTTCTACCTTACCTCCCTCCATATAAAGCTGCTGTACAATTTTGTGCTATTAATTACCACTTGACCCCTTTTATAATTTTATTGTTCTAAAATATTAGAATATATTTAAATAAAATTGGAAATATCAACTAGTTATATTTGTGTGATAAGAAAGATAGCACAATATCTTACATCCACTATAATAAAATTATAATATAGTGATATTTTTAAATTTTTTTTAAATATGAAAAAAGTGTCTAGTATCGTTATATGTGTCGTCGTTAGGGTGTATAGCGACATATTATTGTAACATGTCCTAAAAATATATTCCTATAACCTAATTTTGAATATAAATAAAATATAAATAGAATACTTATATAAAAATATTATAAAAATATGTCACTATAACCTAATTTTAATACAGTGTATCCTATTGAGAAATTTATATATAGCTATGTTTTCTCTATTTTGTAAATAGTGAACGGAAGATAAAATAATCAGCCAAAGCAGATAAAAAAGACAGAAAAAATATATATCGATCTACGAACCACTTTCTTTCCATACAGTAAGTTCAGTTGATATTTAGAATTATAATTTAAGCAATGTTATCTGTACATCCATAAAGTTTTTTTTTTTAAAATATTTAATATTTTCTAATATTTTATGAACGATGATGACAAGATTACGGAAGGAAATTAATTAAGTGACGGCAACGCATTTTAGTATGCTTTTAATAATATGGTGGCCAGTCTAAGCATCAATTAATTAGTTGACATTTGTTTTTTTGTTTTTTGTTTACAAAGGGAACCAAATTTAATTATTACAATTTATGATTAATTAATGTATATTGAAATATCAAAAAATCAGTTTGTTTTGTTATTTTAGTTTTCCATTAATCAAGAAATTAAAAGAACCCAACTAACCGAAATGAGTCTTTTTCGGTGCAGTAATTAATTTGGTTTCAACTAAATAGCGCTCATCTCTAATTGAAGGTAATTAAATACAAAACAACAATATATAAGAAGACCTGCAAAAGCTAGTGAGAGTGATAGGTAAAGAGAGTGCATGATGACTCAGACCACCAACTGAAATTTGTGGCACTTCAATGCAATCAACCAACTTCTATCGTTTCCTTCTCTTTATTTTATGTATATTTATATTCGGCTGCATTATTCGGCTGTATTATTCGGTTGGTTATCTCTTAAATGCTGCTTCTCGTAGAACTTACCCGGAAATTATATTTCGTATTATATATATCGTTTTTTTTTTTTTTTTTCTTTTTTTTTTTGAATAAGATGGTATAGGAGCCGGTCCTAGATCAGCCTCCTTCATTTTAAAAGGCTTTTTATTTCAATTCTTGTGCCTATCCGCCGCTTCATGGCTAATATCTCGATATCTTGATATGATGGTTTAAAAAAAATAAATTTAAACATATTTTGATCGTAATTTCTAACAAGTGATGAAGTAGGTGTTAGAATTTTCATATATATGCCATAATTAATTATATTTAAATTTGAATCTACTATAGATAAGATCAATTCTAAAAGATATAGAATTACTTGATATGGTATATTTTATCTCTTTTCCATCCATTTAAATTAAATAAAATTCTAATCAGACTTTGATGGGAAGTCGATTTGAAATCTATATAAAAGGGTACTGGTCATGTCACCGACTCATGTGCATTCTGGTAAAATTATTCATTAAATCCACACCATACGGAAGACCATACGGAAGACCATACGGAAGAACGCATGAGAAATGAGGAGAAACCAAATTAAATAGAATTCTAATCAGACTTTGATGGAAAGTCGATCTGAAATCTATATAAAAGGGTACTGGTCATGTCACCTACTCATGTGCATTCTGGTAAAATTATTCATTAAATCCATACCATACGGAAGAATGCATGAGAAAGGAGGAGAGCATGAGAAAGGAGGAGAAACCAGATTACCTAGTTCGGTCGGTACTGTTTAGTATTACAACCGAATTTCTTGCTTTCGCTGTTTAATCAAGAATTTTTCTCGATGGCGCTCTGTAAGTTATTTTACAATTTTATTTATGATCCTGAATATTGGTATGTATTCGATTTTATTTTATACCATATAAATTTCATCAGTAGGATCAAACCGAATCACTTGCTCCAACGGATCAAATGCAAGATCACAAGATGAAAATTGCACTAGCTTCCACAACCCAAATATCAAATTCTTTAAAATCTAAGAGAGAATAATTTTTTTTTTCATTGATCAAAAACAAGATTAAGAAGAAATTTGTTAGACGAAACTTATTTTTCTTTTTTTCAACTTCGTGTAGTGGTGGTGGTTTCTCCATCCACTATAGGCAGTGGTAGTTTCTAAACTGAAATATAAAAACCATCTCTTAATAGGTCGGATTGGATTTATCCATCATTGACGACCCGAAACCCGATTAGAAAATCAATATTATATTATCCGGCAAGTGAGCAAAGAAATCAAGACTAATTTTATACTGTTTTATGATAAATTAATTATTTTGATTATACTACAATAAAACTATACTATAGCGACACCTTTAAGTATTTCTAAAATCTGAAAAAAATGTCACTACTAAAAATACCGACACTTATAATTAGTGTCGCTATATATGCAGTATTTAGGGTGTTAGGGTGTATATATAGCTACATATTATTATAATGTGTCGCAAAAAAAAAAACCTAATTTTGAATATAGATGAAATATAGATAGAACACTTATACAAAAATATCACAAACATGTGTTCCTATAATCTAATTTTGTTGTAATGTTATTATGTATTATATATATTTTTATAAGTCTCGCGTGTCTGTGTCGGACACTTATGTGTCCGTGAAAGACTCGTATCTGATGTGAATACTTTTTAGTCGCGCGTTCAATACTGATACATATACATAGTTCATAGAATTAAAAAAGCATATATATATATATATATATATATATATATATATATATATATATATATATATATATATATATATATATATATATATATATATATATATATATATATATATGTATATATTATTTTTATTTTTTTATACGTATATAATATAAAATGATAAATATTTTATTTTTTTGATGAGTACATATAAATTTTTTTACAATATAAATAAATTATATATGATAAAAAAAAATTTAAACATACAAACTATTAATAAAAAAATTTATTAACTTTCACTACCAAAATTTATATTTTATATATAATAAATATATATTATTATGAGTAGAGCTTATATACTTTTAAAAGCACAAGACAAACTATGCTGGTAAATTTTTTACCATTAAATTTGTATTGAGATTTGTGCTATTGTAAAGTCAACTAAAAAGAGAGAAAGAAAAAATAAATAGCACAAATCTCAATACAAATTCAATGTTAAAAAATTCACAAGCATATTTTGACTTATGTTTTTGAAAATATATAAGCCCTACTCTATTATTATATTAATAATATTATATTTTGTTATCTATATTCATACCGTGTCCATATTCTAATTTTTTGAAAGTTGTCGAGCCGCTAGTGTCTCGCGTTAGTGTCCATAACGCTTAATTTGGTTAACAACATTTATTATTTTATCTCAAAATGTTATGCCTATATTAGCTTAATATGCTTTTATATTAATCAAAGAAATTAGGGTAAATTGCATAGGCTGTGACACTTTGGTCCTGTTTGCAACATAGTTAGTTAATTCGCAAATTATTCGCGAATTATTCGTGAATTATTGAGAATCCGAATTAAACGTGCCGTTTCCGACTTTTTCTAAAAATTTAGAATAATTCACGAATTTTTGAATCAAAAAGTATTATTCGCGAATTATTCACGAATTACGAATTTTTGGGTGAAAAAATTGTTCTTTTTCAAAGCATAGTTAGTTAATTCGTGAATTATTCGCGAATTATTAAGAATTCGCATTAAAATTATTTGTCGGCAATAATTTAAAATTATATATTTTTTTTGTTCTAAATAAATATTTTATTTATTTCTAAATAAATTGATTAAATTATTTTATAAAATTATAATTGTTTATGCTAATAGTATAAATTTTTAAATTTTTTTTAAATTTAATAGCCGAATTTTTTATCCCGAATTTTTAATTAGTGAACGTATTATTTTCGTATAAATCACGTATCCGAATAATTGACGAGCCCATTTTTTAGCCAAATTTTTCAACGAATTTTAAAATTATAATACAAATTTTATCCGTATTATATTTGTACCGAATTTTTGTCGAATCCGAATTAACTAACTATGGTTTGAAACAAGCCCGAGTGTTCCGGACAAGTTGACCGAGTCAAACTATTGATCAAGTCAAAGTACTTCTAGTGATGATATCAAGCGAAAGGTCGAGAAAGGCATCTTCTTAATCGGGTTCTGTCTCCACTGTGTAAAAACTGTTCAATTGAATTAAACTCAAAAACTTTTGTATAGAATCAGCTAAAGCTATAGTCGAAACTAACTAAATATCATTAAAATATTAAATAAGTATTGCATGTTACAAGAAAAAGAGCGCTAGAGCTCAAGTTCCAGAGATTCTAGGCTAAAACTAAAGGCTAAAACTAAAGGCAAAACTCAAGGCCATGTTTGGTTGGGAAATAAAGGAAGAATAATTTTTTTTATCCTCCAATTTTTGCCAAACAAAAAAAAAATATATATAAGAATAAAAGTTTAAAATATTCTCAGCTTAACGGATTATTCCAGAATAACACGTTAATTTCTATTCCACCTTCCTCTGAAATAAGGTTTATAACCTAGGGGCAATGAATGAAAAAAAAATTTTATGATAAAAATTTAAAATATTTTTAGCTTAACGGGTTTTTGCAGAATAATCCGTTAATTTCTATTCCACTTTCTCCTGGAATAAGGTTTATACCTAAGGGTAGTGAATGAATTTTTTTTTTTTATTTTTTGCTTTAGCTTAGCTTCCTATCTGAGACTATATTTACTAAAATATACTATTTACTAATTATATTTACTAATTTTATTTAATAAAATATACTATAAAATATAAAAAATTATTTTATATTTTATTTACTAATTATGTTTACTAATTTTGTTTACTAATTATTATTTACTGAAATATACTATAAAATATAAAAAATTATTTTATTTAGGTAAGATATAATTTATTAACAATTAAATTGTCATTTTAATTAATTTATAATAATTAAAATTAATTTATATATATATATATATAAGGTAAGGGTAAAATTGGTATTTTGATAAAAAATCTATCATCTTTTTCTACTATTCTTCTCTATCCCATAATTTTAACCAAACATAATTTTTTTTATTCCAAAGAAAATCAACTTTTGAACCAAACGCAATTTAACTTTTATACTTGATTATTCCGAAATAGCAAACTATCCCAGATATAAAAAATTTATATCTCTTAAATTTATACCCGAACCAAACGGAACCTAAAACTATAGATACTATTAAGAAAAGTTATAAATGCTGAGAATGGAAAAAAATAATTGAAAACAATTGTTTTTTATGTGAAAAAAGACTATTATTGTAAGTTATTTTCAACTATTTATAAACCTATTATCCATCTTTAGTTAATCTGCAGTTGTTGGACAATTGTCACTTCATGTGGAATCTGCAGTTGTTGGACAATTGTCACTTCATGTGGAGTGCTCTAACCACTTTCTTTTAGTAGGAAATTCACTCCCTCCTCTCTCAACCATTGCCGTGACAAAATTCATTTTGTCTTTGGACTCTTCTTTCCATTTTTTGGTGTATCACGTGTCCTTTTTCTATTTGTCCACATGAGCCGAGCCGACTCGCCAATTGGCATCACATTTTCTTGCGCCAACAATACCCCCGAATATTTTTTTGAATGAACATTCAAATGACTAGCCGTGTTGAGTTTACAACCATGATACATCGCTGAGTTTACAACCATGATACATCGCGCCCACTAACTCTCAATTGTCATTTTATCAAAAATTCTTTCAACGGCAAATCCCTTTGTCTTCTCTCCTCTTTAGCCTTAGGTTTTTGAGCTCTCTAAAACCTTTTTTTTTCTTTGTTCTTTCTTCGATACTCCGAATTATTGTTCTCCTTCCTTAATGGCCTTTACTCGAGTTCCTCTTTTTCCTCAAACCCCTAAGGATTATTCCATTTTCTTCATCCATCCAATAAAGATTCTTCCTATTTCATCTTTGGTCCCTCCTTCGTCGAAAACCCAAATAAAGTTATCTTTCCTTTTTCGGTTGAATGTGCAAGGAAAAGCACATCACCTTTTTGTTATTTTGGCTGTGCCACAACTTTTTCTACACTCGGTACTCAAAAAATCAATTGAGACTTTGTTCCAATCACCATTGTGTTGGTCAATGGTGAGAAACTAGTTCTCAGTTCTTATTTCCTTTTATTTTTATATTGAGAAATTTTTGAATCTATCAAGTCGCTACACAAAAAAAAAAATCGACGTCATCATTGGTTCTAGCTTGCGAAGTTTTCTTGTTTCTTCATATACGCTTCCAAGTTGTACTTCCCTTTTTTTCTGCCGAGCGCCACTTGATTCGAGTTCTCTTCAGCAATTCGACACGTACGAGCTCTTCCTAGGCTGCCCGGAACCCTTTACTTCAGGGCAACCCTCCGAATTCATGGAATATTTTTGAGTATTTTTGTTTCGAACACAACTGACCCCTCAACTGTTGGCCCCTTTTGAAGCACAATCAATCAATCCCAACCGGTTCAAAAAACATATTGAATATTGTTAGAATTTGATTAGATTTGTAGTTGAATCCTAATTGGATTAAAATTACTATTTAAATTAGATATAAGTTTGTTAAGATTTAAATATTAATTAAAATAAAAATCTATTCAGATTAGAATTTGGATAGTTTTTTATGTAAGTTATAAATATAGTATAGGAGCTATTATTTGAAGGCAGTGGATATACTCACGGTGGTGGTAATATTCATAGAAGTGGTGTGAGTTAGGACTTAGCCATATCCATATGGTAGTATCTACACCCATATGGTGGTGGTAACATTCATGAAAGTGGTGGGGGTTAGAATTTAACCACACCCATATAGTGGTGGTTACACCCATGATAGTGGTCACACACATGGAGATGGTGGGGGTTAGAATTTAGCCACACCTATGGTCTTCTAGGTTTATAGAAGATAAAAGAAGGATGAGAAAGATTTAGGAGGAGGGCTCGGGTTGAAGCTACTCTATTGCAGAAGAAAAGAGGAGTCGGTATAATTCTGTTTTTGGTTAATGAATCTTATTTCATCCGTATATTTTCTATTTTGATTTTCTTCTTGTGGTTGTGCTAGTTCCAGTTATATTAAGAAATGGATTTATGATAAAAATCCGATTTGACGTTTTCGCTGCGAAATCTCAATATTAGACGGTAACAAAGTAGATTGCGGTACCGGAGCGGATTGCGAATTCACATAATCTGGTACCAGGGCGAGTACCGAATTTCCCAACAAATATATTCTCAACCAAGTGGATTCATCAGAAATAATCGAGCACATCGAAGTATGGTATTCTTTTTTAGCAGCTCGAGATCTGCATTTGAAAACTTGCTTCCCAGGCTTGTTTTAGTTATAGATGGATAAACTCCTTTATTACCCTCTCCAGCCGGCTTCTTTTCATTGATGATCACCTCACAGTCTTTTCTTTTCATTTCATCTTTACACAAAGCTTAATTTTCCTTCCTGCCACTCCTACTTCCTATTGAAACTCCTCTTCTTCCCACATCAGTTTCTTTCCCTTTTAAGTCCACCATATTAATTTGTACAAGAAAAGGTTCTTGTCAATTTGCATTTTAATTTTCTTTTCTTGATCGGCAAAATTTAGCCGACTCTTGTTAATATTTTTTTGAATCTGCCTTTTAAAGGCTATACAATTATTGGTTTTATGGTTCTAAGAATTGTGCCATTTACAATACTTTTGTCCTTTTAATTCTTCACTGGAGGCCAAGACATGCCCTTCTTGTAACTTTATTCTTCCATATTTAAATAACTGATAAAAAAGCTGATCGATTTTAGTTGTATCAAAAGAATAAGGAAAAGTCGAGACCCGAACTTTAGCCTCTTTGGTTTTAGCCGGCTTTAGGAATGAACGTTTATATGGTTAACGGTTTTTAACCTTCTCGGCCGCATAAATAGACTCTTCACGTGAAAACTTATTTAACTTCAGCATTTTTCAATTTGCCAAATGGGGATGCTCTGAATCTATATTTGCTAGATACGGAGATTTGAACACTATCCTGAAACGCGATTAGGAGTTTCCTTGTGGGGTAATCCACATGTAATTGAAGGAAGTTACTCAAGCCATAGCCTGCATACAATGTTAGTGAGTAGGCTAATGGGCTCAAGTGGAGTATCAAGCATTGGGAGAGTCATATTGTATGGCGTAGGCTCTTGAGCGGATTGAGGTGATAACCTGGTAGGGAAAATGGATGGTTGCCTTTTGGCAATGTCGATATACAGACCGAATGAACTCTCAAGGAGTATAGCACGCGACTGAGTTAGTGAAGTTATCGTCTAATGACGGCGGTTGTGGATAACTAAGCCTGACAAAAGAAGCTCTGAGGGTTAATGCTAACAGCGCCACGAAACTCGAGGCGGGTGACCGTATCCTCTTAGAAGTGTCACCAAGAGATGAATGGGGAAGATCGGGGCTTTGAATAAACTAGTTCCCGAGACCGTGTGTAGCAAAAAGTGTAAGATAACGTTGGGACACGGATGTACTGGTTGTGCAGCTATCGAAGCTGGTAGAAGTCCCCAATGTGGCTCTGATGTCCACACTTGGTAAAGATGTGTGCCGTTTGGCCTTTGCTCTTCGTGTCGAGCAATTAGAGCGACGAAGGAATGTGGTTAGCAAGGTATGCGTGAGATTCAGCCTTATTATGGAAAAAAGATTACGGAATCATGTGCATCTCCGTAAGTCAAGGTCAAGTTGGTAATCACATAGATCATGAGTTACCTGGCAGGTTGAAGCCCAATATGAAAGTTTTGCCCCTGTGGATTCGAGAAATCGAGTTAGGGTGGTCCGAACCTTGCCCTCAAAGTTTGATCCTTCCCATCAAGGTTCAGACCCTGAACCCCTCTCAACCCAAGTTTACCTCGTCAAAAAATTCTCAATTTGCTTTTTGGGATTCCAACACTCTTCTAATTGTTTCGAAACCCTCATAACCTAACTTGAACTTGTCCACAATTGCCTCTTGAATGTTTTCAGTCAATTGAACAAAATCAATATTCTCTTAATTCCGTTTTCGCACCGAACATAGGCCGAAAACACTCCAACTAGTTTGAAACTTTACTAGAACTATAGGAATAGTCCTCCAAGCCAATTTTCACTAGAACTATGTCATTTGCAGAAGTCTAGGTCATTACATCCTTCCCACCTTAAAAAAAAAATTCATCCGCGAAACTTAAATCACTTGAACCTTTTGGAGCAAGAATAAGGCAAAAGAGTTTAGGGCAAAGGTAAGTTTTTGGGATTTGAATGTAGGGATTGACTTAAATCCTTTAAAATTGGTATTATTGTGTTTTCTATACTCTTCTAACCTAGTTTAATTAAGTTAACACCATAAATTTTGGGTGTTCTTAAGTGGGATAAAAATCTAGGGTTATAATTGGGGGGTTTTGTTTCTAAAGAATTTTGGACCTAATTAAATCTTTGGAAATTTAATTGAATGTTGAAAAAACACCCTCAACAACTTGGATTTAAGAATGGTGAAGTCCTGGTGAAGAATTTGAAGAAACGAGCTAGTTTCAAAAAATTAGGGTTTGCTAGTGCTTAAGAAGAGCTAAATGCTTCCAGGAGCCAAATTGCAAGTGTCGACAAACGATTATGGTTATTTTGAGGTGGGTTAGTATATATGCACCGAACGGGTTAGATCACATACATATGTCTTGAGAGTATTTTTATAGGATAAAATGCATGTTAATTAATTTGGCAGTTAAAGGAATAAACGCAAGTGGTTAAATCGTAGTATTAAATTGTATAACTATCATGAGACAACTAAATACATGTTAAAGAAGCTATATGTATGTATATATGCATCTACATCTATGTATGGACTAGTTATAGGTTGACATCTTTAGAAACATGAGAACTCAACAAAACTAGTAAACATAGTGTCATATGATATAGGTTGGACAATATAGTGTAACCTAGAAAGGTTGACAATATAGGAAAATCATGAGACCCTTGATGAGACTGTGCATGATGATACCGCTACCCTAAACTTGAAGGGCAGTGGGCGGCAATTTCTGGAGCCCCTGGCCCAAGAGGGCACAGTACAGTGATCGTGTGACCCTGATCTTGGTGCGCAGTGGGGCGGTGATTTTCAAAGCCACTAACTCAAGTGGGTAGGATGATTCCGTGGCAAGTGGACTTATGCCAAAAAGCAGTGATTCCGCTAGTTCTTGATTCGAGGTCGAGTCGGGCAAGAAATCAGGTAATGAGATAGTAAGTAGAGTAAAACTTACATTTGTAGACATCATTACCATGAGTAGAGGCATAAGCATGCATTTCGTCTTTCGCATCTAGTAGATTTTATATGCTTTCCATTATTTATTTATCGAACTATCTATCTATCATGCTGACTTTGTCTCCTTTGAACCTGGAGGGTCGACCTTCTCTTTTTGGTGGTCGTATCAACTGGGAACTATGTGTTAAGACCAAAATTTTTGCCACTCGAGGAGATAAAACGTGGCGTATACCTTCGGCTAGAAAGCCATCAATCGACAGAAGAATAAGTCAACAAAGAGAGACTTGCGTCTTATGTAAGACCGACCTCAGTCACGTGGGAGCGTGACGCGCGAAGTACGCCATCGGCTAAAGACATCGATCGATAGAAGGAGCGGCCGAAACAAGAAAATTCTCGCCTCATCCGAAATCAACTTCGACTGAAGACGAAAGCCAGATCGCCCAATCGAGCGACGAGCGACAAGGGAGGCGAAGCCAGAGTCAACCTTCGGTTGCCTGAGCCAAAGAAGGAAAAACTTGGAAAGGAATGAGGGCGAGATTTGGGCGCAAATCTCGTAACTGACTCCGGAAACGGCAAGCGGCGCCCAGCAATATTAGAAAGCGCCGGAGATCACGCTTCGACGCGTCAATAAGAGGATGAATTTGGATCGAAAAAAGCTACCATCCTATTTGAGGAAGTTCAACTCAAAAGGAAGTGGTTGAGGATTTCCCGAGAACTCTCCCCCAAATTACGTTGATATTTCAAAATCGGCGTCTATAATCATGGTTCGGAAAGTGTATAAATATCCGTATCATCGAAGAAAAATGGGTCCTGTAACATCGTAAGCCAGGACCACTCCCTTACTTTTTCATATCTTTCATATCTACATTTATTGCTTTCCTAGATAAGTTTATCGCATTTCCTAGGAGTGGATTACTTGTAATTTCTATCCCTATCCTCTCCCTTGTATCCCCTTTCTAAGCAATACAATTTCTAATCGGCTCCATAGCCGTATCAATTCTTTATCTCTATTCTCTAAGTCAGCTACTCTAGGCCAAACTCAGCCTTTCTCCACCTCTATATCCTGATTCGGCTAATCTAAGCCGAACGGACGTGAGAGTTGAGTTAGAAGAACCCAGCCAAGCAGATCCCTCCTTAGCACGATCGCTTAATCCATTGGCATGTGGCATCACATTCCTGAGAGTCAACCACCCCCCGGAGCCGATCGACGACCGACATTTTCGGCCCCAACAAGAGGTAACATATGCATGGCACTCTTTGTTGAGACCGTAGATAATGTAATGTTTCATCAGTGTTTCCGAAATAGGCTCGTCCAAATCCAAAGCCAAAATTTCCAAACAAAGATTTTTGACCTTCAAAAAATATTAGGAGATAGATAGATTGCCTTGAACGGTGTTAGCTAAATCATTCTCAAGTAGTTGTAGTTGAGCACTATTCATTTTATTCATCAACCCATCTAGAGTCTCCCAAATTTCTCATGCAGACTTGCACGCGATAATGTGCTCGAACAAGTCATGACAAATAGATCTCTTCAAGACAAACTCCACCTTCACATTCAAAGTATTCCATCTCTTCAAGGCCTCCCCATTCTTGGGAGAATCTACCAATGCCCATCAAAATCCACCGCCAACGACATCCCAAAGGTATTCGCTGACAAGTTATGACTTCAAACACGACTACTTTGTAGTTAGATTGGTTGAGACTCTCCACTCCGAATCCGACAACATGACTACTTGCCTCCATCTTCCGCAGCATCTTCTTCTCTAAAGGAAGTATTGCAATGCACCATTACCTCCGTTGAGGCTCTGATACCACGTAGAGAAGTAGCAAGATTAACCGATGCGGAACTCACTTACCAAATAAAAGATCAAAAAGACCACTAGCCCAAGATTATATCTCACTAGAGAAGAAAGAACAAGAACAATTGAGAACAAAGTAACAAGTTTTTCTTGATTGAAATAAAAAGATTCTCCTAAATCTACGCTAAGTCCAAAAAGGTGATAAAATACTACTAAGTACACATATTCTCATATAAAGTGTATGGATGCTACTCACATAAACCAAGAATTGGTGGGTTCAAAAGAATTGGCTCTCGAGTCAAAGATGGGAATGTGAAAAGATGTATAAAGATTGGAAAAGATGGTATAATTATGAGTGGTTGTTAAGTGTTGGCAGGTGTAGTTGAAAGTCCACATGGATGGTTTTGGGCTATGAGAGTTGCATGAAGAAATTATGAGAACACATGCAAATACATAATTTGCTTAAACAAAAGAAAATAAAACATTCATTTTAAAATTTAACACTAGAGTAGGAATTAAATCCAAGACCTCTGGAACAGAAGGGGTTTGGTGGTCTCTGTTACATATTATACCCCCCTCGGGTGGGGGTATAATATCCCAAGTCAACATCTGTGCCATGATGAACAAAATGGAGGATACTTACCTTGTTTTAATTTTTCTTTTTTCTTTTTTTTCTTCTTTTCATGTGCGGTTACTCATGCCAAAATAGCATACAATAATAACCACTGCTGCTTATGACCTTTAAATCAGCATTCACCAGCTAAGTGCCACTGAAATCTGATGCAACATGAAATGACAATAAATCCTTGCAAAGAGAAAGGAAATATTTAACGAAATCTTCAGGCCTTCAAGAACAACTGAAACTGGGGACAAATAACAAAACCACAATGCGTGGCCCTTGAGGCGGAAGGGCTAAGTGGAGAATATGTTGAAGATTGCACAACAGAGGTCGTAATTGGTGATTTAAGCTGACTTCTTTAGACGATTCCTGACCCACGACTGGAAATATTCTAATTCCTCGTCAGCTATCACGTGTCCAAGGCCAGGATAAGCCTGCAATTTTCGAAGGGTGGAATATTAGATTGAATTTCATCTGAAACTCACTTATAGTTAATGAAATAGATCATTGGGTCGCTTATTAATATACATTGGGAATATAAATGTTCTTTGTACAACCTATCTCAGATTCTCAAGCACAAATGGGCAAGACGACATGGTACAGAATCTCTACCTTAAATTCGCAACTCATGCCAAGTTGTTCTAAAAAGTGGCAACCAGCTTGCCCAGCCTCCAATAACACAGCATCATCAGCCATACCATGGAGCCACAATATCGGTGTCTGCATTACAAAATTGTCACATTAAGAATTGAATATATAACTCTTCGATGTAATATATAACTCTTTCAAAGTAAAGTTGCAGTTAAGGAGCATAGAAGCTGACTTTTCTTTGGTCCAATCATGACCTTGCAAATACCAGCCGTAAATCACCTTGTGGACAAAACTGAGCGATAATTCTTGTAGAATATGTTCATGCAAAAAGAAGTCTTTTACCGTTGTCCTTCCAGACATTAAGAAAAAGAGTGAACACAAGGCAAATTTGAAATCTCAGGCAAGTCATAGAAGGAACAATCTGACTCGGATTCTACATCTTAGATCTTGATCTCCAGCTTCGATGAATCGCTTGACGCATAGCTGTTTGCACCAGACCGAACTTAAGGGGCCAAAACCAGAGAATTTTTGGCCTGCTGATGAAGAACTTGACGGAGGAATTCAGCCAGACTCTCCTTGCTGGTGAGGAGGGTGGCCTAACAGGTTGCAGCGAAGCACCATTTCTCAATGAGGATGAAGAAGATGATCTTTGTGCTGGCGGAAGGCTTAAACTACTTCTAAGAATTAAGACTACCAAAACTAAAACTACAAAATTCTTCTTTACGATTGATACGTGAGATCATTCAAATCATCTTATTCTAAACCTCCATCTTACATTGAATTGACCTACTAGCAAGCTGTTAGATAGTTGTTCACATCATTTCACGTGAGCCAATATAAATTGGCTTGATTGGGTATATTACTTTAGTGTGGTTATTCTTGCTATGAAGTGACCATCTTATCTAAACCTCCATCTTACATTGAATTGACCGACTAGCAAGCTGTTTGATAGTTGTTCGCATCATTTCCAATCTAAATTGGCTTGATTGGGTATATTACTTTAGTGCGGTTATTCTTGCTATGAAGTGAATAGTTAAATTGAACTTTCTCTAGAGACTAAACTTTCACTTCGGCACCTAGTAAGCCCTTCTATGCTTTAACTTTTAAGTCTTTGCCCTTGTGATGATCTGTAGTAATATTTGTGTTCATTACTTTATGTTGCAGTGTTTGAGTTGATATTTGACATTCAACTGTACAATCAGTTAGATTCTTTTGAAGGTAGTGATCAAACAACCTTTGTTATTTTCGCTGAAAACTTGAAAATAAGTTTCGATAATGATATAAAATTTTTTTGATTAAATGGTTTCAAAAAGGAAGGTTAAGTATGCTTATACAAATTATTATGAATCATTAAAAGAGAAGAAATTTAAAGATTTTGCCCTTGACTGTTGGTCGTGTAATTTCAGAAAAACCAGTTTTTCTCTACTAAATTGTGCTTGCAAAATCATACAATCTGCTATGTAGTGAATTTTACTATTTTGCACTTTTGTTTCTCAATTAAATCTAAGGACTGCTCAGAAAATTATGTATTTTGGAAACTTAGGCTTGTTCAGCAAACTTCAATATTCATTAAATTTATAGATTAGGTGAATGTGTTACAAGTAACATTAATTCAAGGTATTCTACTATTCTTTTGTTGGTCGTATTGACATGAACAATGCGATAGAACTTACCTTTTGATGTTGTGCTACGTGACATGGCTCGAGGTGCTATGTGATGCACCTTCGCATGCCAATGATATGCGATGCGTCTTTGGATGCAGGTGCCATGTGCTCGTGTCATCGGGTGCTTGTGATGTATGCTTTGGACCTTTGCCAATGGGTCACTTTTGTAAATGGTTACCATATTCATTTGTTTTTGTTAGGATTCATCCATATTAGTGTTACCACATATAGCTTGTTACCACATATAGCTTGTTACCATATATAGCTCATATTTATTTTGTACAGTTTATTAGTTTCCATATCCATTGTGTTTCTTTAATTAGATTGTATAGCTGTAAAAGGAGAGAAATCAGCATTATATATGGACCTATTTATTTTGACTAAGAAGGCAGACAAAAATAAGTCTTTTTCAGTCAATATTCTATCATGGTATTAGAGCCCTGGTTTTAAAGTTTTGTTCTTGGTTTGTTTGGATTGTTCTGCTACTCTCTTTGGATCAGAGATTCTGCAACAAAACAATGAGCCACAATGAAGAGGTGGCAGATCTGTGCAAGGGTGCAGCACCTTTTCGTTTTGGGATTTGGCGTGGAAAGGTAGCTCACGATTTCGATAAAATTTCAGCTTTCTTTGGTGAATTTTTTTGTTGTGAACTATTCTTTTTTATTTGCAATGGCGAGTAGCACTCCTGAATTTTGTGTTAAGTTTACCGGAAAAAATTATACCACATATGAGTTTCAATTTCAATTGTTTGTCACTGGAAAGGAGTTATGGGGACATATTGATGGCACTGTTCCAACTCCTACGGATGCCACACAATTGTCTCAATGGAAAGTCAAAGATGCTAGGGTGATGTCTTGGATTATTGGGTCATGGGATTCTCAAATTGTTCTTAATTTACGTCCATATAAAACTGCTAAAGACATGTGGGCATATTTAAAAAAAGTTTACAATCAAACACATTCTGCAAGAAGGTTTCAATTGGAGTGCGAGATTGCAAGTTACACTCGAAGGATTATCTATTCAAGATTATTTTTCTGGTTTTCAACAATTATGGGCTGAATTTTCTGATATTGTTTGTGCTACCGTGTCAAAAGATTCTCTCCATGATGTAATGGCGGTTTATGAGGTTAGCAAGCGTGATCAATTGTTGATGAAATTGCGATTAGATTTTGAGAACATTCGTTCTAATCTGATGAGTCGTCATCCTCCTCCTTCATTGGATATATGTTTTGGTGAATTACTTCGTGAAGAACAACGTCTTCTTACCCAAGCCACTCTTGAACAAGAAAAGTTGACTACAACACCTATGGCATTTGTGGCTCGAGGAAAAGGCAAAGGCAGGGATATGAGTAAAGTTCAGTGCTTTAGTTGCAAGAATTATGGTCACATTGTTGCAAACTGTGCTAAGAAATTTTGCAATTACTGCAAAATACCTGAACACATCATCAAAGATTGTTCAAACTAATCCTTCTTCAAAGAGGCTTCGTGTTTCTCGAAATATTGTTTTCTTTGAAAATCAGTATTTCTTTCCAACTCATGTTAGCTCATCCCCTGAAGTTGCTATTCTTCATACTTTTGATGACACGTCTTCTTCTATTGACCGGTTCAAACCTGGATTTGTCTACACTCGACGTCGTGAACTGCAGCCCCTTTCCGAGCCAGATCCGCCATCTGCTCCTGCCCCACCTTTCCCGAGGCGATCTACTCGAGTTTCTCGTCCTCCTCATCAGTATGACTCTTATCATACATCATTTTCTGCTGCTTTGTCCTCCATTTCGGTTCCATCTTCTTACTCACAAGCAGTGAAGCATGAGTGTTGGCAGCAGGCAATGCAGGAGGAATTTCATGCTCTTCAGGATAATCAGACTTGGGACATTGTTCAATGTCCACCTCATGTTAAGCCCATTGGTTGTAAATGGGTTTATTCAATAAAGCTTCGCTCTGATGGGACCCTCGATCGCTAAAAAGCAAGATTGGTTGCCTTAGGCAATCGACAAGAGTATGGGATAAACTATCAGGAAACATTTGCTCCTGTGGCCAAAATGACTACAGTCCGTAAAATTCTTGCTATTGCCGCTTCACAGGGCTGGCCGCTTCAACAGTTGGATGTCAAAAATGCTTTTCTCCATGGTAATCTCAATGAAGATATAAACATGATACCTCCTCCTGGTTTGTTTTCCTCTTCTACTATGGAAGTTTGCAAATTGAATCGTTCATTGTATGGCTTAAAACAAGCTCCTCGAGCGTGGTTTGAGAAGTTTCGCTCTATTTTGCTTCAGTTTAAGCTTGTCCAAAGCCAATATGACTCTTCCTTGTTTCTTCGAAAATCATCTACAGGAGTTGTTCTTCTTTTGGTGTATGTTGATGATGTTGTTAATACTGGGACAGACTCTTTATTGATTACTCAGCTTAAGCAACATCTTCAAAAATCTTTTCGTATGAAGGATCTTGGTCATCTTACATATTTCTTAGGTTTGGAAGTTCAAAACTGATTCTTCGGGCATATTCTTACATCAGCATAAATATATTCAGGATTTGATTGCTTTGGCTGGTCTTCAAGATTCTTCATCTATTGGCACTCCTCTAGAAATGAATGTTAAGTACCACGCTGATGAGGGGGAGCTACTTTCTGATCCTTTGTTGTATCGCCAACTAGTGGGTAGCCTCAACTACTTGACTATTACTCGGCCCGATATCTCCTTTGTTGTACAGCACATTAGTCAATTTATGCACTCTCCACGGCATCTACACTTGGCGACTGTTCGCCGCATCATTCGATATCTCCATGGCTCTCCTTGTCGAGGTTTATTTTTTCCTGCTGGATCTCTGTGCGTCTTGTTGCTTTTAGTGATGCTGATTGGACGGGATGTTCCAATACCCGTCGCTCTGTCACTGGTTGGTGCATGTTTCTTGGGGACTCTTTGATCTCATGGAAGAGTAAGAAACAAGACCATGTCTAAATCTTCCACGGAGTCTGAATATCGCGCTATGTCTGCTGCATGCTCTGAGATTACTTGGCTTTGAGGTTTGTTGACTGAGCTTGGGTTTCCTCAGCATAATCCTACTCCACTTCATGCCGATAACACAAGTGCTATTCAAATTGCTACTAATCCAGTCTACCATGAGCGCACTAAGCATATTGAAGTGGACTGTCATTATATTCGGGAAGCTGTGGATACTCGTGCCATTTCTCTTTCATATGTTTCCACATCCTTACAATTAGCCGATGTGTTTACCAAGTCTCTCACTAGCCAGCGCCATCAATTTCTCGTTCGCAAATTGATGCTTCTTGATCACTCAACATCAATTTCAGGGGGAATGTTACCACATATAGCTTGTTACCACATATAGCTGTTACCACATATAGCTTGTTACCACATATAGCTCATATTTATTTTGTACTGTTTATTAGTTTCCATATCCATTGTATTTTTTTAATTAGATTGTATAGCTGTAAAAAGAGAGAAATCAACATTGTATATGGACCTATTTATTTTGAATAAGAAGGCAGACAAAAATCAGCCATCTTTTTCAGTCAATATTCTATCAATTAGGATATATCTAAAATATTTCTAATCCACGTGGGATAAGGAATATCTAAAAGATAAATCCTATTCTGTTTAAATTCCTATCTTTGTGGAATTTGGTTAGAATTAGATTAGAATTAATATCTCCCCTGTGACCTATAAATATATAAGGGATTGGCCACAAATCATATACAAGAGAAAATAATAATTATCTTGGCCACAAATCATATACAAGAGAAAATAATAATTATCGCTCCACAAATTTTCTGACGCAGGCCAATAGAAGCCACGAGTTAAGATGAAGAAGCACAAGGACGAGAGGGATACACGAAAACCAATTCTTCGGCATATACTAAACAATATTATTCAATTCTAAAAACTCTGTAAAATCTCATTACACCACGCCTATATATAGAGGTGATACTCGAATCCTATTATAAATCAAATTACTAAAATTTAGAAATTTTTCTAATACAATAATAACTAACTCAAATATATCTGTAAATCTAAATAGATTTAAAATAACTACTTAATCGGAATCAAAATAGAATAAACATAAACTTTCTTAAATATCCTAAATAACAAACGAAGCACAAGGACAACCGAATGGCACCAAAGAGCCGAGGGCCGAGAACCAATCTCAATCGAGATCCGAGTGCGTCTAGGAAAAGCTGATGTAGTGTACTGGGGCTCCAGTGATCAGCCGAGTGGACGAAGCAAATATGGACGTTGAGTGGTTCAGGGTCCTGACCTTGATGATAGAGACCAGACCCTGGCAGCAAGGTCTGGACCTTGAGAGCAGGGTCCGGACCTTCCTTGCGAGATCCTGAAATTGGGACCTTCGGGGTCCGGACCCTGGTGGGAGGGTCCGAACCCTGGTGGGATGGTCCAAACAGTCAGCTAGTGCCTCTGAATGGAGTGTTCGGGAACCGGAACCCAGAGGAGAGGAAGGGAGGAGCTCTCCCTCCCTCTCGTTCTCTCTCGTCTCTCCCCACCTCTTCGAAACTCGACGCCCTGGCAGAGTTAGACCTCGGGAGTAGCGTGGTGGTGTCGGATCGAGCTTTCGGCATGCATGGGAGCTCGTGGCCAAGGTTAGAGTTTTCGGTGAACTGTAAGGATTCTCATTAATTTTTTAAAAATTGGTATCCTCGTGTTCCTTGGAGGCTTCTACACCGTTTTGCTCGAAGTTTCTCCGAAAATATCGGAGTAATTTTGGATAAAAAGGGAACTAGGGCACGTTTGAGGTTTTCACAGATTTTGGGACTTTAGACCCAAATTGGTTGGTTTATTCTCTAATTGAAGGTTAGAGAGGAGCCCCATGCAACTTTAATTAGAAAAGCGACAAGCATCGACATGCAATTTCGTGAAACGGCCCAAAATGGGCATTTTTTGTTCGTTAACTGTGAAAGAACATCGGGATAACCGTAGGTGCTCAATTGAAAGTGCCTACAAGCAATTAAGGACGAACCAAGGTGGGTTAGCGCCCTACTGAAGCGAGTAGATCACCTCTCATGTCTTGAGAGAAAGTCAGTAAATTTAATATTATTTTATTAATGCACATAATTGTAGATTAATTTGGTAAATTAAGTAGGTATAGAATGTATGCAACTTAGGATAAATTAACTACCAGTGGACATGAAACATAGGCATAGAAAAAGATATAGGATATTTATGTATGCCTAGATGGAGATAAGTATGTAGGCTATGTCGAACTAATTAAGTAGGTAGGCATGCTCTAAAGCTAGAGAACTCAACTTAAAATAGTAAACATAGTGCCATCAAGTCTAGGATGGAATAAAATAGTGGTAAGTTAGCCACTTGAGCAAACTAAACCTAGAACCCAGTGTTATTAAACATAGGCTGGAAAACAAGTGAACTCTTACTATGTGTTTCAATGGCGGAAGGTCCGGACTTTTTCCAAAAAGTTCGGACCCCCAACGTCGGTTTTCCCTGTACGTGCTGAAGGTCCGAACTTTTTCCAAAAAGGTCCGGACCCCGAATGTTGGGTCCACAGTTTTCAGCAGAAAAGTCCGAACTCTTTCTCCAGGGTGGGGACTTTGTTGCCCAGGTCCGGACCCCAAAGATCATATGCCCAAAATATCGCTGCCTCGAAAAGCGTGTTTTCGCTCTACGAAGCACTAACTTCTCTCTAACCACTCCGACATGCTCAGAATTCATTTTCAACATGTCCACAGTCGTTTTGACTGCTCCGAGGTCTCTTTGAAGCTGAAGTCCAATGTGGAACTTCACTCAAATTCCGTTTTTGACCCAACTTTGGTCCAAATGCCTTTTGCTCAGAACCAAACTCGCTCTAAACTCTTTTTATCATATTTTTAAGCATATTCAAGGTGACTTAGCCGCACTTTGCCACTTTAGCAAAAGCCGGTGCACCACATCCCTCCTTCCTTATAGGAGTTTCGTCTGCGAAACTAAAATTTCGCATATCTTAGCTTAATCCTCGAATAAGTGAGGATGTCGTTCCCGCATTGTGCTCTCTAGCTCCCAAGTGGCCTCTCGCTCACTATGGTTAGCCCACAACACCTTTACGTATGGGATGGAGCGATTCCTCAGACTTTTCTCTTGCCGGTCAACTATCTTCCACAGATACTCGTCATAACTCAAGTCCTCCCGTAGATCTAGCGGTGGATAGTTGATAACGTGAGCCGCATCGTGAACATGCTGGCGGAGTTGGGATACATGGAAAACATCATGTACTCTCGCCAACTCCGGAGGCAATGCCACTCTGTAAGACACAAGGCCGGCCCACTCCAACACCTCATAAGGGCCAATAAAGAGAGGACTTAGCTTTCCTCATATACCAAATCGCACTACACCCTTTGTGGGTGATGCCTTCAAGAACACATGTTCGCCGACGTTAAATTCCAAATCGCGTCGCCTTTTGTCGAAACAGCTCTTTTGCCGACTTTGTGCCGTCAATAACCACTGACGTGCAATTTTCGCTGATGCAGGGACATTGGACCTAGTGTTATTAAAAATAGGTCGTGGAATATAAGTATAAAGAGGCCTAATGAAACTGAAAGTCATGGACCTAAAAAGGGTAACTAATAATGTAAAATTGTGCACAATAAAAAATTAATTAAAGTAATATGATCGTGCCCAGCTATTCGCCGTTCGGAGACCGTCGGTCAGGGGCGGATGCGAAGTACTGCAACCCCGGGGCAAGGTCCAGGGAACATTGGCCGTGAGATAGGGACGGATGCGACGTACTCCAACCCCGAGGCGAGATCAGGGTCAGCATGGTGTCAAACCCACAGGCATGGATTGACTCAAGACCGAGTCGGGAATTTGGCTAAGGCAAAGGAAACCTTAGGCTAGATATTGATAGAAATGGATAGTGAAATAGAAGTAGATGAGTAGTTCCTACTTGTTAGATTTCATTATCGCATTTGCATTGAGGCATAGCATATGATCATCTAGCATATAGTAGTTTTATCTTTCTGCAGAATATCTATCTATATACTTTAGTTGCCTCCATTAGACCTGGTGAGTCAAGCTTCTCACTTGGTCGGTCGTATCCACTGGAGACTATTTTTATAGTTCTTACCCCACATTTTGTAGGTCCTTTCGCGAGTGGCGCAGTAGCGTAGGTTGAGAGCGTAACTCAGTAGATAGCGCCCTATCAAATTGAGACCCAAATAGAAATACCCTCCGTCAACGAATAGCCAGCAGTGTAAAAATGTAAATGAATCAAATTGTAATAATATTGTGGATTGTATAAAGAGAAAAGAAAGAAAAGAAAAATGTAAAATGTATGCATGTCTGAGACGAATGGCTGTAATAGCTAGTTTATATTGTATGAATTCGGATCCGAGTAAGAACATCTCGAATTGTACTGGTTGTGACGTTTTGGGCGAACAGGAAAAACTCTGTTCGTTTGGCGGGTCTGTACGCATACCCAAACCGACCAAATAGGCCGGTCACGGGGCGTGACAGAAAGGGTGAGGGTGGCTTGGTCTGAGGAGCTAGGGTTTATATTTGGGTGTTGTAATAATTGCAACTTAACCGAAAAACAACTTTTTTTACACAGACCACCCTGTCAGTCAACGGAACTTTCAAGCACCCACAAAAGATTTCGGGCATTTGAAACTACGGAGTTATAAATCTACGCAGCTTCTCGGGCGCCCGCAAGACAATTCGGTCGTCCGAATCCTCGTGACTGCCCGCACGCATGCTCTCGGGTTGAGCATCCGAAAAATAGCCCGGATGCCCTCCCTGAGCGTTTGAATGCATTTTCAGGCACCCACTGGACAATTCGAGCATCCAAAAACTCTGGAGCTTCCCAATCCTTGCTCTCGGGTTAAGCGTTCATTTTATCATCCGAGCATCCTCTAGGGGTTCCGAATTCACATCTCATATAGGCGCCCGCAGGATGTTTCAAGCGCTCGAAACCCATTTTCCAGATTTCCAGCCCTCGAGAAAAAGTCTAGAAGGCTCGAGTTGCTTCTTTGCGTAGACTTTCGAGCGCCCACTAAACTTTCCAGGTGTCCGAAAACTCTAAAGCTTAGATTTGAGCTTTTCCAACCCAGTTTTGACCCAAACTCGTTTCAATTCGATCCAAACTTAGCTTAAATTCTTTTAATCATGTTTTTAAACGTGTCCACGGTGACTTATCCGCACTTTGCCAATTTAGCGAGAATCTATGTACTACAATATCCTTAGTTTATAAGAATGAATGTCACCAGGCCTTGATCAGCCCTTTCACACGAGTGATCGCCCTATCATTAGGAGAGCGGGCAGGATGAGACAAATAAGATCATATAAATACAGTTAGTAATGCAGATAATCGACTTCGCACTGAAAGAGCAAGCAAGTGTTTTAATTGTAAATGTCGCCTTACATGAGCTAAGATAAGACTTTATGAAGTCTACAGTAGAGATGATCCACAACTCTACTTGACTTGTATGAAGCCGAATGTGAAGAAGGCATCATATGGGTGATTGTCTTGAAGTTTGTTGTCTTGAGCAGCAACAGAACCGACATTCGTATGGTGTTTTGAGCAAGACATGTCCTTAAAGGTACCTCCATCATAGCATACGATCATGTCGTATGTGCAAGATTGATCACTATTTTAGAGAGTGACAAAATTGATCCATGTTTCGTTGCTGTGTGAGCTTTGCGTACCCTTTGCGACTTAGAACTATGTCATGAAGTGGATACTTGGTGATTCTACTTTAGCATGATATCTAAGGGCTATGATTCATTCGGTCTAGTGGAATATGTCCAGGAAAGCAGTCAAGTTGAAATGAATTGGCATTGAGACGTCTATGGAAAAATCATTTGACAATAAACTTGTGATCCTAGGCGATTATGTTGATATTTGTTGTCAATATAATCATGAATACAAATGCATTGATGAGAGATCTAGCTTGCTCGATGATAGAGATCAAAGATGCTATGATTCTAGTATAGGTTATAGACGAGGTGTGGAGTTATAGTGTTATGTTAGTTGGATGGTGACTTAATATAGCACTCGTCACTTTTGATTTTTCTCATTATTGATTGCACTAACCATTTCTCGTATGAAGAGTAGAACGTGATAAGAGAATATATTTGGAATAAGAAAATATGAATAAGTATCATGTGTGTACAAGTGGGAGATGCTAGGATTCCTCCACATTGGGACTTATATAAAATATTCTTAATCCATATGGAATAAGGAATAAATCTAAAAGATAAATCCTATTCTATTTAAATCCCTATCTTTGTGGGATTAGTTAGAATCAGCTTACGATTAATCTCCCCTATGACCTATAAATGTATGAGGGATTGGCCACAAATCATATATAAGAGAAAATAATAATTAAATCTCCACAGAAATTCTCTCTCTTTGGTTCACTCTAGGGCACCATCAACAACCCTAGGGATTTGGGCGGTGTGCTGCGATCGACTCCGGTATCCATTTTGTGACAAGAATGATCAACTTTGAAGACGAAAAACGTGATAGAGATCGAGACAAATTCTAGGCAGATCAAGAAGTTCATAAAACAAGACGAGATCAGATCTAGGTAATTGCAACATAAATTCCGCAGCGAAAAGGTATGTAAAAATCTATGTAATTTTTCATCATGAATTAGTTCATAATTTCCAACAGTTTTGAATCCAATTTTTTCAAAATAAAAATAATTAAGTCAAAATTCTATTTCTCAGTTCGATCGCAAAATATGTTTTGTTTAAAATTCAAATTTCTAAAATTAAGATTTGTGAAGCTTCTAAGTGAAACCCTGTTACTATTATTGTATTTTCAGGTATGTAATTTAATCTATGAATATTTAGATAAATTATTCATGCTTAGTTCGACTAACGAGGTGTTATTGAGTCTAGGGGTGGCAATCAAGCTCGTTGTTCGCGAGCCAACTCGTGTTCGGCTCAAAATGAGCTCAAGATCGAATCGCTCGTTTAGTAAACGAGTCGAACACGAGCCAAATTTTTTAGCTCGTTTAATAAACGAGCCAAACACGAGCTGGGGTCAGCTCGCTCGTGTTCGACTCGATAATAGCTCGAATACATATATTTTATTATTTAATTTTTAGCCCAACTTAAATATAAAATTCAACTCAGTTATAAAAAGGTCCATTTATCTATACTGAGCCGGAATATTTTTAAAAGTATCAAAAATATTTTAGTCCTTGAAATTGCCTTTTTGGTTATTGGATCAAAAGTTAACAACAATGATTACTTGTGAGACCCACCATTGTATATGATCCAAACACTGCTAGGATTGATTTAATGGCCAAAAATATTACAACATCAATATTTTGGTACTTTCAAAACCATCCAAATCAGACTCGATACATGTATATATTATTAATTTTTATTATTTGAATTTTAGACCAACCTAATGTAAAGAAACCAATCATTTGTGAATTTTAATTATTAGATTAAGATTCTAATTTTCTAATTTTCTTTCACATTTTCACCTAATAGTAGCACCGAAAATCTAACTTATTGTTCGCCAGCCAGCTCGTGTTCGGCTCGTTTATTAACGAGCTGAACACGAGCTAAATTTTTCAGCTCGATATTTTAATGAGCCAGCTCGTGTTCGGCTCGTTTAATAAACGAGCCGAACACGAGCCGACCCTAGCTCGCTCGTGTTCGGCTCGTTGACACCCCTAATTGAGTCCAATCAGCTTGTGGGGAATGGGATGAAGTGATCGTTAGTTGCCAAGACCTGTATTTAATTCCATCCTCTGAATAATGAATTTAGTTAGATTAGTAAGTATAGAATGATTTTTAGTGAGTTTGAATAATTGAATAATTTTGGAATCTTTAGTAGAGGATTTTAGATTTTGTGGTCAATTGATTTATTAGAGGTTTTGTGGGACTGAAACCAGTTAGATTGTTTAATTTGTTCTTGAAGTAACATGTTATGACTTGATATCTACAAGTTTTGTAGCCCTCGTATTTGCGATTAATCAATTGCACATATATAGTGTCTGTTATGTCTCGGGTTTGGGGCGTGACAAGTTTTTCTTGTCCACGAGCAATGACATCATAGATCGCCATCCTCCACCTGGCGTTGGGTTGTGCTGTACAATATCACACAAGAAATAAGGTTTCTAGTGGCGATTATTTAGTTTAAGCTTTTAGAGACAAACGGTTGTTTAAGATTTTAGAGACAAATAGTTGTTTAACATTATTTCATATAGTATTATAGCAGGATGTCCCAAAGGAGTGAGGGTGAATGTTGAATACAAAATATGTGTGAAATCTCTAAATTATGCAACATTGTATATCTCAGCCAAACACTATAAAAACACGACAAAGAAAACTATATGCAGAAAGTAAGTCAGCAAGCCAAGATATGATGAGGGAAATCCATTGTGGCAAAAATTTCATAGAAAGTCTTTAGTGAATGTTATTATATTGTGTACTAGCAGCTAAATTGGAATTTAACTATATTTTTAACAGACAAAAGTTAAGGGAGCTCTGGATAAAAGCTACATAGAAAGTTATTTCGCTATGATTGTGAACCATATGTAGTATATAAAGCTTATGTGAAGATGTTTGACACAAAAAAGGCATGAGAGGATGATATTTACCTTTCTTGCTTCGAGAGAAATTTGTTTCTCAATTGAAGAGCCTAAAGGAACTGATCCACTGAAGACAACACCTCCTCCCAGAGTTTTTGGATAAAGCAAAATACTTGCTGTGGTCAAGGCACCTGGCAAAACATTGTGTGCTGCAGGTAACTGCTACATTTTTATTTTACCAAAAGATAAGGTAGTAATACATTTACCACGAAATTGCTCTACCTCCTTGGCTAAACCCACAAATGAATATATTTCCAGGACTTACACCATCAGCTATTTCCTTATCAATCATCACATGCACATCCTGGACAGCTTTTAGAACTCCTTTCTCATCTCTCATAGATTTCTGGGGATACAATAGTCGTAACTTGTAAATGTACAAGCATAGATCCCAAAGAAAAAGTAGACGTGAAATTCGCTGATTACTTGGAACTTCGGCAATTGTTATGTTCTTTATCTATATTTGTGATAAACTTCTTTCTTTATTTTTTTTCTGCAGTTACAAGAAGGCTGCGAGAGTGAATAAGAAGAGAGAGACGAGAAGTCCGGAAATTCAGATTCTATTTCAAAGGATATGATCTTCAGGAATGGAAACATGATGGTAATTATAATTAATGTATTGCATAGAACATGTTAATAGTTCCTATGTGGTAAGCACATTTTGATCAAACCACTGAAATACTAGGGTGGCCAGCTATCATTGTGAAAATCTGGTAAGAACCTTTAGAGCCAAACCAAACTCACTTCTAAGAAGTTGAATTCTTTGATTTTATCACTCAGATAAAAATATGAAGTTAAGAAGCATACTAAGAAATCTGATCCAAGTTCCTTCCAAGCATCGGAAAAGAAAGATAAAAAGACAATATAGGACGAAGATTCAAGGTTATTTCAGAAGGCAAAAACATTTTGGGATCGCTGAAAATACTACTTTTGCTGATATATGTGTTTCGTTCAAATTCTTTTCAAACATAAATAATCTATCAGATAATTACATAGGTAAGGAAGGTCCTCCAATGCAACCGGTAACAGCTACTCACCACATAATGAAAAACAATAGGATATCTTAATATATAAATAGATAGAGCAATAATGAAAGAATAGCACACTGTTGCTAAGGTCGGCAGCTTAGAAAAACACAATGTTAGTTCTCTAGTCCAAATTGCTCTATTCACAGATTTAGGCAACCAATAAGATCAGTTTGCTTTGCTATAGAACCATGTTCATTTATAAATTGTTCAAAGGAAACTAGTAAGTACACTAATTTGACCTCTAAAAACTTAGATGGACTATACTAACATTTAGCTTTAACTAACTTAAGCTTTAATTGGCTCAGTGGAAACATGACTGAGCCTTGAAAGTCCTGTTCATGTGTCTATTATCCCTAAGTCCCTACCCACCCTCAAAACAGCAACATCGCCTTCAATATTTTTGAGAGATCTGGTGTCCCGTTATTGCATGGTTCACTACATTTTGCCTAAAGATTTTAACCAGAATTTTTCTTGTAAACGCAGAGTCACAATCTAGATAACCAAAAGAGACAAATGGTTGATAAGGAATTATGTTGAAAAGTTCAGCCCAGCAACTACATTAATCCAATAACTCATAGGAAATAGTCGCATAAAATGTGCTGCCTCGAATAAAACATTTTCAAGGTTACTCAAGAAAGGTTGACAATAGCATCATCTAAAATAGTACAAGAAACACATCCTTGGGCAAATATAACTTACGGCAGTAATAGGCACTTCAGTAATGTCAAACCACGCAGGCATGGCTGCACCACCTACAAGAAAATATTGGGCGTAGACTAATGATTATAGTTAAGTATTAGTACAATCAAACAATAGTAATATATATGTAAAGCAACCATAACGCCTCAGGTCGGAGTAGTACTTCACACAACTGTAGCAAATTAAGAACTAGTTACTAACGAGTATGAAACTATGTAACTGTTCAACTAAATGGTCACGCTCAGTGTACTTATTCACTAACAAACACCTGTATGCTCACTTTACTGTCCCTACGCTAGTGATTTGAGATTCGTCACCTTAACTTGAAAGTATAGCATAGTCTTTATGATATTTCTATGACTAGAAACATTTAAGAATCTTGTACAAATAAATATATATCTCAAATTCCTAATTTTTAGGAATATATTTTCTCAACAAAAAATTCGACAAACAATTCATGTAAATATATTGTACTGAAACAATAAATATGAATAAAACTTACCTTTTATTAATTAAAAAAAAATACAAAATATGTCCATAAGCCTATATGACTGATTGTCTTTATATTGATATTATTTATTCTTACACAGCAAGACGGTATTATGGGGTACTAATTTTGCTTCTTAAAGCTAACTGTGCTAATTTTTTTTAAAAATAAGAAAAAACAATTCCATATAATTGAAACTTCCGATTAGCGAAGAACTGAGTGCGAATAAAGAAAGAGAAACCCTCATAACTGAAGAGCTGACTAGAAGAGAATAGCATACCATCGCGGGTGATGGCCATGGGAGGGGCACTGGGGAAGGACCACTCGGTGTTCTCGAACTCGGGCGAGGTGAACAATCCGCGGATGTACTCGTTGGCTGGGCCGGAATCGCCGGAGCCGTGGAGCCACAGGATGAAGCTACGGAGGGACATGGTGAGGAAAGAGGAAAAGAGGCGATGGTCAAAAAGAGTTGGGCAAGGACTGGGGAGCGGAGGAGGGACGGTTACCGGTGTTTGCTTTGTTTGAGTGTTTTGAGTAGAAAAGAAAGAACGCTGTGCTTTTGTGTTTGAATTTTGATGGCAAAATAGAGTGAAAATAAAATAGAAAGTGTAGACAAGTTGATCAAGCCAAACCGCAGAAATTTCAGTCCATTCAACCCTCATCGTGTACAATGAATAAAAATAAATGAGTCCAAAACTCTCCTCGAATAACACCTCACCTTAGATTTTTTTGGCCTCTTTGTAGTATAGAGAAATGTAGATTGAGAATAAATAATATGCGAATTATTTTTTGGTGTGGTGTGAAGAATGAATAAGGCCACTGTATATTTAGGCTTTACTTGCCTATCGATTATAACAAATTGAAGTCATAGGTCACATCTTCTTTACATTCAAATTCAAAGACTAGGGTTGAGTTTGGTTGGAGAACTAAATTTTAGAGAATAATTTTTATTATTCTCGAGAATCAGAGATATCTCGGTATAAGATAGAATACCGATAAATTTACGCTTGGATGTATTCATGAACATTCCGAAGGATATTCTTAGTGGTATTTTATCACACCCCGGGGTCAAACTGCAATCCGAACTCGCCAACAAATCCATCATTCGTACAAGAAAACTCCCGCACAGTGAAGCGACAAACCTGCAAGAAAAATATGTACCAATACTAACAAATATCATAGCTGAAAATAAAACTAATAAAGTAAAAACGAAAGTCATCTTTACATCTGATAACATCTGTAAAACATAATCCACCAATCACAACAGAACAAAGTACAAGTCATACTGTACAGGACTACAACACAAAACCTGAAGGAAGAGATATATCTAGTTCTCCAAGTATACAGATAGGGATCTAACTTGCAACTCTCTTATCTCGATCAGCATATGCGGTTGATGCAGGAATAGGGGCAGATGTCTTTATAAAAAGGGGCACCAACGATGAGTATGAGAGCTATATAAAGAAAATAGTCCTCGATGAGTATCGTTATCAAAACCAATGATCTATCCACTAAGTCTATTAGGGACATAAATAACTGAACTGCTAAATGACAAAAAGGAAAAAACTAAATAGGAAAATACAGCTATCATCTCTCTAACTACTATGCTCAAAGAAACCAGCGGGAAGTAGCCAGATGCATCTACTCACTCTCAAGATACTCAAGATAGATTCAATATCACTGACTGCAACATCAGGTCCAGTAAAAAATGCGCCCATCTACTACCATTACATCCACGGAGGACTGAAATTATGTAGGGTGCCCAATCGAGCTGCATCGACGTCACTCAGAAAAACGGCCCAGCTCTGGAGCGGCACTCGCGGGAGCGATCCCACTGAGGAAAAGGTGTGCATCTCAATCGAGCTCAATATGACTCATGCAGGCTATAGTCCAAATCCACGATCAATCAGATCGACAAACTCACAACACTCAACATGCCCACTGCATAGGCCAGAAAACACTCAACGGCTCGAAACCACCGTCAATCCAAACAGCTCCCGATATTAGAACTTAGCCTATCCACTATTACAAAAATCCACTCGGCCCCCAAGCACGAGCGTAAATGTAACCTACACTAACCCGACCACTCAAGACCCTCTACCTAGGACGAGAAAAATATAATAAGATAAACATATACAAGCACGGTACATATAATTTTTCAAGTATCCAAATGCAGATGAAAATAATATTTTCAGCATTTTTCTAGGGTCATTTACTTCATATTTTATACCAAAAATGTCTAGGGGTCCAATTATAATTTTTTCTAATTTTTAGACAATTATTAGATTTTACCAAATAATCATAATGCTAATTCTAGCATGCTGGGCATCTAATAAGTAGACGTAAAAAGAAGCTCGACAATTTTGATAGAAATCCAATCCACATGGGGCGCTAAACTAATTATGGAAAGGAGTCGAGGTGCAGCAAAACCTACTGTCAGGAAGAAGCCTCTGCTCGGCTGAAAGCTCACGAACCCCAAATCCGAGCTTCGCCCGCTGCCAGCTTTACCCCCAAGAACTCAGCTGGCCTTCGCCAAGCAAGCCCAATCTCAGACCAACTCACATCATAGGGTCCCAACTCCAACACAGCTCCGCTACAATGCACGCACACAAAGTGGTCTCAGCTTGGTCACAAGGTCTCAGGTAAACTACACCACCGCAACCTCCTCCAGCTCACCCTGCTCAGCACAACCGTATACACACCAGGGAGAATAGAATGAGAGAAAACTAACCAAAAACAAAATCTCGTAACTCTCAGCTCAAAGCTTCGACCAAAACTTTAAAAAAAATAGAGAAAATCCAAAGTACAACACACCAACCTCAAAACCAACTGAGAGAGTCCAAGGCTAAGCTCTCCACTACTAGGGCTCTTCACATGATGCCCTTAACCTAGGTCCGAAACTTCGGCTCAATGCGCTCACGAACTTCCGAGCTAAAGCTGCTGTTGCTCCTGGAGCCTCTCCACCGCTCAAAGGAAAAAGAAGAAGAAGAAGAAAAGGGAGAGGTGAAGTGTTCTCTAGCAGTAGGGTTGGTCACGTGTGGGAGGGGTATTTATAGGATAAGGGAATTGATGCAGTGAGTCGCGAAGCAACGAGGGGAGTTAACCTGTTTTCACAGAAAAATCTGAGTTTCGGGCACCCTATTGTTCATCTGAGCGCCCTAAACTTCGTAGCTATAGTGATAACGGGCTCTCCCATAAGCGCCCGGTCCTCAATAATAATGTGCCTGGAACCTCGTAGCTACAATGACCCATTCCCCAGCTACCCGCGCCTACTGCAATAATGCTACACCTGAAACTCAACCTGCTACCTACAAATCATACCATCAGGCACGTATTTCGAGTCAAATCCAACCACCCACTCTCTGAATTGCTACAGTAACTTTTAGGGCGCACAGAGTTGAGATCCACAAATGCGTAACATTGTTTACAGCCCGAACAGTGTTTTTCGGGTGTCTAGAACATCTTTAGGGTGCCTGAATTGCCAAGAACTCCAATTCCATCCGTTTTTGCAATTCTAAGTTTGTTTTTGCGTCTATTTTGCGCTTAACGGCTCTCACTCGGCCCAACCATCTCCAGATGCATCAGCCTGCTAAAAAAATTGCGCTCGAACAATTATGAAGCTCCAGTACACTACATCCTCTCCTTCTACAAAAGTTTCGTCATCAAAACTAAAAGAATCGAACCTCAGAAATGAGTCTCAAACAGGAACGGGTAGGAACAGGAACGGGTAGGAATTCATCATCTCTGCCTCGGGCTCCCAAGTCACCTCGTGCTCCTCATGATTGCTCCACTGGACCTTGATATACGGTATCATCTGGTTGCGCAATTCTTTCATCTTACGAGCAAGAATTCACACTAGGTGCTCCTCGTAGCTCAAATCGTTGCCCAACTCTAGGGAGGTGAAGTCGATCACATGCGCGTGGGGTTGAAGACATACTTTCTCAATGCCAAGATGTGGAAGACGTCATGAGTACCTGCCAACCGCGGTGGAAGTGCAACTTGGTAAGCTAATAGCCCAACCCGCTCAAGAACCCGTTGAGACCAGAATTTTCGCCACTTAAGGAAGCGACACGTGGCGAACACCGTCGGCTAAAATCATCAGCCGATGAAGGCAAGGGTCAATGGAAGAAAGATTCGCGTCCTGATCGGGACCGATCTCAGCCGCGTAGGAGTGCAGCACGCGACGTATGCCATCGGTTGAAAGCATCAGCCGATAGGAGGAGCAGCCGACAAGAAGATTATCTCCTCGTCCAAGGTCGACTTCGGCTGAAGACGACCACCTGACCGCTCCAGTCAAGCGACGAAGAAGGCGAGAGTTAAAGTCAACCTTTGGTTGCTCGAGCCGAAAAGGGGAAGACCTCGAAAGGAAGGAGTGCGAGATTTGGGCGCGAATCCTGCAACTAACCCAGAACAACAAGCAGCGCCCAGTGTTACGGAATTTGAGTTGGCGTAGTTTCGTGAATGTCTCAAGTCTTGAAGATTGAAGGTGAAGAAAGTTGGATCAGTTAACTCAATCTCAAGAAAGAAGAATTCAAAAGGATCAGGTATGTTTTAACTAAAGATTTTGTGTGATCCGAATACTTCTTGTAGGGTAGAAACACTTGGAAGAATCTTTCATTGCATAAAAATCAAAAACTGGACTTGGGACATGTTCAGGATCCGGATCAGGTTGTTCGATCCGGATCCCGAAGGTGGTTCGTTCATACACCAGTTCAATCCGGATCGTAGCCTCTTGATCCGAATCCCGAACACTGAGTTTACCATCTTCCTTGAACGATCCGGATCAGGCTTCGCAATCCGGATCCCGAACGTTGATGTTTGGTGAACTGTATGAACGATCCGGATCATGCACTTCGATCCGGATCCCGAACCTTCATTTTTCTGGAACTGGGTGACTCGTTACGACGATCCGGATCACAGCTAGTCCGATCCGGATCGCCGTCCGTAAAATTTCCAGAAATGTTAGGTTTTTTATTCTTATCTCCTTCCTAGGGTTTCTAACCTATAAATAGACCCTATGACTCTTTTTCTAGGGTCAATCCACATAGTCAATAGCCGTCATTTTCATATATCATTTTATACGGCTATAGATCCACATATAGAGAAGAAAGGAAATCATTAGAGAATACTCTATGTTTCTTCATCTATATTGATTAGTTTGATTCTAGGTTTTCATACTCACATCTTGAGTTGAATCAAACTAATGAATACTTAGATGGTATTTCCGATCTATCTTTGATCTAAGTATTCGGCGGATCATCACCACCCAAAACAACGATTTACCCCAAAAATCGGCGCGTGGATTCGCGTGTCCTTGTGGATTCAAGGTTCAACCGCTCTCGTGGATTCGGAGCGAGGCACGTTCGTGGATTCGAAGGGTGCTATTGGGTGAAGACCGTGGATTCGGTCGGACGTCGTGGATTCGACGTTGGACGCCGTGGATTCGGCGTTGGGCGCAGATCGTGGATTTGAGAAGCGTCGTGGAGCGAGCGGAGAAGATCCTCTAGGAGCGTATGGAAAAGGTTGAGTCGTAAGTGTGTACGGTAAATCACCTTGTACGTGTTTTAATTCTAGTGGATTTCTGCCGTGTTATCGGTCCCGTGGTTTTTTACTCCGGTGATGGAGTTTTCCACGTAAAAATCTTGCGTATTATTTTTATTTCCGCATTGGGTTTTTATCGCAACGATTTTTTGAGTGTTTATGCGTTTACACCTATTCACCCCCCTCTAGGTGTTTTTTCCCCTATTTAGATCCGTATTACATATAACCCAACAAGTGGTATCAGAGCGGGAATAGGGTTGTAAACAATGGTTGAAGGTGGAAACATCAACCGACCCCCGTTCTTCGATGGAACAAATTATGCGTACTGGAAAGTACGGATGAAAGCCTTTTTAATTTCCATCGACGAACGGGTGTGGCAATCGATTGAATTAGGATGGACTAATCCAACTGAATTTATTGGTGATGTTCGCACCTTAAAGCCTAGGTCGAAATGGACCAAGGAAGAGTTAGATTCATCTTCTTACAATGGCAAGGGAATTAATGCTATCTTTAATGCCTTATCCCAAACTGAATTCTCTCGCGTCTCGGCATGTGAGACTGCGAAAGAAATCTGGGATGTTCTTCAGGTTACACATGAGGGAACTAACCTCGTGAAGATTCAGAAACTGCAAATGCTTACGAGCAAGTTTGACTCTATCTTAATGGCAGAAAATGAATCTTTCACGGACTACTATACACGATTGCAAGACATCGTAAACTCATGTGCTAATCTGGGAGAGAAGATTCCAGAATTTAAGATTGTAAGAAAAATCTTAAGAACTCTTCCTGAACGATTTCGCCCAAAGGTTACTGCCATTGAAACTATTAAACACCCGGACGAAATTCGTGTAGAAGAATTAGTTGGTTCATTACAAACTTATGAAATGACATTTACTACTAACAATTCTTCTGGAAAGGCATCCACTTCTAAGTCTTCAGGTTATGCGTTGAAAACAACTAAGGAAGAAGACGCGGATACATCCTCCTCAGACGATGACGAGAACCTTTCTATGGAGGAATTTGAGAAACAGCTCGCTCTCTTGACAAGGAAGTTTCGCCGCAACTTTCGAAGGGATAATTCAAGCAAATCTCCATCATTCGGAAAGTCGAACAAAGGCAAGGGTACTTCAGGTTACAAGTCAAGAAAGCAAGAGAACTTCTCAAAGGATAAGAAAAGTTCAGAAGGACAACTACAATGCTTCAAATGTCGAGGCTATGGCCACATTGCAACGGAATGTCCTAACAAGTATCCGGCAAAGAAGAAGGCGATGCAAGTCGTCACTTGGGATGACAACTCAACGTCAAATGAGTCGTCTTCGAGTGATGAAGAAAAGAGCTCCACCGCATTCCACGCGTCCGTATCTTCACCCTTCATGTGCTTTATGGCAAGTACATCTGAGTCGTTGTCCAATTCCACTGTTGAAAAGAATGCTACGGACAACGAATCGGATGATTCGGAAGGTGAAGACTTTGCTCTAGCCTACCACAGACTTTTGAGGGACTCAAAGAAAGTGGCTAAGCAAAACAAGAGTTTGAGAGGGAGAGTGCATGATCTCGAAGAAGAAGCAAAAAGAGCGACTTCTCTCTCAAACGCTCTTGAAGTGGAAAGGGAAAACCTGATAAAGGCAAATGCTTCCCTTCAAGAGTCCAATGAGCAACTTGAGAAGGAATATACAAATCTGGTGGATAACGCGAATCACTTCTCAAAGCTCTACAATGAGGCTCGACAGGATAACCTGGAAATGACAAAGACCATTTTCCAACTCAAGAATGACTTACAGCGATTCTCTTCAGGAAGGAGTAAGTTGGATAGACTTCTTGGTCTTGGTCAATCAAATAGGTTCGGCCTCGGATACACTCAAACTGGAAACAGTCCAAGTTCGAGTGAGACAGTTTTTGTGCCTCAGTCGGCATCTCCTCCTCCGACACCGGAATTCAAGACAAACAACGACAACAAACCTACTTCATCCTCTTTGGGATCGTCAAGATCTAAGGTATGTTTTCGTTGTGGTGTTTCAGGGCACATAAGAAGATATTGCAAGACGGGAGTCGAACGCTCATCTCAAGGACCTCTTGCAACAACTACCAAAATGGCTCCTCCCCGAAAATCAAAGCAAAACTTTTCAAATGAAAAGAGATTTGGTAGTTCATCGCGCAAGACGATTTCATCAAGGAACAACAATCGCTATAACAAGACGCCTTCACCTAGGCATATAACTTCACGACCATTACCGACGCACTCCAAAAGGGTTTGGGTGCGCAAAGGTGAAATTTTCCCTTGTCTTGTTTCCAATGTTTCCTTGCATGCATATGATAGTTCGTCTTGGTATCTGGATAGCGGGTGTTCCCGTCACATGACCGGTGACAAAAATAGTTTTCAAAATCTTGAGAAAATCTCCGGAGGACACTTTGTTTTCGGAGACGGTCGATCTTCCAAAATTGTTGGAAAAGGGACGGTAGCTATTCCAGATGGCCCAATTTTGAAAAACGTCTTATTTGTTGATGGCCTTAAGACTAACCTCATAAGCATAAGTCAACTTTGCGACAATGGTTTTTCAGTTAACTTTTCATCTGTTGAATGCGTTGTAACTGATAAGGACCATGTCTTCTTTTTAAAAGGGGTTAGATCTGAAAACAATTGTTATGTTGTTCCTAATAAATTTTCTGAAAATTGTAACTTAGCTGCTTTGAATAATGAAACTCTTTGGCATGAAAGGCTAGGTCACTTAAATTTTAAGGAACTTACTAGAATTTCAAACAAGGACGTGGTCAAGGGGGTTCCAAAGCTTTTATTTAAACAAAACGTTGTGTGTGGTGGTTGCCAAAAGGGAAAACAGTCTAGGACTGCACACAAGAACTTGAACCACGTTGGTACAAAATGGCCCTTGGAACTTTTGCACATGGACCTAATGGGGCCGACCCGTCAACCATCTTTGGGAGGTAAATGGTACATCTTTTTATTGGTTGATGATTTCTCTCGGTTTTCTTGGGTAGCATTTTTAAAAGAGAAAGCTGATACGTTTGACTCTTTTCATGAGATTTGCCATCGTATTATGATTGAAAAGAATGAAAAGATCATTCGTGTTAGAAGTGATAGAGGTGGAGAATTCATAAATTCAAAATTCATTAATTTTTGCACTTCAAATGGAATTAAACATGAATTCTCGGCACCCTATACACCTCAGCAGAATGGTGTTGTTGAGCGCAAGAACAGGGTTGTTCAAGAGATGGCGCGTGTGATGCTTCATAGCCGGAATTCTCCGCTACATTTTTGGGCTGAAGCTGTGAACACCGCTGTCTATGTCATAAATAGAGTTTACTTGTGCCCAGGAACTTTAAATACACCATATGAGCTGTGGTTTAGTAGAAAATCCAATATCAAATATTTTCGTGTCTTCGGGAGTCGATGTTACATTTTACGTGACCGTGAAAATCTTGGAAAGTTCGACTCTCGAAGTGATGAAGGGATCTTTTTGGGTTATTCTACGAATAGCAGAGCATATCGAGTATTTAACATTGAATCTAAGACGATCGTAGAATCTATAAATGTTAAAGTAGATGAAGCTTTTCACTTTGAAACTGGAAAATCTACCCTCGATATCTCTCTAGATGATGATTCACCTGCTAGTGCATCTTCTCATAATAATACTTCCAATATTAATGATGCATCTAATGGTTCTTCTAGTTTATCTGATGTGCAGGAATCATCTCATATATCTCCGAGTACTCCGTTTCAACAAACGTTACGAATCTCCAAGGATCATCCGGAATCGAATATTATTGGAGATCCACAAGAAGGAGTCAGAACTCGGAGGCAGTTGGTTTGTGGATTCGCTTGCTACGTATCTTTAATCGAACCAAAGAACATAGATGAAGCTCTTCAGGATGACTACTGGATTAAAGCAATGCAGGAAGAGCTCCATCAATTTGAGCGAAACAAAGTCTGGGAATTAACGAAGCCTCCAAAGCAACACAATGTGATAGGTACCAAATGGATCTTCAAGAACAAGAAAAATGAGGATGGTACTATCATCAGGAACAAGGCACGATTAGTTGCTCAAGGCTACTCTCAAGTAGAAGGTATAGACTTTGATGAAACCTTCGCCCCTGTAGCTAGACTCGAGTCCATTCGTATACTATTCGCTATTGCTTGTCATTTTAAAATCAAATTATTTCAAATGGACGTTAAGAGCGCATTTCTAAATGGGTTTTTAAATGAGAAAGTTTATGTGGCTCAACCGAAAGGTTTTGTAGATCATAAACAACCTAACCATATTTTTCGTTTGAAAAAGGCTCTTTACGGTCTGAAACAAGCACCGCGAGCATGGTACGAAAGGTTAACAAAGCACATTTTGGAGAAGGGCTATACTCGAGGGGGAGCTGATAGGACTCTCTTTGTGAAGCATTATCAAAGCAATTTCATTGTAGCACAAATCTATGTCGATGACATTGTATTTGGCGCAACAAGAGATAACGATGCTTCTAAATTCGCGGAGACCATGGAAAGCGAATTTGAGATGTCCATGATGGGCGAATTGACTTATTTCCTTGGATTGTAAATTAAACAAAATGATGAAGGTATTCACTTGAGTCAATCCAAGTATGCAATGGAGTTGGTCAAAAAGTTTGATCTAGAAAATTGTAAAGATTTTCCGACTCCAATGGGAACTAGCCACAAGGGACTTGGAAGTGAATCACATAGTGAGAATGTAGACGAGAAACTGTATCGAAGTATGATTGGAAGTCTACTTTACCTCACGGCTAGTCGCCCGGATATATCTTTTGGTGTTGGGATTTGCGCGAGATATCAATCAGCACCAAAGGAGGTTCACCTGAAAGCGGTGAAAAGGATCATCCGGTATATCAAAGGATCAATTAATTTCGGAATTTGGTATCCTATGGGAACAAGTTTGGATATTGTTGGATACTCAGATTGCCGATTGGGCAGGATCAGTGGATGATCGGAAAAGCACGAGTGGTGCATGCTTCTATCTTGGCCATTGCCTTGTTGCATGGCACAGTAAAAAGCAGAACTGCATAGCACTCTCGACTGCCGAAGCGGAATACACTTCAGCTGGAAGTTGCTCAACTCAACTCATTTGGATGAAAAGCGTATTGAGCGACTTCCACATTTCAGCATCTTCGGTAACAATACTTTGTGACAACACTAGTGCTATTAACATTTCTAAAAACCCTGTGTTGCACTCTAGAACAAAACATATTGAACTTAGATATCATTTTCTTAGAGAGCTAGTTGAATCAAATACTCTTCAACTTTCATATATTTCAACTGAGGATCAATTAGCTGACATTCTAACAAAACCTTTGGATCAAAAACGTTTTATTCATTTACGAAAAGCAATTGGGATGCTTTCCTTGAAATAATCTTCTTTTTGAAATCTTTGCTTAGGATAGGTTTTGTAATTGTTTTTGTTTTGTTCATTATCTATGTTTGTACATAGGACATTAATTGAGCATAGATCATAATTGACTTTAATTGCATCTTTTCGCACATTTAGAAATTTATTATGCTTTTGCCATCATAATATTTCACTGTTGCAATGATCATTTATGTTAATTAAATCATCTTCTAAAGTGATCAAAGTCAATTTCACTCTCTCTATGATCTCTTGGTATAGTCATTATCTTATTTGACTGCTTAGTCGAGTATGAAATCGAGATCAATATTTGGTTGAATACTTTATATCTTAAATAATTGATAGCCAATTGAGGGGGAGTCTTAGAAAAGGTAAAATGCTCAAAAGATGTGGAAAGAGTTACATCCCAATGAGGAGTGTGAAAACTACCACCACATGGAGGAAAGAGCTACCAACTCGGTCGTCCGAGTATTGTGTGCAGCTACCACATGTATACCAAGCATGGTTGTTCAAATTTTGATTAAGTAAAATGCATGTTGAAATACTTGACTCTGTCAAATTTCAAGGTTGGTATAAGGTGGGTTTTTAAAGAAAGATGCTCAAAGAGCCACTCTCTTCAACAGATTGTCTAGATACATTATCTATTATATTTGGGATTTCAAACATCTATTGATCTTTGTATTTCATTTTCTTTACTGAATTGATGATTTGATAAAGGCATTACTCATAAGATCAAGTTAGATGTAATTGAAGGTGTTCAACTTTAAGGGATTTAATTTTTGTAAATTTTCGTTTCATTTTTGGATATATTGATAGATTTGGCATAATCTAATTCTTGTTGTATGAACGATGATTTTTGTTTAAAGTTGATACACATTTGTGCTTACAATCTTTTTCTGGTTTTTCTTGAATTTCTCTGAAATTTTCTAAAGAAAAAAGTTGGGGCCGATCCGGATCGGGCTAGATGATCCGGATCCCGAACGCAGGAATTCTTCTGCGGGCTGACGATCCGGATTGTATCTGCCGATCCGGATCCCGAACGCAGTTTCTCACTGCGGGCAGCCGATCCGGATCGCAGTTATGAACTGATCCGGATCGCGGCTAGGTTTTATAAAGACGAAAGGGGTTTTGATTTCCTTTACTCCAATCTTTTGTTCCAAAGTTTCCAGAGCCTCTCTCTCTAGATTTCATCCTTCCTGGAAGCTTTCAAACTCAAGTTCTTCAACTCCAAGTAAGTTTTATTGATCAAATCTCGGTTTTTCACCGTTTTTCTCTTTTCCTCCTCAAACGTGATGAATTTCTTGGATCAACTTTGTTTGTGGATGGTTTTTGATCAAATTTCTTTTGAAATAAGAACTCTGGGTAGAATTAGTTTTGTTATATGCTAGGGTATTCTCCTGATTAACGGATTTTTAGGCTTCGATTTCTAAATTTCGGTTTTAGGATTTTCGAAAATCATGCAATTGATCTATTTTTAAAAGTCCTTTTGCAAAACTAATTTGATTCTTAGTCTCTCTACATGATTATGATTGTTTGGGTACAATTTCTCAAATTTTTGAAAATTAACAATTTTTCATGTGTTCTTGAGTTGGTCTTCACAGGATATATTTTTCACTAGCAATCAAAATGGTGATCACTTGGATTGTTTTTCTACTTGCGGCTATGGTTCATACAAGAGACACCGTCAAGCCCAAGAGGGCTAAGAAGGCTAAGAAAGCGAAGAAAGCTAAAGATGATTCCGATACAGAATCTGAAACCGAATCAATTAATTGGGATGAACTGCAAGTTGAAGCAACGACTGTTCCGACTGCTTCAAAGGGAAAAGCACCTGCAGAAACATCAAAGGCTCCGCCCACTGCTGCTGAGAAAGGCAAAGCTCCAATGGAAGAACTTCTGGGAAGACAAGAAGAAAAAGTATTGCTCGCAAAAGAGAGAGTGCACAAGGAATCCTCCATTGAGCAACCAGCTGATAGGCAAGCACCTCCTCAAGACTTTGTCAGCTCGGCAAGAATAAAGGATTTTGAAAACAGAGAATGCATTGGAGAAAGGCATGTTGATGTAAAAGCCTTAAAGCAGCGTTCTCAGACGTTTGGGACTTTGTTTGACAGAGAGGTCTTGCTTCCATTTGCGAGTTCCCGGAGGACACTGGGTATTGTCTTCACTCAGTGAGGATGTTTTATCAGAATGCCTGCTATCTAGTTGATCAGGAAAGCGGGCGTCGGGATTTTCAAACATTAGTCAAGAATGTCAGAATCAAAGTAACGCCTCAGCTAATTGGTGAAGTACTAGGGATGGACGCCCGAGCCGATGGCACTCATTACCTGAAGAATCAAGCCTTCAACACCTTCTCCTGGAGAGTGGTAGTTGATGGAATCTGTGTTCCAAATACTCGGTCGACATGAAACTCCGTTTATCGAAAGAACTTCAGCAAATTTCCTCTGAACACAAGAAGATCAAGAAGAAGTGTTCAACTATTTCGACAATGCTTAAAGGGATTTTTGAGCAAGCTGAGTGTACCAGCTCAGACTCCTCCGACTGAACTGCACCTTCCTTTCTTTTGTGCAGGATTTTGATTTTAGGATTTAGTTTTATACTTACTTTAGCTTAGTTTCTCAGGTTTTACATTTTATTGGAACTTTTCCCTCTCCTAACATTGTAGTTTTGTACATTTTGCTTGTTTTGTGACAAAAAGGGGGAGAGAGTTAGGAGAACTTGAACAATGAATGAGGAAATATCAGGTAAAGTTGATCTCTACAATGAATGATGAAATATCAAGGTAAGTTGATCTCAACTTCAACTTTGGTTTTCATCTTGTGATTGTTTGCATGTCTCGACTAACTATTCGACTAACTATTTGGGCATGTAATATAACTAACAAGTTGATGTTGGACTAACATTGTGACATTTGGTTTTTAGTTGCATAGAAGATATGTTGGTTTTTGACTATGATTCTTTACATATCTGAATTCTCAAATGTCATGATGATTAGATAAACTCTATCTCTGTACTAGGTTTTGTATGCTAAATATTCTTGAGGTATCTAACGATCTCTTTTTGTCAAGAATGATTTCTTTGTGCAGAGAGTACAGATGTCTAAGTCTAGAGTCTGTTTTAGGAGTTTATCTCATGTTTTTAAATTTTTGGATCTCCATTGTAAATTTTGTTGTATGGTGATAGCAACAAAAATATCTTTTTGAATTTTCTTTAGTGGATCTGTGTTTTGTCACGAAACCGCCAAAGGGGGAGATTGTTACGGAATTTGAGTTGGCGTAGTTTCGTGAAAGTCTCAAGTCTTGAAGATTGAAGGTGAAGAAAGTTGGATCATTTAACTCAATCTCAAGAAAGAAGAATTCAAAAGGATCAGGTATGTTTAACTAAAGATTTTGTGTGATCCGAATACTTCTTGTAGTGTAGAAACACTTGGAAGAATCTTTCATTGCATAAAAATCAAAAACTGGACTTGGGACATGTTCAGGATCCGGATCAGGTTGTTCGATCCGGATCCCGAAGGTGGTTCGTTCATACACCAGTTCAATCCGGATCGTAGCCTCTTGATCCGGATCCCGAACATGAGTTTACCATCTTCCTTGAACGATCCGGATCAGGCTTCGCAATCCGGATCCCGAACGTTGATGTTTGGTGAACTGTATGAACGATCCGGATCAAGCACTTCGATCCGGATCCCGAACCTTCGTTTTTCTGGAACTGGCTGACTCGTTACGACGATCCGATCACAGCTAGTCCGATCCGGATCGCCGTCCGTAAAATTTCCAGAAATGTTAGGTTTTTGATTCTTATCTCCTTCCTAGGGTTTCTAACCTATAAATAGACCCTATGACTCTTTTTCTAGGGTAATCCACATAGTCAATAGCCGTCATTTCATATATCATTTTATACGGCTATAGATCCACATATAGAGAAGAAAGGAAATCATTAGAGAATACTCTATGTTCTTCATCTATATTGATTAGTTTGATTCTAGGTTTTCATACTCACATCTTGAGTTGAATCAAACTAATGAATACTTAGATGGTATTTCCGATCTATCTTTGATCTAAGTATTCGGCGGATCATCACCACCCAAAACAACGATTTACCCCAAAAATCGGCGCGTGGATTCGCGTGTCCTTGTGGATTCAAGGTTCAACCGCTCTCGTGGATTCGGAGCGAGGCACGTTCGTGGATTCGAAGGGTGCTATTGGGTGAAGACCGTGGATTCGGTCGGACGTCGTGGATTCGACGTTGGACGCCGTGGATTCGGCGTTGGGCGCAGATCGTGGATTCGAGAAGCGTCGTGGAGCGAGCGGAGAAGATCCTCTAGGAGCGTATGGAAAAGGTTGAGTCGTAAGTGTGTACGGTAAATCACCTTGTACGTGTTTTAATTCTAGTGGATTTCTGCCGTGTATCGGTCCCGTGGTTTTTTACTCCGGTGATGGAGTTTTCCACGTAAAAATCTTGCGTATTATTTTTATTTCCGCATTGGGTTTTTATCGCAACGATTTTTTGAGTGTTTATGCGTTTACACCTATTCACCCCCCTCTAGGTGTTTTTCCCCTATTTAGATCGTTATTACATATAACCCAACACCCAGTATTGGAAAAGCCGAGGCTCACGCTCTGGCGCGATAATAAGGGGGATGAACTTTGACGAAAAACGATAGTACATCCTATTTGAGGAAGTTTGACTCAAAGGCAGTGGTTACAAATCTACGATAACTTCCCTAGATCGCGTGTTAATTCGAATCGGTGCCTATAAGCATGGTTCGGGAAAAGTGTATAAATACCCGAACATCGAAGAAAAAAGTGGTCCTGAAACTGTAAGCCAGGACCACACCTGCATTTCATATCTTTACGCTTTCTAGATTAAATTTACTCTTTCCTAGGAGTAGATAATGGTAATTGTCTACTGTTACTCTTTAAAACCCCTATCACTCAATACAATTTCCACCCCACAATCGGCTCCGTAGCCATTTGTGTTTATATATTTTGCTTCTTTCTCATTCCAATCTCTCGATTCGGCTATTTCTAAGATGGACGGTCAACAGTTACTGAGAAGAACTCGGCCGAGAGATCTTCCTCGCACGATCGCTTGATCCTTTTGGCCGCGGCGCATCACATCTCAAGGAGTCAAAACGACCACGGGTGGCAGACCGCACGACCGGCATTTTCAACCACCAACAACTTCTTGGTACGCCGGGGCCCGTGTGGGACACTCAGTGTAACTTTTAGCCTCTACTACAGTGAATATGTCGAACGACAACAGTCACACTTTCAAAGTGAGAAAAAGGAGAGGTTGGCACCACCATTGAGCTACCTATCGAAAATGTAGGGCGAATGACCTGATTAATGAGTCACTCGAAAA